>CAWUFW010014874.1:0-391225 GCA_963921515.1 Calotriton arnoldi
GTTCCTTTCTTGGTTTCTTCTTGGATTTCCATTTCATTATGTTTCCTGTCATGTGGTGTTTGATGTCCTGTCCCTTTACTGCTCTTTTGCTATTTAAAGCCTCAGTGTAGTTGGAGGGTTCTTTGTAATAAAGCAGCGTTTCCGCTCTCCCTCCACTTGCTGATCCTGACTCATGGGATTTCCTTGCCTGGATTCCTGCCTCCTGGTGTTCTCCAATCTTGTGAAGACTTCAACAGCAAGGAGTTTTTTTAAGCCTTTGACATTTCCCTCCTGAAAAGTAAACAATTTTGTTCTTTGTAGTTGACATTTTTACCAGGTGAGCTTCCTTCCTGTGTAAGAGGCATTCTGTGGGCTCTTTTGGAATGTTGTCTTTCCTCTCCTGCATTTGGAGGCACCCTCTGTGAGACCTGACTATACATATTTGGCATTCCCCACCTTTAATTTCCCCTGGTCTTTTGTGACCTGCCCTCTCAATTTTGAAACAATTCAGGATGCTGGAGGTCTCAGTTGGTGAGGTTGACAATGGATCTGTGTAGGAGACTGAACGGGGGAGCTGAACTGCAATGGTGGGTCGAGGGAGAATGGATTGTGGAAAGACTAGAAGTTAGTACAGTTGAGTAGAACATGGATACTGGTGCCCATGCTACTGGCTTGAGGAAGGGTCCATCCTTAAAACCTTGATAGTACATTTACTGATCAGCACCTTTACAACTCACCACATTGTTGTGACTGGATTTTTGTGAGAACAGGTTGAAGGAGCTCCTCACTAAAATGGGCCTATCAACCTGGGAAGATGGGACCAATGTCCTTAATATCATATCCTTCAAAATCAACCAATATTGATAACATTTGCTGATTTTATTCTATGTTAAAGAATTAAAGGGAGGAGATGTGTATTGCCTTATTAATTGCTATATATTTCTTGTATTGTATTATTGTTTCTTTTTGAATGTTGTGTTTCTCTTTTACTGTTATTCTTCATGCGCCTCTGCTGAGGGCAGGCTATAGAATTGTTTTTCCTTGATAGACTTTTCTCACCTTCCAACAAAAGTCCCCAGCAGCGGAGAGCGGACCACCGGCAGAGCAGCCAACTCCCAACTTACCTGGAAGGTGAGAAAAGTCTACCAAGGAACATCAATTCTAGAGCCTGACTTCAGCAAAGGAGCAAGCAGCATAACAGTAAAAGAGAAACACAAAATTCAAAATAATACAGTGCAAGAAATAAATTGCACTAGTGGGGAGCGGAGCTTGCCTGGCTCCAAGATGGCGGCTAGTTAGGAGTTCTCCCGTACCCCTCACCTCTATCCTACATAATCCTGGTGCCCTCCTGTGCACTAAACACCCCGCTGGAGAAGAAAACATATGCGACTAAGCAAAGGCAGTGATTGTTCCTGAAAAAGGCAACTTAATCAGTGTCTACACGGCTGGGAGCGGACCATCGGCCTACTGACTGCGATGCGAGGGAAGCTGCAGCGTTGCGTGGGTGAGCAGCTGGAAGACGTGCAGAGAGAGGGCGGCGTCGGCACCCAACCGGTGTATGCGCTGGGTTGAGAGAGAGGTGCATTGCAGCCGGCGCGGCCTAAGAGCCACAAAAGTGCAGCCGCGGATGGGTGGCCGCAACCGAAGTGAGTAGAACCTGTGCAGGGTGTACACGCTGGGTGAGATCCGGCCGGGCAGGTAAGACCTGGAACCCCGGCATGAGTGCACCCATCAATAGAACAGTGCAGCCGCGTACAGTGTTCTTTCGAAGGCCTGCAGCTTTCTAGTCACCTGACGGAGCCCTAAGGGAGGGCGCAGGCGAGCATATGGGCGATGCCGAAGTGCGCCGGAAGCAGATAGGGCGTGAAACTACGACTGCACTTGGTACGAGTCGACTAGGCGACTACACATTATAGCAGCCTTGACGCTAGGCCCTGTAGGCCGGCGCACAGGGATTGAAAGAAAAAACAAACAATAATCAAAAGACGAGAAGAATATAAATATAAAAGGGGGGGGAAAAAGGGTGGACTCGCTGCTGCCGACGTGCAGCAGATGACGGTGGCAAGGCTCTCCCAACGTGCATCATATATTGGTGTGGCCCAGGCTATCAAGCGCAGCAGAGCGGACTGGGGACCTAAAACGGCGCTGGAATAAGAGAACTGCAAACGCACAACAGCATAGCAGAGGAGCACCAACACTACCCAGCCCCGTTTTGGGCACGCTTAGCAGGGCGCAGGACACTCTGGGGAGCTCATTACGCTAAGCAATTGAAAAACCTACGGTTCTGCAAGATCATTGAAGGTGCAGACCAGGCATTGTCGCAACGCTGCGCCGACCTCAGAACAGTGAACCAGTGCACTATTTGTACAGAGTGTCAAGGCTAAGACAAAGACAGCGTGTGTCCATATACGCCGGCAAAATGGGTAAGCCGCACAAGCTGCAATCCAAGTTGCAGTTTGAACTACGCAAGACTCCCAGGTCCCGGGAAACGAATACACCAGAATCTGATGGGCCACCGGATGATGCAGTACAGAGGCAGTGGCAGAGACGAACCTCAAAAATACCCTACGTGCAATGGAGCAGAGTTTGACAAAAATCGATAGCAAAAAAGACGCCCTTACCTTCCGCATGGTCAGAATGTCTGATCGGCTGGACAAGCAAGGTGACAGACTGGACACTGTCGAACAGAGAGTTTCGAATGCAGAAGACACTATACAAACTGAGGTTGGGGCACACAAAGCAATGGATAAACTTCTAAAATCGCTCCAATCCAAAGCGGATGACTTGGAAGCCAGATCACGCAGAAATAACGTCAGAATTCTTGGAATAGCAGAGTCAACCAATATCAGCAACATGGAGCAGTATGTGGAGCGCATACTGGTGGAATTGCTGGACATGAGCAACTTCTACGAAATATTTGTTGTGGAGCGGGCACATCGCTCTCTAGCGCCTCGCCCAGCACCAGGGGCAGCACCAAGGCCGATTATATCTAGACTGTTAAATTACAGAGATTGGTATAATACCCTTCGCAAATCGAGAATTGGGCACACTTCGGCTGGAAGGTTCGGAAATTTCTATATTGCCCGATTTTACGCAACAAGTTCAAGAGGCGCACCGCCTGTTTCTCCCTGCTAAGAGAAGCCTCCGTGAACTCAATATCGAGTACAGCCTGCAGTATCCGGCGAAACTGAGAATTAAATCGGAGGGCAGGATCCACCATTTTACAGATCCCAAGTCGACACTGCAGTATAAAAAGCAGATGGAGTGAGCTGGAGGACAACGGGGCTCCCCAAGAGCGACTCAGAACAAGGGCAGTGGTACAAAGGATCTGGAGGAGCAGTGAGACGAGACAACACGACTAAGAGAATGACGCTGGCACAGTGATCAAAACTGAGATTGCATTGAGGCACACTGGCAGCTGGGATGGTGTGGACTAATCACCAATGCTCGTCAATAACTTTGTAAGACTATTCTGATGATTGGGGGGTAAAGATCTTTGAGTAGCAATATTAACGCTCCTGTCTGAGAGCAAACAGACATATAAACAAGACTGGAACGGCCACACAAAAACTCTGGCAATAACTGGGCTACCCAAGAGAACTTACAATATAAGAGTCGCTTGGGAGATAATGAGGCACCGCGCATGGATCATGTGACGTGGGTGGAGGGACCGGTTGGTATGTGGAGAAGTCGGGAGTATCTGTCCCCAAGTGTACTTCACTACAAGCAATGTTGTTTTTGATGTTTTTATGTTTGGGCAAGTTTAAGGGTGGGAGGGGAGGGGACATGAAATCTATGCTAGTTGGTGAGATACATAGCGTGGGTGGGACCAATGGGATCGGAAATGTTGCTATGTTTCAAAAAATGAAAGAAATGACCAGACTCGAGGCCGGTTGTCACAGCAGTACATTGTCACACGAGGAAACATTACAGATGTAGACCCGGGTGTAGCAGGTGATAAAATAGGACCGCAACTGAGGCTACTTACCTGGAATGTAAGGGGGCTTAACGATAATAAAAATATCAGGAAGGTGGTAGCATATCTCAAGAGACATAAAATAGACACTGCAGTCCTGCAGAAAACTCCCCTACCACTGAACAGAGTAGACCTCACACACCGCAAGATGCAGGGGTAATGCTATGCCACCAATTACACATCAAACGCCAGAGGAGTATTGATTCGGGAGGATCGACAGTCCGGGGTGACCTGAACAGGATTGTACAAGGACCCGGGGGTAGATACGCAATAGCTAAATGTCGAAAGGAGGATCTGACGTTTTAGCTAATCGGAATATAATCGGAATATATGGACCGAATTATGATGATCCCCAATTCTATTACTCAGTTGAGGCTAAGGTACACCAATGGGCAGGCATACCGCTAGAATGGGGAGGCGATTTCAACTGCATACTTAATCCCAACATAGATCGATCCAAAGGCCCCCCCAGACGTCCCTCAGCAGTGGCAAGTGTTATCCTAGACATGATGCAGAGGGAAAGGCTCGCAGACATATGGCGACAAAGATCCACAGACATAGCGGGGTACACTCACTACTCAGCACATATGACACGCATACCCAGACAGATTACTTCTACAGCTTTCACTTGGCAATTCCCGCCATACTCCCTCTTGGATTCAGTCTTCAAAGCGGTACTCCAGCAGGCAATTCTTTGAGTAAAATACGGACTTGGTCACTACATTTGCGATGGTATGGGAGGCATTCAAGGCCTACATTAGAGGGATAATGATTTCTAAGCATGCTGGAGTGCTACATGTCATTAGAGGGAGGTTGGGCGCTCTGGAGAGGGAGATAGCCAACATGGAAGGTGAGCTGCTAAAGGAGGGAGGGCTTCCAAAAAGAGCAGATATTAAACAAAAGTTGGCAGAATTCCAAGAGACGGCTAACAATGAAATTAAACACATGGGGAAATATGCAACTGCATGGGCCTACGGGGAGAAGGACAGGGCGGGGGCAATGCTGGCTGGTATATTAAGACCCCCAAGAATGTCAGATGCGATCACAGACATAGTTGATGAATAAGGACGGACCCTAAACACCTCGGATGAGATTGTTAAGCAATTTTGTAGCTATTACAAGCAGTTATACAGCTCCCAAATACAGACTAATGAGAACACACTAGCTGACTACTTGACCCACATCAAAATGGCATGGCTGACCTCCGAGCACAGAGAACACTTAATTGCGACCCTAACACTGTCCAAAAATACTGCAGCATTACAGAGTATGCCAGCCGAAAAGGCACCAGGGTCCGATAGACTGACAGTGACATTTTATAAGGCCTTTCAGGAATTATTAGTACCAAACCTCAAAACATTATATGAGGAAATGGCTGAAAATGGGATAATGCCCCCCCACACTGAGGGAGGCCATGATAGTCACAGTACTCAAACCAGGTAAGGCGCCAACTCTCTGCTCATCGTATAAACCGATATCCCTGCTTAACGTGGACGCCAAAATCTATACAAAAACACTAGCAAATAGACTGGCACCATTGCTGCCAGGAATTGTGCGCCCGGAGCAGGCAGGCTTCGTCCCCGGCCGTAACCTTATGCACAACTTGCGGACACTGTTCGGAGTCTTGCAATGTGTGGACCCAGAAGTTAGGGCTGCTGCGGTGTTTTTAGATGCCGAGAAGGCATTAGACTCGGTGGAATGGGGTGGAATGTTTGCAGTGCTCCGTAAAATAGGCACAGGAGATATCTTTATCCGGTTAGTCTCCAAACTATACACAGCTCCGGCTGCCCGGGTTTGGTTGGAAACCTGGTCTCTGAGACCTTCGATATTTCTAGGGGTACTAGACAGGGGTGCCCACTGTCCCCACTGTTATACGCTATAGTGGCCGAACCTCTGGCATGTGCACTGCGCGAATATCACAGCCAGAGGGGACTACGGTTTCCAGGCTCATTATTTCGGCATACGCAGATGACACCCTGTTATATGTGCGAAACCCAGATACTAATCTCATCCCTATACTTAGAGAGCGGGTGCGGTTTGGAACCCACTCGAGCATGAAAATTATTTGGGATGTCAATCATCTTCCCACTTACCCCAGCCACAAAGACCCCGACTCTTGAATACCCTTTACAATGGACAACTGAATCGGTGTGATATTTAGGTATCCGAGTGCATGCAGACCACTCAGTGATATTGCTTGAAAACTACATGGCAGCCATACAGAAACTTACTGAGGACGTGGACAGATGGATTAAACTCCCACTGTCGCTATTAGGGCGTATAGCTGTGATGAAAATGGTTGTACTGCCCAGATTTGTCTTTCTATTCCAGAACATACCGATATCATTGACGCGGGCAGTGTTTCAGTGCCTACGCACAATACTGATAAAATTAGCTTGGGCCGGAAAACAGCCCAGAGTGCGCTGGGACTCGCTTACTTTGCCCTATGATCTGAGAGGTCTAAATGCCCCTGACCTGGAGATGTATTGCAGAGCTGCCCAGAGTACATTTGCTCACCTCTGGATCCATGGGCCACAAAACATACCTCACCTATACTTAGAGAGAGATGCAGCTGACCCAGCAGCAGACCCTTTTCCGCAACCCACCCAGACGACATGGAGACTTTGACTCCCTGGCGACTACTACGCAGGCATGGCACGCCCTTCTAAATAGGCAGGCTGGAGCACAGCTGTATTCCCCATTGCACTGGTGCCTGTGGTTCCCGTTGGGCCAAGAGGAAGGGGCACGGCAGGCATTACGCACTCTGGGGATAAACAAACTGGGCGATTTCTTCACTGTTGGGGTGGAAAGTAGCTGGGAAACTATTCAGGAATGGTATCCTCACATGTAAGCGATGGCTAAGTATCAATACCATCGAGTTAGACACACATGGCAAGAGCTGCTGGGAGAGGACATTCTAGAACCTTCAGACAATGGGGGCACTCTCAACATTGATACAGCCAGAAACACCATGTAAACTAATCACAAGATTTTACACTTATGCACAGGAGGCGCGTAATCCAGCGATATTGAATGTATGAGTTGAATGGCAGAGTGACCTAGGGGGGTCCATAAGTGACAAAGACTGGCAATACTGCTGCGCTAGAACCAAAACTATTTCCTTAAACGGGCGCCATAGACTCATAAATTTCAAGTTCATGCATAGGGTTTACTATACCCCTGAAAGGCAATACCAATATGGGCTGCGAGACGACTCAAGATGCTGGAGATGTTGGGGGGACAATGCGGGGTTCCTACACACAGCCTGGCAATGTCCCGGAATATATGAATACTGGTGTGCAATCTTCAGGGAACTGGGAACTATAATGGGTGCAGAAATAGAGCCTGACCCGAAACTAGCACTGTTAGTACATGACCTTAGCATCGAGAGACCTAGCCGACCTCTGGTTGCCATTGGTTTGTTACTGGCTAAGAGGCGTGTAACGCTGAGGTGGGGGAGGGGACCGACTCCAAAGATAGAGGACTGGCACACAGATATGCTATACTGCAACACACAAACTGACACGTTTAATGAGCTACTCCACCCCCGAAAAGCAAGAAGATACCACACAATTAAATCCTGGCATAAAATACAAAACAAACAGTCAAGCCCTTTAGTTAACGGTCTATGGCAGTCACTGATGAAAGCATCGGCGAGCGAATAAGTTGAAGAAACAGTAAGTTTTTAATGGGAGAGATATTCAGTGAATTGAGCACGGATGTTGAAGGGCACTTGTTTGGTTTTTAACAAAGGCCACTAAAAATAAGCATATAAAGCGCGAGACTAGTCACCGTGGTACAAACCGTTTTCTTTGATGAACACGAGCACATTAGTTAGTGGTTTATCTTTAGCATGCACACTCGTCACGTTTTCACCCTTTTCTTTGGAATGGTCATCATTATTTCCATGGCTTCTAGATGTCAGGGACTATGTCGAGAACACAGTCAGGGACTTGGGCAAGGACTGGGAACAGGGTAGAAAACGTACAAAGAGGAGTACAGCGCTGCCCAGGAACACACAGGAAGTCAGAGGAGAAAAGGGATCCAAAGGGGAAGCCTGTACAAAGGAACAAGATGGCTAAGACTCAAAGGAAGGGCACTCACAAGGCAATTTAGCATTCAGACTAACTACACCCAGGACGGACGTGCAAGACATATATATAATACAACATTAACAAAGGGAATGTGGGGTAAAGCACTCGGGAGCTCCACACTAAGACTGAAGCTCAGTAAGTTCCTCACCCACAATTGCTGTTACAGATACTGACTGAAAATACCGACATATAGGATATGTATGCAAAGGCAGGGTCTGTGGATCTTATACCTATGGTGATGTTATAACAGTAACTCAAAGACAATACTCACAGTGAACAAGAAACACCACCTACGTAGTCAGCTGTGACCACGTATCCTGGCGATCAAACAGGAACACGCAAGGCAGTAACAGCAAGGGGGTAGAACTAAACACAAGCACAATAGACAAGGAGCTAGCAAGGAGGAGTGCTTAACAGGAAAGGAAGGAAATCACAGAGCACACTTGGCAGAAAGCAGGTAACAAACATACAAGGTAACAGAAGCAAGACAGCAGATATAGAAAGACAGCAAACTAGAACTGTAACCAAGGAAATGGGAAGAAAGGCAGGGACTGGAAAAGGATATACAGAAGGGGAGGCTACAAGGGTATACTAGAATAGTGCAGGTTCAGGAATCAAGAAAACAAAGTAGCACAGAAGGCAGTGCTGGGGCAGGAACAAGAATTGAGCAAAAGCTCAGGAGTCAAAGTAGCACTGCAGGTAGTGCTAGTTCAGGAGAAGGGAAACTGCTGCAGGTCAGGAACAAGGAATGCCAAGGCTCAGGAGTCAAGGTAGCACTGCAGGCAGTACTGGTTCAAGGAAACAGGAAATAGCTACAGCTCAGGAAACAAGGAGTCAAGAGAGCACTGCAAGCAGTGCAAATCAGGAACAAGAAATAGCTGAAGCCCAGGAACAGGAACAAAGAATAACTATAGCTCAGGAACTCGGGAAACAAAGTAGCACTGCAAGCAGTGCTAATTCAGGCACAAGGAATAGCTATAGCTCAGGAATCAAGGAACAAGGATTAACTATAGCTCAGAATCAAGGAATATCAAAAGCTCAGAAAACACTGGGAACAAGGGTATCAAAAGCTCAGGAAACACTGGAAACAAGGATCGGCCTCACCGGTATACAGCTACAATGACCAACACTGGGCTGAAGGGAGATGGGGCTTAAAAGAGCTCACAGTACTCATGCGCATCAGGTGTGAGCAGGCTAGCAGCAGCCAGCCACAGGTGAGCTGAATTCCTCCACCCATCCTTGGCCTGCAGGGGTGGAGACAAAGCAGTGAGCAGGGGACTATAGGTAATGGAGTTTCCAGCATGAGCAGACTGGCTTCCACAAAACGCGGCATGGATTGGGAATGGATGTCAATTCCTAAATGATGTCCAAATGCCTGGAAGTCAGGATATGCATACAGGGGAGTGTCTGGAAGCATATTAGAATACTGGAAAGCCCCACAATTCGGCCCCCTGGTGGTGGGAACGAGAGCACAGGGAGTGAATCGTGACAGTACACCCCCTCCAACGACTGGCTCCCGGAATCTGGGACTCGATTTAAAGCCTTTGCTGCTATGTAATAAGTCCATTTCCATCAGAGATGTAGTGCAAGATACCAGAGGACTGCAGGAAAAATGTGATGTTCTGGAGGGTAGGATAATAGGCTGTAAATTAACAGCAGTATTGAAGGCAGAACCTGAAGAGTCCAAATCCAGTAACGGGGGCTTAGAAGCCTGAATTAAAGGTGTTTGAAGTCTTGATGATGGCAGGCTAGAGTAGCACTCTGAAAACAAAGGAAGATTTACTGTAGGGTCAAAAGCATATAACGGATTGGCAGGAGGCACAGAGGTCAACGGCAAACTGGCTGAAGACAAAGGAGACAACGAGAAGCAGACCTGAGGCTCTGGCCCTGGATGAAAACATACAGAAGACTCAGATGCAGGAGACTCTGGAAGCAGGTATGCAGGAGACCCAGGCCCTTGAGGCTTACATGTTGAGACCTCTGAAGGCTGGCAAACTGGAAGCACAGGGTCAAAAAGTTGGCAAGATAGAAGCTGAAGGTCGGAAGGCAGGGAGCCTGGAAGCACAGGGTCAAAAAGTTGGCAAGTTAGAAGCTCAAGGTCAGAAGGCAGGGAGCCTGGAAGCTCTGGTGCTGAAGGTAGGAAGCCTGGAAGCTCTGGTGCTGAAGTCAGACAGGCTGGAAGCTCTGGCTCGGAAGTCAGACAGGCTGGAAGCTCTGGTTCGGAAGTCAGACCGGCTGGAGACTCTGACTTAGTAGGCAGGTGAGCAGAGGGCTTGTGCTCTGAATGCAGGCAGTCTTGGAGGCTCCAGTACTAATGGCAGGCCGGCTGCAGGCTCAGATGGCAGCAGGCCGGCTGCAGGCTCGGGCTCAGATGGCAGCAGGCCGGCTGAGGTCTCTGAAGGCAGCAGGCCGGCTGAGGTCTCTGAAGGCAGCAGGCCGGCTGAGGTCTCTGAAGGCAGCAGGCCGGCTGAGGTCTCTGAAGGCAGCAGGCCGGCTGAGGTCTCTGAAGGCAGCAGGCCGGCTGAGGTCTCTGATGCTGGAGATTCTGCAAAAAGACAAGCTGATGACAGAGAGGCACAAGGATAATGGACTTTAAATTCTGGGAATGGCGATAGACCGTGAACAGTAGATTCCCTAGTGTCAATATTGAAATCTTCACAGTTCCTTGGCTCATTAAAACACACTGAAGGGCTTTCTTCGGGATGGCTAAGAATACTGCTTATCTTAGAGTCTCTGATGACCAGACTCCCTTTACCATTTGGCAGTTCACATGTCTTAGTCAGAGGAAATAGGTCTGAGACTTCTTGGTCATGGGAGATATGTTCAATTCCTTCTGCATTACAAGGTGGTACAGATGCATCAGAGCATAGAGTAATATTATGTCCTGACTTTTCAATATGTGGCGTGCTTTAAGTCGAGAGAACAAACAAGGGGTCAGGATTGTGTTCCTTCTCAGTGAGGAGGTTGGCTTCAGTCGCAGAAGTTAGACCAAGAGCATAGACTGAGTCAGAGGGTGTTGTCACATCAGGGATTATGTTGGGCACTGGTTCAGGGTTTGTCTGTATGTCAATGGCCAGTGTATGTGATACCCCCGGGGTGGAACTGACCTCACTACTAGGAAGAGAAAGCAAACAAGTATTTAGTGTCTTTCCTGGCATCTGGGGTTCCTGAAAAGTGAAGGGACACATCTCAGATGTAGCGCCTAGATGTAATTTAGCACTAGAAGACAAAACAGAGGAGTTAGACAATTCAGAATTCAAACAAATACTTTCATTAACTGGACTGTGAGGCAAGGTACTATGGTTTTTCTGAATGGAATCGGAGGGATCAGCCACAGTATTATTCACACAATCGCTGGACCAGCTCTGAGGGGAACGCAAAAGAGAGCGCAAGGCTTCATTCTCCATTTCTAGGGAGGCTAACATAGAGGTGGAAAAGTTGTCTTGTACAGGGGTTTTAGATTCCCACTTGAACTCTAGGTTATAATTTTTTAACAGAGTCTGAAACATTGTATTCTCTCGTTGTAATTCAAGAATCTTAGAATTAATTATATCCTGTGAAGACTGCAGATCTTTCTCTACAAGGACAGTGGTAGACTTGGCAACTTCACAACAAGCAACAGAGCTATACCTTGGATTTTGTTCAAAGTGGCTATTAGCCGCCTGTGTTCTAGTAGGTCTTTTCCTTCTTTTGTTAAACTGATTATGGTTTACTTTGAATGTGGTATTTAACAAGGTCCCTTTAGTATCCCGGACTGTGCTCTTTACTGGACTACAAGACTGGGTAACATTATTTGAATGGAGACCAGAGGTTATAAAATGCATCTGCTCTTTCTTTGGTTGTGTGGTTGAATACTGTATTTTACCACCACTTACAGCAGACATGCGAGATTCAGAATTCTTGTTCAGCAAACTGAGTAAGGTAGCATTCTCCTTATGCAATGCTGACACAGACATTGAATCTGGATCAGAACAGAAGATTAAGTCCGGATCTGGCAAAGAGGTGTTTGAGAGCCAATGAGTAAAATATTCAGAACGTAAATGTCCATTTCTCATAGAGGATTCATTGTTTCAGGACCAGGGTGAACAAACTATAAAGTAGACACTAAATGCCTCTCATTGTTGGGCACTGGGGAATTGCCCTGCACAAACCCAAATGATGTACTGGTGTGTTTCTTTCTTAAACCTCTCATTAGGACACACCTTCAATATTTTCACCCACAAATGTAACAGAAAAATGGTAGCTAACTGAACACAAAGAAACCTCACAAGTGACCCTGGAAATGTAGGTTGGTCATTCTGTCAGGGACTGTCCGGGACTATGTCGAGAACACAGTCAGGGACTTGGGCAAGGACTGGGAACAGGGTAGAAAACGTACAAAGAGAGGAGTACCGCGCTGCCCAGGATCACACAGGAAGTCAGAGGAGAAAAGGGATCCAAAGGGGAAGCCTGTACAAAGGAACAAGATGGCTAAGACTCAGAAAGGAAGGGCACTCACAAGGCAATTTAGCATTCAGACTAACTACACCCAGGACGGACGTGCAAGACATATATATAATACAACATTAACAATAAAGGGAATGTGGGGTAAAGCACTCGGTAGCTCCACACGGTAAGACTGAAGCTCAGTAAGTTCCTCACCCGCAATTGCTGTTACAGATACTGACTGAAAATACCCACATATAGGATATGTATGCAAAGGTAGGGTCTGTGGATCTTATACCTATGGTGATGTTATAACAGTAACTCAAAGACAATACTCACAGTGAACAAGAAACACCACCTACGTAGTCAGCTGTGCCCACGGATCCTGGCGATCAAACAGGAACACGCAAGGCAGTAACAGAAAGGGGGTAGAACTAAACACAAGCACAATAGACAAGGAGGTAGTAAGGAGGAGTGCTTAACAGGAAAAGAAGGAAATCACAGGGCACACTTGGCAGAAAGCAGGTAACAAACATACAAGGTAACAGAAGCAAGACAGCAGATATAGAAAGACAGCAAACTAGAACTGGAACCAAGGAAATGGGAAGAAAGGCTGGGACTGGAAAAGGATATACAGAAGGGGAGGCTACAAGGGTATACTAGAATAGTGCAGGTTCAGGAATCAAGAAAACAAAGTAGCATAGAAGGCAGTGCTGGGGCAGGAACAAGAATTGAGCAAAAGCTCAGGAGTCAAAGGAGCACTGCAGGTAGTGCTAGTTCAGGAGAAGGGAAACTGCTGCAGGTCAGGAACAAGGAATGCTAAGGCTCAGGAGTCAAGGTAGCACTGCAGGCAGTGCTAGTTCAGGAACAAGGGAAACTGCTGCAGTTCAGGAACAAGGAATGCTAAGGCTCGGGAGACAAGATAGCACCGCAGGCAGTACTGGTTCAAGGAAACAGGAAATAGCTACAGCTCAGGAAACAAGGAGTCAAGAGAGCACTGCAAGCAGTGCAAATCAGGAACAAGAAATAGCTGAAGCCCAGGAACAAAGAATAACTATAGCTCAGGAACTCAGGAAACAAGGTAGCACTGCAAGCAGTGCTAATTCAGGCACAAGGAATAGCTATAGCTCAGGAATCAAGGAACAAGGATTAACTATAGCTCAGGAATCAAGGAATATCAAAAGCTCAGGAAACACTGGAAACAAGGGTATCAAAAGCTCAGGAAACACTGGAAACAAGGATCGGCCTCACCGGTATACAGCTACAATGACCAACAGTGGGCTGAAGGGAGCTGGGGCTTAAAAGAGCTCACAGTACTCATGCGCATCAGGTGTGAGCAGGCTAGCAGCAGCCAGCCACAGGTGAGCTGAATTCCTCCACCCATCCTTGGCCTGCAGTGGTGGAGACAAAGCAGTGAGCAGGGGACTATAGGTAATGGAGTTTCCAGCATGAGCAGACTGGCTTCCACAAAACCCGGCATGGATTGGGAATGGATGTCAATTCCTAAATGATGTCCAAATGCCTGGAAGTCAGGATATGCATACAGGGGAGTGTCTGGAAGCATATTAGAATACTGGAAAGCCCCACAATTCGGCCCCCTGGTGGTGGGAACGAGAGCACAGGGAATGAATCGTGACACTAGATCGCTCTATTCTGTACATTACGACATTGACATAATATGACGACAACATCTACATCTAGTTGTTGCGTAAATATAAGCCCCTCCTGTTATTATAAGTCAGTTATTATATGTTTGTTTATGTTTTGTTTTCATTTGCAGTTACAATCATCGGCCCCTGAGGAAGGGAGGTCATCCCGAAATGCATTGGGCGGTTTTAATTTTAAACTGATTGTAATGATAGCAATCCAAGATGTATAGTAATGAGTAACAAGTGTGATTTGGTAAATAGGTTGTTACTAATAGGAACGTTGTAGACTATAGGAGTGGTCTATGTATTAGAAAAAAACATTACGTTTGTATAAAGGTTTAAAATCCGGAGAGGATAAAAGTAATTAATGAAGTGAAACAATTGTTTATGAGTGATTATTGTAGTGATATATTCTTTAGCAGTGCTCTTGGGGTCCAAAGAACGAGTAGCGTTGGCAGTATTAAAAGTCACAGATGAAAGACACAAATTCGAGCTATAATAAGTACTTGTTATCTTCATTAGAAAAAAATAATACAGCTGACTAATGGGATCTAAATCCGTCACATTCCACTTTCTGCCGTGTGATCAACAAAGCAGCAAAAAGTCACTCACTAGTAGAGGATAAAAACATATTTTCACGATGATCACACGCCTGGATGACAATTCAGACATATGTCACCTTGCAACCAGCAGCATACCTTCTTTTAACGTATCCTGTATATCTTAAGAAAAAGTTATTGGCTATCCGCTTAGGAGAACTGCCATCCTTAGCAGACAAACCCTCCCGGAGATAAAAAGGCCCGGATATATGCAGGCTATGCGGCGCCTTCAAAGAAGATTTTTTGCATTTGCTTTGTATATGTCCCACATTAAGGATAGCACGTCTCATATTTTTAAGACGGATATTCAATGAGAGGGGGATTCATACCTGCAGAACGGCAATAATGAGTAGCCTTGACTCTACGGACCCTCAGCTAAATTGCAAGCTTTTGAAATTTTTACAATCACATGATAAATCATTCAAACAGAGCTTCAAGGGCACAGTTCCAGTACGAGAAAGTGGGGCTGCATAATGACTAAACAATCAGATGATTGTGAGTACAAGGCAGTTATATGACATTTCCAAAAACATGGGACTTTGGCACTTTGCACAATTCAAAATAAAACTTAATTTGTCATCTTCATGCACTTTATAACCATTGAGCTGAAAGTTATTGGATATTATTAGAAGGAAATGAAATAATAACACCTCGGAGACGCCAAATGTTTTAATATCTCGAATTATTGAAATAACGTGAACATTTAAGAAATTGACAAACTAGAAAAGCAAAGTATTTTATTTCAAACAGTTTTATTATCTTGTAATATCTGTAAAACATTGTGATGGTTTTTATTAACTTATAACAATAAAAACGAAAAAATGAAGAAAAAAAAAGTCGACCTAAAAATTGCTGGGGTCCATATCAAGCATACCTAATAAGTAAGGAAACGGGAGTGGAGAACGTGGAGGCTGACCAGGTAGAATGAATCAAGTGGACAATGATGTGCGAAACACTCAAAATTTATGGACATAGCGGTGCCCATCTGTGAAAGCCTCTCTGCAAATGTACCAAGAGGGATAAGATGAGATTCAGCAAGCCGCCCTAGTGGGGGTACTGTAACTGTAACAATGCATATAACGTTATATGGGGGACTTACTGAGCTAGATGCGCCAATTAGGCATTCATCACTGTTACTTAAATGAGAAGTGCTGTATCAACTGTCAAAAGTTATTTTTGCAAGACCTCTGACCTCCTGGTCAGGGACCTGCTCTCCCCCTGCAGCTCTGCTGTTAAGTGCCACCGCTCCGGGCACTGTGATCTGCTCGCTCAGGTAGGTGTTCGAGGCCCTCCTCCACCCGCAGGCTCCTGCCTGCGCCTCATCCCTGGTGGTCCAGTGGGAGAGCCTTGCTCTTCTGCTGGCCGCTGTTGTCTGTGCCTGTCTTTGTGCTATTTTTCTGTCTCTGTGCCCGTGTCTGTTGTTGTGCCACTTTTCTGTCTTTCTGTTTTTCTGTGCCCGTTTCCTGTCTCCTTGCTGCCTTTTATTGTGCCAGTAATTGTACTTGTGTCCTCTGTGTTACTCGCCGTTTTCTGTCTCCGTGCCCCTTGCCCTCCGTGCCCTTCCCGCCGCTGCTGCCCCAGTGGCCCCTCCCCCCCTGCCGGTTCCCGCTTCCCGCCTCCCAGCTGCGCTTCCCTCCCCCCTCCCCTACTTAATGGCGGCCGCTGCGAGGGAGCGCCAGCAAGACCTCTGACCTCCTGGTGAGGGACCTGCTCTCCCCCCGCAGCTCCGCTGTTAAGTGCCACCGCTCCGGGCACTGTGATCTGCTCGCTCAGGTAGGTGTTCGAGGCCCTCCTCCACCTGCAGGCTCCTGCCTGCGCCTCATCCCTGGTGGTCCAGTGGGAGAGCCTTGCTCTTCTGCTGGCCGCTGTTGTCTGTGCCTGTCTTTGTGCTATTTTTCTGTTTTTCTGTCTCTGTGCCCGTGTCTGTCTTTGTGCTATTGTTCTGTCTCTGTGCCCGTGTCTGTCGTTGTGCCACTTTTCTGTCTTTCTGTGCCCGTTTCCTGTCTCCTTGCTGCCTTTTATTGTGCCAGTAATTGTACCTGTGTCCTCTGTGTTACTCGCCGTTTTCTGTCTCCGTGCCCCTTGCCCTCCGTGCCCTTCCCGCCGCTGCTGCCCCCGCGGCCCCTCGCTCCCTGCCGGTTCCCACTTCCCGCCTCCCAGCTGCGCTTCCCTCCTCCCTCCCCTACTTAATGCCGGCCGCACGCAGCGGGCGTGCCATGGGTGCGCCAAGGGCAAGCCCGTCTGCGTCTGTCCGCGACCCGACCGCGGCCAGCACCAGGAACCCTGGATCTACGACCCCCCACCGCTACAACTCCGCCGCCCTCCTCGCACTCAACCCCGGAAAGAACAACTGCCAGAGATCGACGCCGAAAACCACCCACAGCCAGTTCTCCTGCCGACAATCCTTCGCCATCGACAGCCCCCCACGGCCGCCAAACCCACGCCGGACGCCCGTACCACCGAAGCCCTGACGTGCATCCTCCTCAACGTGCGCTCCTTACACAGACACGCTGTAGAGATCTGGGACCTGCTCGACACCCTCTCGCCAGACGTCGCCTTCTTCACGGAAACATGGACCAACGCCACCTCCGCCCCCGACATCACCACCGCCGTCCCCGACGGATGCAAGATCCAGAGAAAGGACTGCCCCCACCGCCCAGGAGGAGGACTCGCCATCGCGCACAAGAGCTCCCTCCGACTCTCCACCTCCAGCACGAGCGACCCCCTCTCCAACACAGAGCACCTCCACTTCCAGATCGAGACCAGCCCCAGAACCACGCTGCGCGGGACCCTCGCCTACAGACCCCTTGGGTCTCACGCCTCTTCCGCCACCACCATTGCCGACCTCGTCGCCCCCCATGCCATCGCCTCCACGGACTACATTCTCATCGGAGACCTGAACTTCCACCTCGACAACAGCAGCGACCCAGACTCCACCACCCTCCTGGACAACCTCGCCAACCTCGGACTAAAGCAGCTCGTCACCACCCCCACCCACAGAGCCGGACACATCTTTGACCCCATCTTCGCAGGAGGGACAAACATCCACTTCAGCCGCACCACGCAGCCCCCTGGACAGATCACCACTGTGTACACTTCACCTTCTACACCGCCACCGCACCCAAGCCCGTCCCGCGCCCGCCACGAAGGAACTGGAGCAAGGTCACAGAGGAACTCCTCAACACCACCCTCTTCCATGACCCCCCCTCCGCCACGACCGACGCCAACTCTGCAGTCAAAGAACAACACCGCTG
The DNA here is from genome assembly GCA_963921515.1 of Calotriton arnoldi. NCBI lineage: Eukaryota > Metazoa > Chordata > Amphibia > Caudata > Salamandridae > Calotriton > Calotriton arnoldi. The sequence continues at coordinate 17,977 of CAWUFW010014874.1, forward strand.
GCTCACCAGCTTCGCAGACAAGCTCGCACCCCTCCGCCACCCCGTCAGACAACGCCCCCTGAAGGCCGCCTGGTTCACCACCGACCTCCAAGAAGCCAGGCGCTCCTGCAGACGCATCGAGAAACTCTGGAGGAACAGGAAAACCACCGAAGACCAGAACACCTACAGGAACGCCATGACTGAATACCACCAACGCATAAGAGGCACCAAGAGGACCTTTATCAAGAACAAAATCCACACCAATGCTAGTAACGCAAAAGAACTTTTCAACGTCATACAGCAGTTCACCAAACCCCCCAGCGAAGCCACGGACGTCACACCATCCCAGGACCTCTGCAACAAGCTCACCGCCTACTTCCACCTGAAAATCAAGGCCCTCTACGACAACTTCAGCGAACAGACTGCAGACACCACCCTCCTCCCCACCACCGACAACCAGCACACCATCGCCACCTGGAAACCGGCTACCACCGAAGACACCGCCACGACCATGAAGAACACCCACTCAGGAGCCCCCACGGACCCTTGTCCGCCGCACATCTACCACAGAGCCGCCGCCGCCGCCATAGCACCCGAACTATGCCGGACCATCAACGCCTCCTTTGAATCCGGCATCTTCCCCGACAACTGGAAGCGGGCAGAGGTCAAGCCCCTCCTCAAGAAGCCCTCGGCTGACCGGACTGACCTGAAAAACTACCGGCCCATCTCTCTCCTTCCCTTCGCAGCCAAAGTCACCGAGAGATTCGTCAACGCCCAGCTGACCACCTTCATCGAAGAGAGCGCCATCCTCGACTCCTCCCAGTCCGGATTCCGCAGCAACCACAGCACCGAGACCGCCCTCCTCGCCGCCACCGATGACATCCGCATGCTACGCGACCAGGGCCACACTGCGGCCCTCATCCTACTCGACCTCTCTGCAGCCTTTAACACCGTCTCCCACCGTCTCCCACCGCACTCACGCCGCCAGACTCCACGACGCCGTCATACGGGGAACAGCCCTCGACTGGATCCGCTCCTTCCTCACCGGCAGAACCCAAAGGATCAGACTCCCACCCTTCCTCTCCGAACCCACAGAGATCAACTGCGGAGTACCCCCAAGGATCCTCGCTCAGCCCCACGCTCTTCAACATCTACATGGCCCCCCTCGCCGCCATCGTTAGACAGCATGGGCTCAGCATAGTATCCTACGCAGACGACACCCAGCTCATCCTCTCCCTCACGAAGTACCCTGAAGACACCAGACTCCGCTTCCAGGAAGGAATGAAAGACGTCGCAGCCTGGATGAACTACAGCTGCCTTAAGCTCAACTCGGAGAAGACTGAGGTCCTCATCCTTGGACCCTCCTCCACCGCCTGGGACAACACTTGTTGGCCTTCCGCCCTCGGTAACCCACCCACCCACTCCATCAGACCACTCCCGAAACCTCGGCATCATTCTAGACTCCTCCCTCACCATGACCCGCCAGATCAACGCCGTCGCCGCCAGCTGCTTCAACTCCCTCCGCATCCTCCGCAAGACCTTCAAGTGGATCCCCCCCAAATGCAGAAAGACCGTCACCCACGCACTCATAACCAGCAGACTGGACTACGGAAACGCCCTCTATGCCAGAATCAACAAAACCCTGCTATACAAGCTCCAAACCATCAAGAACACCGCAGCCAGACTCGTCCTCGGAACCCCACGACACGAGCACATGACCCCGCACCTACGAGACCTCCACTGGCTCCCCACCGAGAAGAGAGTAACCTTCAAGCTACTCACCCACATCTACAAATCCCTGCACAACATCGGACCCAAATACCTCAACGAAAGAGTCTCCTTCCACGTACCCAAAAGGAACCTCCGCTCCGCCGACCTCGCCTTGGCAGAGACCCCGCGCATCTGCAGAACCAGAGCAGGCTGAAGAGCCTTCTCCTACGTCGCAGCAAAGACCTGGAACGAGGTCCCAGTCAACATCAGACGCTCCCCCACCCTGCACACCTTCAGGAAGAGCCTCAAGACCTGGGTCTTCGACTGATCCGGAGCTGCACCCCCCCCAGCGCCTTGAGACCCTCACTGGTGAGTAGCGCGCTTAATAAACCCCTGATTGATTGATTGATTGAGTTAACCCGTCACGACAAGAGTTGTAACTAATGCTTTAATAAAAAAAAATTGCAATAATAAGATGATACAAAAATCTCCTCTCTTTATCTTAGAATAAAATCATCAACTTTTTTAGGTGCAACTATTTCTCTCTTAGGGCGATCTACCTTGCTGTCAGTGATCACAAATATACTGTTCAGTAATATTACCAAATTCACGTGCAGCTGCTAAAATGCGGAGTCATGCTACATAATTTTCAGTAGGTTCGGTTGACCACTGATGTCTAGAATAAAAGTTGAACCGCTCCATAACAAAATTGGGTTCTACTGTAAAGTGTAATCTTAGTCTATCCAATGCTTCCTGAAATACATCATACTTCTCAACACCATGTGTAGCAAGAACTTCAGGAAGATTGTCCTTCATCGAGCTAGTAGACATTTAACATATTTTATCACACCAGAGGGTGCATTTAGGGATCACAGAATGCCATTCAGTTTAGCTTCAGCTGTGTTTCAGCGTATGATGGAAAAGAATATGACTGGAATAGAATGAGTGGCACTATTTCAGTATGAAATTTTAGTGTGTGGAAAAGACAAGGCAGACCATGATCAGATATCAAGGCAAGTTTTAATGAGGTTGAAGGAGTTTGGTCTTACCATTGGAGTAGGCAAGTGAAGATCTGGATTAGCTGAGGTGGAATATTTGGGTCATTGCATTAATGGTGAGGGTATAAAAACCAAGTTGCAATTTCAAAGCCATTGAGGATGCACCTACTCCTGCCAACAAAGAACAGTTGACAGCTTTTTTGGGTTTTGCAGAATATTACATCAAGTTTATTCATAATGTTTCTGCTAAAACAAATGCTATGGCACTATTGTTGAAGAAGGGTGAGAAATCTTTCTGTACTAAAGTGTCAAGAATCATTTATGCAGGTAACAAATCATAGTTGCTACACTAATATTGAAACCTTTTGACCCTAAATTTAAGACCGATGCCAGCACTTGCAGGATAGGTGCCATCATAATGCACTTAATGATGGAGAAGAAAGAATTGTGGCATTTACATATCACATTTTACGGGGTGTAGAAGGTAGCTATTCGGAAATTGAGAAGGAAGCATTGGTGTGTTGCTGGGGCATTCAATATGTCGGGATGTATTTATGGGGTGTGCAGTTTGAGTTAAGGACAGACCAGAAGCCTTTGATTGATATTTTCTCTCCGAGGGGATGCAGACAAGGCCACTCCCAGACTATCAAAATGGTTGTTCCGCTAACACGAATATACATTTGGCATGAAATATGTGCCTGGTATCAGAAATTTTGCTAAAGATTGTCTCTTTAGGGTACCACTGGATGCTCTATTGGAGACCATTGAAGAAGACTGGCTAGTGGCAAGTGTGGATCAAGTTTCTAAGGGCGCCATTTCTAAGGATGTATAGGAGAATGGAGGAGTGACAGATCCTGAATTGACGAGTGTGAAAAATCAATTGCCCCATGGTTGGAAGAAGGAGTTTTATAAATGTGCAGATGTGTAAATTTAGACATCTCAGAATTATCTGTGGTGGATAATCTGATTTATCGAGGTGACAGATTAGTGGTGCCTGCTTTGTTGAGAGAGTGAGAATAATGACCTTATTACACGAAGGTCATGGGGGGAATGAAATTCATGGAGGAAAAGGCAAGGATGGATTTCTGGTAGCCCGGAATGGATCAAGATTTGGAAGGATGTGTAAGGAATTGCATGCGGTGTGACAAATCATATGTAGTAAGAGAGTCTCCTATTGTTGCTTTGCAAGTACCTAATGCTCCATGGATAAAACTTAGTTAAGATATTTGTGGTCTGTTTGGAATTGGCAGTTTGAAGAACAAATATGCAATACTGATGGTTGACTCTTACTCAAAATGGCCAGAGGGCAGGATAGAAAGTGAAACATGGTCTGAGGATGTTATTAATTTTCTCAGTGATGTCTTTTCAAGAGAGGGAATACCAGAGGCAATGGTCCTCAATTTATATCTTCAAAATGTTAAGAGGTTTTTTTTGAGGCATTGAGTAGAGCATCAAAAACTGCTTTGTATCACCCTAGGGGGAACAGCTTGGTGGAGAGGTTCAATATGGTTGTGGGCGATTGCTTTGAGATGGCAATGAGATGTGGATTGGAACGGAAGTATGAGTTGAGGTGTAAGTTGTGGAACCACAGGACCACTTCCCATTCAGCTACCAATTAACCGCCTTTTGTTTTGTTAAGTGGAAGGGTCCCTGTAACGGTGGCATGCCCAAATAGGATGAGCAGATGTGGTAAAAACGTGTGTGATACAGAAAGTATTCTGGAAAAAGTAAAGATAAAGGAAAACAGGTATAAGACAGAGACACAATGAAAAATTTACAACTCATAGACAAGTGTTCAAGAAGAGAGATGTGGATCAAGTTATGGTAGGCATTGAAACAAGAAAGTGTCAATCCAGATTCTCTGAGCCTAGAGAGATATCTCATGTATTGGCAACACAGTTCTTTTAGATAACAATGAACATTGGTGCTGTGTAAAGGGAATCAATTGTATAATGAGGATGTTGCACGTACAGTCTTAAAATTGATACAAGATGACGATCTGCAAGGTATATATGTTTACCTATTAGATACAGGGATTATTTTCAATTAATATGAAAAAACAATTCTCTGATTGTTTAGTCTAGTGTACATGTGTTGGAAAGTTATTTATATGTTAGATATGTTATATGTGTTGTTACTGTACAATACATGTGATATTCTTTACTATAGACTGGGGACGCTGTTACATTACTCTCACCAGGCACAAACTCTACTTTAAAGCAATACTCCTGCATCCTTGATATAAGCCTGGCAATGTGTGCAGTGGCATTCTGGCCTCACCCAGGCGAAAGGATCCCTACAAGTGGTTTATGGTCAGTTCTCAAAATAAAACGGGAAGCCCAACTATAATTACGAAAGTGCTCAACATCCACACACATGCTAACAACTTCTTTTCGATTACAGCATACTTCCGCTCAGTATTGTTGAGAGTGCGAGAGACAAACACTGCATTCCTGACATCTTTATCACACTTCTGGGATCAAACACTGCCAATGCCATACATACATCCACCATGATGATACATTCTTTGATCATACAATAGGGTTTTAACGTAGGTGCCTCAGCTATTTCATTTTTGATTAACTCAAATGCAGCTTGCTGAGTATCTGTCCAAAAAATTCAAAGTTTTTACGAGTAAGCTATCTGAGGGGTTCATTTATGTGGCAAAATTATTTTTACATTTACTATGGTACTCACATAAACCTGAAAATTAAAGTAGTTTTTCCTTATTTTCAGTAGCTGGAGCCTTAACAATAGCATCCACCAGAGACTTTTTAGGTATCACTCCCTCAGCTGACAGGGTATGTCACAAATAGCGCACAGAACATCAAAATAAATTTGTTTTCTTTCAATATTAAACCATTTTTTCTCAACACTTCAGACTCTTTTGATGTGCTCAAGATGCTCTTTTTCATTTCTAGAATATATGAGAATGTCATCTTGAAAACACTTCACAAATCCATCAATTTCTTTTAATAAATGCAACATTGCCCTTTGAAATACAGACACCGCAGAGGCTACCCCAAAAGTCGCCCTCCAAAACTGGAAAAGCCTATGCGGCGTAATGAATGAAGTGAGATGCTGTGAATCATCCGTTAGCTCAATCTGATGATATGCTGCCCTCTGGTCTAAAGTGGAGAATATCTTAGCACCTTCCAGCATACATACTTAATGTATATTTGGCAAGGGGTGACAATCCACTATTATATTAGCATTAAGCCCTCTGAGGTCAATGCATAGTCTCAAAATCTTACCAGGTTTGCGAGCTAGAACAATTGGTGACACCCATTCGGATTATTCTATTTCCTCAATGATTCCTTCATTGAACTTCCCCTTTAACACTTCTTTTAATTCATCCCTCACTTTTATGGGTACATATCTGAGTTTTTGCTTGACAGGTTTTGCAGCTTTTTTGACCTTAATTCCATGAGAATAGTTTTCCAGTCTTCCTTATTTTCCAGGGATAACTTTGTGAATATGTGAGACAATACAGGTTTTTCCCCAAACATTTTAAATTTATAGAACAGTCTCCGTCTTCTTGGATTTAATATTATACCCAACTTCCATTGATCCTTCCATCCCAGGACATTTACTCCTTTATGAGCAACATACAGTTTTATCTGAGCATTCCTCTCTTTAAACGTAATCACCTCATCCTCAAACCCCACCATATCTATTGTGGTACCGTCAAAACTTTCTGCTATGATAGACTCTTTTAAAGGGATCGAGGAGGCCTACTCGTTCTAACTAGAACCTCCTCGATCTTCTGCCTGACTGTTGTCAATATGTGGCTATTTTGAGCAATGACCCACATTTAAGTACTGACCAAGAAGAAACAACTGCCCAGTTGAAGAACAAAGTAAGTCACTGCCTATCCCGCAACAAAGATTTTAGGACCAATGAATTCAGTGACATAGTATTTGTTAGGAGGGTTGGTTGGCTGGGAAAGTCACAGAGGCATAAAAGTGGTGATTGTGTGGTAGTGAAATATAAAAATCCATTATTGGCAGAACGTTTAATTAACTGTGGTTTTGATTTGCCCGGGCACATGCTGAGACATGCGTAGAGATTGCCCCATTGTGGTTTTTCTACACCCCCAACATTCACCTAGATTTTAACGCTCATGCAGGTGGAACTTTTGCACATGGCAGGAAAATGGCCACAAATAATACTCCTTTTTTAGTCAGAAATAAGTTTCAGCTGCTTTCTGATCTTGAAAGCAATGACTGACGCTAATCGGTTTGAAAGCTTCCTCATGGCCCTTATCTACCATGTGGCCCCTGTACAAACAGAGCTAGCCCAAGGATTAAGCAGGGCAAAGAGGGTAAAGGGGAGGTGCGAGCTAGAGTGTGAATCCTTGCATCAACAGATAAACCTCCCTTGGAGAGGGGACTTCCTTCCTTCATTTTTCCCCTAACAGGCACTGTCACTTTTTCACTTCCCCTGTGTACCCATTTTCATGCCCAATCATTTACTTGTGATTCCACTATTGCTGGGCAGTTGTCATCGGGCCACCCTGATAAGCCCATCGTAGTCCCATTAGTTGAAAAACACACCACAGTATTGTTGTCCTGGAATATCACAAGCCTCAAGGGGAAGACTATGGACCCTGAGTGCGGGTCTTTCATCAACACCCATGATATAGTTATCATGCAGGAAAATGGGCACTGGAAAAATGCTTAAGATCAGGGTTTTGTAACTATAGCTTAGAAGCCATTCCCTTCAAAGATGGTCGCCCTTCTGGCGGCCTCATTGTATGGGTTTAGAATTCCATGGACCTAACTGTCAAAACTTTAGCACCCAATAGTAACGACATCCTGGGTCTTTCTCTGAGAAGACGCAAAGGAACTAAGGTTGACTTATTCAACGTCTATAATCGGTCATCTTCCTATAACAAGGAATCTCCTATATTACATCATTTGGCATCCCTCTTCACCTCGAGAGATGTTCGCTGTCCGTTGGTTATTGCAGGTGACTTCAATGTCATCTTTGAGCCATTGGATGGCTTATCATCCGACTTTAGTTTGGAAGACGAGGTCAGAGGCATTCCTCCTCTTGAGATTGAACCCCTTTCCTCTTGGTCAAAGGCAGCTATGCAACTCTTTACTCTAACATTGAACCATGGCTATGCCGCATGCAATGGGATGTTTCCGTCAGACCTAAAGTGTGCTCACACATTCTCACGGGGTTCCAGTCAAAGCAGACTTGATTATGTCTTTTGGGATTTAGAGCGATGGCATGTATTAGTTGATTTTAAAATTCTATCTCAAATGGATAGCGATCACAGCCCCCTGCGGCTCAAATTTGGAGGCTCTTTCGCCTGGAATCTTAATCTCATGAGTCAGAAGTTTGATACTAAGGTTAGTCTGAATAGCAATAGGAGGTCAATAAAATGGTCTAAACTATCCCCTGACACGACCACCCTAGCTGGTATCTATAATGCATTCAATGAGATCCTCAAACCACTCACTAAGCGTCCAGGTGAAGGTTTGTTATTAGATTATCATCCCATTTTGTTTAGTGCCCTTAAGCTCCACTGTACTAAGGCCCATAAGGGCACAATATCACCCGGGCAGACCACTTCGTGGTACAATAAAGAGTGCCGTCAGGCAAAGTGCACAGTACTCAAAGACGTTAAGAGGGGCAATCATGAGGGAACCCAGATTGCCCCAACAAATTACAAACAATTGACAACCAGCACTAAACAATACTGGGTGCATGCAAATAGGCAAGCTCTAGTTGAGGCATCCAGTAAAAATGATTCACAGAAGTTCTGGTACATTTTTTCTCATGGATGCCCCTGTTCTGTTAGCCCATTGGAACTATCAATTCAACCGCAACAATGGGTTTATCACTTTTCAAACATCTATGCTCTTCCAAACTCAGGCGTGGATGCTCCTGATCACCAAGCCTGGGAACAGGAAATTGCTTTCAAGACCACCCCTTGGGAAGGCTCTGGGTACTGATAGCATTCCAGGGGACCTGTTTCGTTCTGAACCCCAGGTATGGGGCTTTTACATTAATGAACTCTCGAACTATATACTGGCAGGTGGACAGGTCCCAGAATCCTGGAAAAATGCAGAGATCATTCCAATTTTTAGAAAAAGGAGGCAGAGGTTCCCAAAATAACTACTGGCCCATTAGTCCTTTAGATAATTTGCAAAAGATCTTTTGCCGTCAGATCCTGGCTAGATTACAGGTCTGGATGGATGAGGCAGACATTCTGACACCTTTCCAGGTGGGATTCTGCTCTAGGGTCAGTACAGTCGATCAACTTTTTCGGTTCGACCTTATAACATCCAAATACCTCAGGCTCTCTAGGGACCACCTCTATTTGGCCTTCGTTAACCTCAGGGCAGCCTTTGAACTGGTTCCAATGCAGCTCCTTTGGTCCAAGTTGGCTGCTATGGGTTTTGATCCATCTCTGCTGGACATCCTCATAAGACTTTATACTAACACCACAGCGCAGGTTAGATGGGGTCCGGGTGGTGATCTGACTGATCTTATCTCAGTGCAGCGAGGAGTAAGGCTGGGGTGTGTACTCGCGCCCACACTTTTTTCACTATATATCAATGGTGTGGTTTCTTTTTTAGGCGAGTGTACAAATGACTCCCCCAAATTAGCGGGTTGCTCCCTCCAACCCAGAGTTCTTATGTGCAGATGATACTCTTCTCCTCTCCCGTACTCCATTTGGGCTCCAAAATCTTCTGAACAAATTCCAGGAGTTTTGTCTTTAAAAACCAAAGGCTGGTCGGTTTGGCGCCATCACTTACCTGATCCAGGCAGCCAGGGCTCATACTGGGGTGGGACTCAATCTCCCAGTCTGCACGGCGCATTTCCGGCGCGGGAGGCGGAGTCAACCCTCCCGGCGCCACGGAGGCACCAGAAGCTTCCTGCAGCGCGGGTTTCAAAAACCAAAGGCTGGTCGGTTTGGCGCCATCACTCATCTGATCCAGGCAGCCAGGGCTCATACTGGGGTGGGACTCGGTCCCCCAGTCTGCATGGCGCATTTCCGGCGCGGGAGGCGGAGTCAGCCCTCCCGGCGCCACAAAGGCACCAGAAGCTTCCTGCAGCGCGGGTTTCAAAAACCAAAGCCTGGTCGGTTTAGTCCATCACTCACCTGATCCAGGCAGCCAGGGCTCATACTGGGGTGGGACTCGATCCCCCAGTCTGCACGGCGCATTTCTGGCGCAGGAGGCGGAGTCAACCTTTCCGCCGCCACAAAGGCACCAGAAGCTTCCTGCAGCGCGGGTTTCAAAAACCAAAGGCTGGTCGGTTTGGCGCCATCACTCATCTGATCCAGGCAGCCAGGGCTCATACTGGGGTGGGACTCGGTCCCCCAGTCTGCACTGCTTATTTCCTGCATGGGAGGCGGAGTCAGCCCTCCAGGCACCACAAAGGCACCAGAAGCTTCCCGCAGCGCGGGTTTCAAAAACCAAAGGCTGGTCGGTTTGGCGTAATCACTCACCTGATACAGGCAGCCAGGGTTCATACTGGGGTGGGACGGGAAACAACCTTTAGAACGCATGCATTACATCGCATGCCATTAGATTGCGGTTTTTACAACGAAAGTCGTTACAACGACTTGCACTGGAGGGCGCTATAGGACAAGGAGTAGTTTAAATTACTATCCAACACCTTCCCTACTGTACGTAGGCTGGAGTTGGAATAGTAAATTAAACTACTCCTAAGTCCAGCGCCCTCCAACGCAAGTCGTTGTAACGACTTGCGTTGTTAAAACCGCGATCTAATGGCATGCGATGTAATGCATGCGTGGTATCGTCATACATCCGGGTGGGACTCAGTTCCCCAGTCTGCACGACGCATTTCCGGCCCAGGAGGCGGAGTCAGCCCTCCCGGCGCCACAAAGACACCAGGAGCTTCCCACAGGGCGGGCCCGTCCACGTCCGTCGGAGCCCGTCCGAGGCTGGGCTGGGCCCCCACTCTAACATTTTGTGGAAGGGAAGTCTGAATACGAAGAAGAGATCGTAGAGAGGATGGGGAGGAAGAAGTCACCTCACGCACCTGCAGAAGAGGTAACCCTCACTTCTTTAGACACCTTTTTAGCAAAAGCCTCATCTGCTATAGCTATGGAAATTGCCCGTGCAGAGAGGAGGCTATCAACAGGCGTGGTTGATAACACAATCAAGGTCCCGTCACAAGAGACACTTAACGAGGGCCAGATACCATGCACTCTTGCAGTCATAGCCAGCCCCCCCCACCTCCACTGGGGTCATTACCATAAATCCTACCTCTGAGGATACAACACTCCCTGTACTAGCAGCTGTTCACAAAAGAAAGAGGGGCCCTTCCAAAGTCCTCTGCGCTAATAACCCTAAGAGACCCCGAAAATGCAAACCACATGTAGGTAATCCACCAGTTGGCATTCCGGAGAATTCGCAATTCCAGCCTAATGATATTCCACGCAAGGTCCTGAATCTGGATGATCTCTTGGAAAAGCTCCTCAGGCTCCGATCCCCAATATGCCAACGTTTAGATTCCATCGAAAAAGCAATCAAGGAGCTAGTGTTATCAAAAAACGCGCCACCTCGTGAACTTGGGGTTAGAGGTAGTTCCTTAGGTCTGAATCAACACTTCTTAGAAGGTGGAAAAAATTTAACGGATATCATTGGCCCAAGTCTCCAACCCCTGGTGAACCACCAACCTCACTCCATGGCCCCATTGAACCAGTCTGCATCTCTGTTAACTGACGCCCACTTACCACTGGCTTCTGGCACGAACCAAGTTGCAGAACCAGTGAGGGTCTCCCGATCCCAATCTCATCCACAGGATGCAGATCAGGTTAGCTTGGTAACAAGGATAGGGGACCCACGACTCATACAAAAGACAGAGGGTCTGAGGCTAGACCTCCCACCAGCTGCCTGTCCCTATGTGGTTATTTGGGCAAATACCCCTGTACTAAAAATGACCACATGGAATCCACCACACAATTAATCCACAAAGCTCGACACTGGATTCATAAATTTACCAACGATCAGTCAGAGGGGCACTTTAAAATCTTAATGGCCCAAAGAGTTTCCTGGGTGGGCAATCAAGATAAATCTATCCTGGGGGACTGTGTAGTTTTAACTCGTAAGACTCCAGCAATGGCAGAAAAACTACTTCATCTATTGCCTAATATGTCAACACCATCAGCTCAAATATTTGCCCTACCGCTTGCCTTTTTTTTTATAAACCGCTATCTTATCAGCCTTGTACAAATGGAAACTGGTCCCAGAACCATACACCACTTGTATTGGATGCCCAACTGCGCATGGGGTGCGGAGCTACCGCTGTACCCCCCTTACCAACCTCCAGCCGATTTATGGTGTTGTCGGACTTGGACGCCTGCGATTGACAAAGATCTAAGAAGGGGTCCCAAAATGCAGTAGTTACCGGCACCCCTGAATGCATGGTTTCTCAAGATTTATTTCAAAGGATAGAGACAAATTTACTGCCATCACATAGAACATTGCAGGGCTGGGACACAAACTGTTAGATCCAGATTGGCTTAAGTTTATCTCCACCTTCGATCTAGTCTGTCTTCAAGAGACTTGGACACTGGGCCTATCCATATAGATAGTTACAGATTGTATCATACCCCCGCAATTGCTTCAAAGTCTGGTCGGGCGAGATTGCGACACTCTTAAAGAATACTCTGAAATTTGAAGTACTCTCGTCCCACAATGATTCCCAATATTTTAACATACTGCACCTTAAAGGCCCCGACGGCAACACCGTTTTATTATTCAATTTTTATAATAATCTATTTGGGGGCGAGATGCATAAGGTTGCAACCTTAATGGAGGAGAAAATGAATTGGTTGTGAAACTTTTTTGCAAGAGTTAAATAAGTGTTATGGATGGGTGATTTTAATGAACATTCCTGCTCCTTTGTATTAAACTCAATTTGTGGTCTATTTGACGAGGACAGAGGGGGAAGGGTGCACTTTTGCCACAACCAGTATGGGAACGTACTAAACAAGCTTATTACCACAAAAGATCTGGAAATAATGAATCCCGTATCGGAAACTACCAGCCATCCGTTAAAAACCTTCCGTTCTAGCCTAAGTAGCTCCACGATTGACTTTATATTAGCATCAGCATCCATGAGAAGGGCCCTTAGTAACATTGTGGACACATTTTTAGGCTTCAGTGATCATGCAGCAGTATCCTGCAAATTATGTTGGGTAGGAATCCATAGTTCCAACTTTGCACATATAAAACCATACGTGGCAAGGGAGAATGGGCTAACACTTAAATGGGAGAGTAATGTATAGACAGGGCAGTTCTCATCCCCAGGGTGGTTTCTAGCAGGCTTAATGAAATAGCAACTTGCCTCGAGCCAAACCCGGTCCCAATAAGTACCATTGTGGCCTTCGAATCCATCCTGTTAGAAGTAAAAAAAGAATCTCTTGAAGAGTGGTGGGCCTCAAAAAGGCAAGGGCCAGAAGTGGTTTGACTGGCATTGTACTAAAGCACTCTCCCACCAGCACCATACACTGAAGTCCGTGCCAAGAAACCCCATCCTGGTCTAACAGGCTCGCCTTATGTATTCCACGGCCAGGAAGAACAGGCTAAAGATCGTGAAGGAAGAAGCCTGGGAAAAATTGCTCCAAGCATCTGCCACAAACAATTTGAGGGATTTCTGGGCACTACATGCAAAGTCTGGACTTAAAAACAAATGAGGCCAAGTCTTTTATTTTAGTTGCAGGTCGAAAGGTGAAGAAACCCCCCTTCCTTTTTTATTTCTGACTGCAAAGTAGTGCAAACGGAGCTGTTTTCATACTTAGTGGTGACCTTTGATCATAGATTATCTTGGACCAATATGGTGTCGAACCGAAGGATGATGCTAGAAAAGAGCATTAATGCCATACACTCGTTTACAAAAAAGCTGGGCTCAAGACATTTACGGGGCTAACTCAAGTTCAGTAGCGTCCTATGGTGCGGGAGTGTGGGGCTATGGTAATGTAAAGGTAATTCAAACAACTGAAAACTCTTTTGGAAAAAAATGAAGAGTCTTCCTATTAGTTGCTCCAATTTTAACTTGCACTACGAGCTGAACATCCCCTACATCACTGAGCAATTAAATGTAGCACCAATTCTCCTTTGGCACTCAATATGGAGTAGAGATACAGTTAACATCACCCAACAAATTATTATGGACTGTCTGTCGCTACACCATGTACAGAGTATAATGTGGTTAGAGTATGTCAAAACTACTCTTTATGCCTTGGACCTAGGGAGTCTGTTCGATAACTCAGAAAAATGCTTGTCTATCTCGAAAAAAGCCATAAAAGTCTGCTTTTTAAAAATTACGAGCGAGGCTAGCCTTACTGCTCAGACCCTTAAACTTTTGGTCCGTGAGTATCTTGAGGACCCAATGCAGGGTGAGGGGGTTCCATCTTACTTGGATCTTGTAACAAACCCTGGTCACAGATTAATTTTATTGAGGTTTCGCCTTAACCTCATTCCATGCATGTTGGGCTTCCCTACTGGCATTTATTCTTCCCATGATCTCTCGTGTTGCCCATGTGATGGCTCCTCGACCCAATCCGATTTGCACATTCTCTTTTTCTGTAAATTTTATTGTGAACATCGCAAGAGACTTTTAATTCCAATTATGCGCAAGTACAATTTTATTAATGTCGCCCGGCCCTATAATTTCTATGAATGTTGCCCGACCCTTTAACCTGCTTCAGTGTTGCCTCCTTTTTATGTCAGTCGCTGGAAACCAGGAAACTGCAAATTTGCTGAGATGAATTGTTTCTCTTATTATTTTTAAACAGTTTTTATCTGGTTGTTAACTGTCATCATTGGCATTTTTATTGTATATATCTGTAAAGTATTTTTGAACTTTTATGATTAATTTGTATTAATCGAATAAAGTAAATTTGACTTGACTCGAGTTTTGTCTTATCCATGGGCTGGAGGTGAACACCTCTGAAACAAAGATCATGGTGTTTAACCCGTATAAATCTTTTAGAGGGAACTTTCAGCTGAATGGGGAGTCCCTCCAGGTAGTAGGTAAATTCGAATACCTAGGGATTAGCATTGATAAGAACAGGTCATGAAAGCTCAGATGGAAAAGAGTGAGGTGGTTCTTTTACACTGTGCCTCTGCCATTACTAAGAAATATAGTGCAACCACCCCTAAGTCAGTGTCCCCAGCTATCGAGATATATAGGGCAAAGGCTCTGGCTGCTGCTCTATATGGTGCTGAAGTCTGGGGTCCTTCCAACATTAAAGGCCTGACATTTGAGATCCCTATTTAGCCTTCCACGGAGCATATCCTCCCTCCCACTTTTTTTCGATACAGGACTAAAAGGGTGTGCGACCTAGCAGTGCTAAAACCGCTTCTATATTGGATGAGGCTGTGGTCGATTCCGGAGCTTCTACATTATAGGTTAGCTTTGGAGGACATCATGCGGCATAGAAATGCTCACCTCCTCTCCTGGCTTAAGCATGTCAGATTCCATTTAACTGACTTGGGCTTGAGCGACGTTTGGAGTAATCCATCATCAAAGCAGCCTTCTGGGATAAGAGAATAAGTAACCAACACCAAAAAGCGATCCCTGGGGAGTTGGTAGATGCTTTTTTGGCCTGTAACGTCTTCCCTGTTAAGGAAGCCTACATGGATCAGATTCAGCCACCAATGGTGCACACCCTGTACATTAAGTTCAGACTGGGAACACTCCAGGTAAATAATTTCACACATAGATGGAAGTGCCATCACACTAGTTCCCCAAATTGTGATATTTGGAAACACGGCATAGAGGATGCTGAACATGTTCTCTTCTTCTGACCTGCTTATGCTAGACCCAGGCAGAATTGGATCAAACCGCTGTGCACTCTCCTTGGTGTGAGGGCATACTGGATGGCTTACCGTATTCTGAGATGGGATACTAGCCAGGCGGTGGTTTTTCGTGTTAGTCAATACCTCTACACACAATGTGGTTATATAGGAAAAAGCAGGGTGTGTCACTTTAATTGAAATACTTGCTTGTATAATAGATCAGTTATTTTTTACTTGTATCCCACGACGTCCGCAGGGTCCTTGTGTTCGGATAGATGCAGCACCATATTTTTAATAGCAATATCAATATGTTAGTTACTGTATTTATTCTTTTAGATAAAGCCATTTTGGTTATCTACCTACTCAAAGGAGAGATGGACAGTGTCTGGGGATATCTGTTTTTATTTGTTTTAACTGATTCTTATTTATTTGTTTATCCAAAATGTTTTTGTATGCTTTTGTGGTCTAAAGACCCGAAATAAAGATGAAAACTGAAACTGACTTTTAATTCCTCCAAACTCCATACATCTTTGAATTTCTCAAGAAAATATTTCTGTGTAATAGTAGTCCAAGGAGATCCTGAATCTGCCTACAGTTCCAAATTTTTCCCTTGAATTCTGACTTTACATTTGGGAGGATTTCTCAGTTCACAATCTTCTACACCCTTACCAGTCTCTTTCACAGATAAAACATTCCCTTTGTTAGACTTATTCTTCACATCATACTCACACTTGCAAGAAGTTTTTCCTTGAAATCCTTACACCCACGTGCTAAGTGTCCTTACCAACCACACTTCTTACACTCTTTCCCTATAACCGGGCACTGGGGATAAGAAGTTAAATAGTTGGTACTCCCACACCTGAAAGATGCTGATTTGTCATATTTTCTTTTGTTGCAAACTATGTGGAATACCACTACTTAACATGCACACACTCATCTCCACTGATCTCTACGAATTCATTCCAACTAAACCTGCTTCTCAACACAAACGTCCAAGACACTAATACAACTGTCGTCAATCATATAAACCACCACCTCATGAGGAACGGCAACAATTCTACAATAATGACAAAAACGTTTAAGGATCCAAGTCAAACTCCAGGAGCTCACATTCCAGACGCTACCTCAGGGCCACCACACCAGATGACAGCAACATACACTATGGAAGAACGGAGAGGCAAAGAGACCCACAAAGATGAGTTTGACATATACGGAAGGAACATTGAACTTCATCCCTACGGAGCAAAAACGTGCATGGACCCCCAAATGAATCTGACCACGGGGACACAAGAACCACACCCCCGTCTCCAATAAGCCCATCACTCACACACAGTGCCCAGGGCACCCGAAGGCTCGAAGAGGCGAACTCTCCTTATTCGATGACAAAGGAAAGAAACACTACAATGACCACAACCATCCATCACACAGGCGCTTAAAGCCACACACAATAAGTCGATCACCACTTCCAGACAACACAAGTTACAAAGATCACGCACCAGGTTCAAGCCATAGAGTTGGTCAACAGACTGAGGCAAACACTACAAAATCCACAAAATATGACTCGCTCAGTACACACAAGCTGGCCACCCATTGGAACACCCAGCTGAGCAAGCTGGAAAGATAAATTGAAAACCTCATTAATGGAGTCAACATAGCATACTCAATCATCAAAGAAACCTCACTAGCTTGCCAAGAGATTAAGATACTCTTACGAGACACAGTAACCACGATTGCTAACAATCTATCACTTCCAACATTTAGCTACGGCACCCAACCTTGGCCATCCATTTTTCGACCCAAGAGAGCATAGAACCATCTGTCCACGTAAGACATTGAAACTGTGCTCCTATACTACAACGACCACTCACCACCATTCAACACACAGGTCTTCAACATACAGACCGTGGATTTCAAAAAAAGGCGAAATCCTCAGGAAAAAGACATAACACAAATCATGAGAACCTAATTGAAATCCCAAGGGAACTAAATCCCAATCCCTCGTCCCTCTCAAATCCGACCACAAAATGCATGTTACTAAACTACAGATCAGCGATCAAACATGCCACAAACATTGCTGAAACCATTCTTCACTATGAATTGGATATTCTTTTCCTGACAGAAACCTGGCTAAATCAATGGTCCGCACCCGTGCTGGACTTACTCATTCCTCCAAACTACACCATCCAACACCTCGACCGACAGCTTCCACCAGGAGGCGGGATTGCAATCATTCATGAGAACTCCCTTCAAGTCAAAACCTTCCCTGTAGACAATCTCACATCCTGTGAATACATGGGTGCAGAAATCTACATAACAGAGAAATCACTAGCCAAAGTACACCTCTTTTATCACCCTCCAGGAGACAACCAGCTGTTCATTAAACAGATAATGGAAACAATAACAATACATTCCATGCTATACCCCAATGTGATTTTTCTTGGTGACTTTACCCTTCACTGGAATGACGAGGACGATACACAGGTCTCCACCCTTAAACAATTCCTAAATGATCAAAACCTGACCCAATCTTGCACAAGCCCAACACAGAACAAAGGCTCAACGCTCGACTTAATCATATCCAGAGAAGGAGCATTGTCAATAAACTCAATAACACCCAGATCATTACTCGATATTATTCCACCTAATTACGCACACACAGACAACCAAAGGGCAAATAACCAAACAAAAATACTGGGTCAGAGACACTAAAAACATAGATAAGGCGAAACTGACAGAATTGTGCAAAAAAAACCTCACCCCTTCAGCAACAAAACAGAATGTGTCCGAATTAACCGAATACTACAACCAAACAGTATCACATATAATGGAGGCAGTAGCCCCTCTGAGACTCAAGAAACAAAGAAACAAACCTTCCCAACCATGGTACACTCAAAACCTAAATGAGGAAAAGAGTAGTCTTAGACAGGCGGAGCGAAGATAGAGACAGGAACCCTCAAGATTACTTTTAAGCAAACTACGTGAACGACGAAGCAGCTACAAAAAAAGCATCTGGGAAGCCAAAGCATCATACTTCAGAACCCAACTAGACAATGCAAAGAATCATCCAAAATGACTGTTTGAAATTGTCAACCAACAAATGGGGGCAAACAGTGTAGCTAAGCTCAGTGATAACAGTGGAAAAATGTGACGCGTTCGCTTCATTTTTCAATGAAAAGATCTTAGAAATCGAAAAGGAAAGTGCAACCAACAGTCACAGTTCACAAGACAATATAGTCAATGATCGCTATCCTGTCGATGACCCAGGTGATGGAGCCAGTGATGAACCACCCTTCCAAGACCAAAAATCAAGCTACATGGAGCAAGTTCAAAACACTAACAGAGGAAGAGGCTTACAAGGTCTTACTATCTATGAAACCAACATCACATTTCAATGACCCAATCCCCTCCACAACACTAAAGGAACTAAGTCACATCTTCTTACCTATACTAACGGAGATTGTAAACTCATCGCTAAAACAAGGCAGGACCCCAGAATGCCTGAAGACTGGTCAAGTGACGCTCCTCTTGAAAAAAGTGGGTGCTAACCCTACAATCCTGAGCAACTTTCGGCCAGTGTCAAATCTCCCCTTTACAGCAAAATTGCTTGAAAAATGTGTGCACAACCAACTGAGCCAGCACATTGACCAATTCAACCTACTCAACAAATTTCAATCAGGATTTAGAACAGGACGCAGCACGGAATCAGCCATTGTGCACATAATGGACGACACCCTGAAGATACTAGACAACAACGACTTGTGCTTACTCATCCTCCTAGACCTCTCATTGGCGTTTGACACGGTCAACAACAACACCCTACTAAAAGTACTAGCAAAACAGAATGGGGCTGTCTGGGAAAGTGCTTTCTGTGTTCACTTCCTTCCTACAGAATCGCTCACAATGCATCAAACTAGGCAACTCATTCTCTGACTCCTCACCAGTGAGGTGTGGAGTCCCCCAAGGGTCGACCATCCCTCCCACACTCTTTAACCTATATATGGAACCACTAACTGAAATCCTCAACCAATCGAACATCACATACCACATGTACGCAGACAGCACACAACTATACTTAAAGATATCCTCCTTAGACGACGTCATTCAACTAAATAACGGTTTAGTCAAAATCCAGTCCTGGCTCTCTCAAAACAACCTCAAGCTGAACTCTCTGAACACCGAATTCCTTCTTTTCTCCCCGCAAAACAGCTCCTCACTCATCCAAGATTGGCTCAAGCACCTAGACGCACTCAATTGCAAATCTATCATCATTGACTCCGCGAAATCCCTTGGAATAACACTGGACAAGAGTCTAAATATGAGAGCTCACATCAGTGCTACCACACGCAGTGCGACATTCCAACTCAGAATACTGAAGAAATTTAAACCATTTCTACCACCTTCAGACTTCAAACAAGCAGTACAAGCACTTGTGATCTCCAAACTAGAATATGGCTCTGCGACCCACCCAAAGCGAGAACAGCTCCACTCAAAATGACTCAATGCCGCTGTTGCACCGCGGACCGTGATTCGGCCCGCAGTGCTGCCCGCTTCTTCCTCGCAGGCCGCGATACACCCCACAGCACCTCCCTCTTTTCTTCGGGCGCGTTGCTTTGCTGCACGGTGGCCTGCTGTTGCCGTTTTAGCGTTGCGGGTGCGTCCTGTGGCGCCTGCTCTTTTTCTGTCGGGCACGCCGCATACCTACACGGCGGCCCGTCATTTGACAGTTTGCATGACAGGAATGCCGCAGCTCCTGTTTTGGAACTGCGGGTTCCTATTTTCACATGTTGAGGCACTATTCTTACCTTCCTTTCACTGGATATATAATTCTTTCTTCATTTCTTCTTGGGGCCATCTTTGCCTTCTCATGATTCCATAGTCTTCTTCCCAGAAGACCTTGGGAAGTATCTGATCTACCAATTCAAGATGGCGACCTTCCTATTCCGTCCACCATCCTTTTCCTTATCAAAGATGGTGGTTACTTACATCCTTTTTGGTCACTTCCTGTTCCTGCTTGGTCACTTCCTGTTCCGTCACTTCCTGTTTGGTCACTTCCTATTCATGGGTATTTAAAGGGCTGAATCCTTCATTTCCTTGTGTTGCAACACTCGTTGCTCCTGCTGGTGTGTCCTCTCTCCTGTTGGTATCCTGTGCTCCTGCCTGGTGTATCTGTGATTCCTGCTGGTGTACCTTGTTCCTGATTATAGTCTTCTATTCCTTGCCTTCTATTTCCTCCTTACTGGTAGCTTCTTTCCTTCCTTTTCATTCCTGGAGTCCCACTTCCATCAGAGGTTTTTCCCTACGGGGTTTTGTCCTCTTGGAAGGCACGGTCTGCTTTGGACTTT
The DNA here is from genome assembly GCA_963921515.1 of Calotriton arnoldi. Taxonomy (NCBI): domain Eukaryota; kingdom Metazoa; phylum Chordata; class Amphibia; order Caudata; family Salamandridae; genus Calotriton; species Calotriton arnoldi. Next base: position 38,800 of record CAWUFW010014874.1, read on the forward strand.
TTCCTTGTCTGCAACACCGTGGCTACCAGAAGGGGTCGCCCTTACCTCGGACAGACCAGAACCCTCAAGAACCGAAGTCAAGAATCACTCCAATACGCCAGAACCGCTAAGAACACTACAAGTTGTGACAGCCGCAGCGAGACTGGTAACAGGAACTAGACCATTTGACCACATCACCCCATCGCTTAGGTAGCTAAACTGGCTTCCCCTCGAGGCAAGAACTCAACTGAAAATTGCCTGCCTCACACACAAAGCATTACATTTTAAAGAACCAAGTTACCTGGCAGAAAAGATTAGAATCTCCGGTGGCAGCCGCTACCGAAGAAGTGCTAACTCTCTCAGGCTTGAACCTCCTAGATTCCGAAAACAAAAAACGTACACACGATCCTTCTCCGAGGCGGCACCAAGGATCTGGAACTCCTTACCACCCAAGTTACGCTCAAACCCATCGACCCACTTTTTCAAAAAAGAGGTAAAAAAGATCCTAATGAATACATTCCTTGCATAGACCTTTTGGAGAGCCAGGGCACAAGGGACGTCACAATGGCAGCAATTTCTAGATTGGTCAGAAGCACGTCATTTACAGGAGAACCATCGAAAACTTTGCTCCTCTGGGTACCTGGATCCGAATCGTTTCAGAGCAGCAACAAATACCCACCATGAATTTGCTAGAACAAAGCAGACTAAGGGAATACTAATGGACTGATGGTTGTCTAATGTGATATCTGTTGCAACAACTTACTGTGGCTCTTTACTTTTGATGTATCTGTCTATACCTTTCATTCAACCCTATGTACAGTGCTCTGATACCCCTGGGTCATGTGCGCGCTTTATAAAACACTCTAAATAAAAAATTTAAAAAATGCGTATCTTATCACTCTAATGTACAGGCATCATCCATTTTTTCAACTGTTCCAACACCACAGCTGCATTTATGATTTCTTGCAATTTAGGATCATCACCCAAAGCTGTTCTTGCATATTTTTGCTTTTGCCATTAACTATGATCTGATCCCTGATTGTTTTGTCTGACATTTCTCCAAAGTTACAGTTCGTAGATACTCCGTAAAGCAGTCAGGAATTCACCACATTTCATCACTTTTCTGGGCTCTGGTGTAAATTTAAATCTGTTTAGTGGTCTTCTAAAGACCTCCAGGGTAGAAAGTGTCCTCTATCCCCATGTGATGAATTATTATCAGTGTAGTCAACTAGGGGAAGGAGGAACAGCCAATCAAGTACTAAGTGGAAACGATCCCTCATGTATTGATCCAGAGTCAAAATGACTTGTAGACCAATGTTAATTCTTTTTTTTACTGAAAAAGATGAGTTGAAAACAAAGTATGAGGGAGGGAGAACCTGGTTACTAGTAAGTAATGCAGTGATGTGTGCACATGCAACCAGTTCATGATGAAGAAGTCATCTAGCATAATGAATAGGAAATGAATCATCCTGAGAAAAAGGTCAGAGAATACAGCTAGTATGTAAACCAGGTTGGTAAAGGAATGCTAGGGAGGAAAGAGAAGTTTGTTGTACAATTAAGAAGTGAGTAAGTGTGGAGAGAAATGACTGGAAGAAAAGGTAAGGTCAAGAAGAGACAGGTTCATGAGTCGTGTAGTAACAAAAGTAATAGTAAACAAAAGTTAGCCAAGATGGCAAAGCCCATGAAGATAGTGTTGAGAGGAAAGGTAATTAGATCCAATTTGAAAGCGTCACTCAAGGATAAAAAGTTCAAGAACCTCCACACTTCACATCTTTGCTTCTCCATATCTACTGCACAACAAGGTTACACCAAAAAAACAACATAGCGCACCAACTCACTCTCAAACACCGTCTCCACCACCTACACATGCCTTCTTACCTACTGGACGAAGAACACGATACAGAAAAGCTACACGATTTCTATCCTCATATACCTAATACCAGCACTAAGGACACACCAGCTGCAAGCCCACAAAATACTGCTCACTCCTCTACAAAACAAAGTCACACTATCTCCAAAGCACTTTCCCTAAACTGTCTACTAATAAATGCTCGATTGCTTTCAAAAAACAAATATCACATCCACGACCTTCTCACTGATGCAAAACCAGACATACTATTGATAACTGAATCATGGTTTGGAGATGATATGGCTCAGCCCTGCATGAAGCCATTCCTCTAGGCTATCAAACCATCACCCAAAATCGTATAGGCAAAAAAGGAGGTGGCCTAGCTGTTGTGTTCAGGCAAACATTACATATCACTAAAGTTGACGACGCTTCCATAAAAAATTGTGAGGCCCTTGTCACCAGATGCAATCCTACACGGTCTTCCTCCTGTAACTTCCTGCTCCTTTACAGACCTCCACCTAGCAAAGCAACATTCCCAGATGCACTTCTAGACACAGTTTCAAACCTGATAACACAACACTCCAACCTATTAGTTTTGGGTGACCTCAACATTTGGTTTGACAAACCCAATATGCCCCATCCCAAAACAATCACTGCTGGCCTAGAAGCACTGAACCTGCATCAGATCATCCACGAACCCACACACATCGCTGGACACATCCTAGATGTCATTTTTGCTAATACAGAACTAGATATCTTTCAAACGATGACTCCAGTCACATGGTCAGACCACCATTTGCTTGCCTTCCAACACAAAACAACACTAAGCGACGCACCTAAAACCACCTTACATGCATCCACCTATCGGCCGTGGACAAACTCAATTTGGAACACTTAGAAACAAAATTAACATCCAGTACAGATCTAGAAACAATAAATTCTGTTCAAAAACTATATGAGTGGCTACAGGAAGCTTTTGATATCCTGATACCACTAAAAACCACACAACAGAACAAAAGAAAACAAGCACCTTGGTGAAATACAGAGTGTAATAGAGCGGGGATCGGTAGGATAACCAAACACCAGCGAGACCAGAAGTATTGTGCTATTCTATTCGTTTATTGCCTTTGTACAATAGTCCAACTGCACTGGGGTCCTCCTGGTTGGGGCAGCTCCCTTCGTCACCAGATGCCTCCGATAGGAAGGGGGAAAAGACAGTCCTGGTTCCACCGTACTCACGAGGTCCCGGTACTGGAGAAAAAGAACCCAAAGTAAAAAGAAACAATAATAGGGTCAGTTGGGAGGAAGCAAAACACTTCCTGCACAGGGTAGCGGGAGTGAGGGATGAAGCACCAAGATACCGACACCGTGTGGACCCTGTTGTGACCTCCCTCTACAACGTTACCCTCCCCTACCCGTGCCCTGGAAACCCCTGGAGTTTCGCCCGTACCTTGTGGAGCCACCCTCCTCCTAGAGAGTGGCAGGGCGGAACGCGGTCTCGTTGGCCTCCTGGCTTGATGTCTTTGTCGGGGGCAGCATTTCCTCTTTCGTCTCCCTTTGATTCTTCTGTCTCCTTCAACCTCCACGCCTCTGGAACCTCTCTTGGTCGGGATTCACCTTCCGCATACGTCAGGGCGTTCTCTCCTCTTGTTCCGTCCTGCGGCTCTTCCGATAGGACGGCCGGGGGAAACGTCATCGGCCACGCCTCCAGGGACTCCTCCGAGTGTTTTCCCTTAAAGGGCTCCATACCAGCCTGCATACAAGGTAACAGTACGTCGGTAAATGCCTCGGCGGGGTCAAGAGGCAAAGCAGTTCGCAGGTCATTCGTGGATTCCTGACACATGCCCCCCCTTGGAATTCCCCGATCGGGGGAAAGAGGAAAACACGACAGGTAGTCCGCGTTGCCCTGTTCTTTGCCCTTTCGGTGAAGCACTTCGAAGCGGAATGGCTGAAGGGTTAGGAACCAGCGAAGGACCCGCTCGTTTGAGCCTTTATTCCTCTGAAGCCAGGTGAGGGGAGCGTGATCTGTATACAATAGAAAAGAGCGTCCCTCAAGATAGTATCTTAGTTTTTCTTTGCTCCACTTTATGGCCAGGCACTCCTTCTCTATCGTGGGATATGCCCTTTCTCTGGGGAAGAGTTTTCTACTGATGTATAGAATGGGTCGTTCTAACCCCTCGCTATCCAGTTGTGAGAGAACAGCTCCTATTCCCATCCCTGAGGCATCCGTTTGTAAGATAAAGGGTTTCTGGAAATCAGGCGTAAGCAAGACAGGGGAAGTCGTTAAGGTGTTTTTCAGAGTCTGAAAGGCCTGAAGTTCTTGCTTGGATGGGGACCTAAGGCGATTGGGAGCGGAGGTCTTCTTAAGCAAATCTGTGAGGGGGGCGGCAGTATCGGAGAAGAGTGGGATGAAGCGCCTATAATAACCAACCAACCCCAGGAAAGCCCTTAACTCTTTTTTTGTGGTGGGGTAAGGGGTGTCTTGGATAGCCCTCACTTTTTCGCTTTGGGGTTCAATCAGACCTTTCCCCAACAAGTAACCCAGATACTTAACTTTCTGATAGGCGAATCAGGATTTTTTTGCATTAATGTGCAGATTTGCCTTTCTTAGTTCCGTGTGGATGGCCGACAGGTGGAACTGATGCTCGTCCCAGGTCTTACTAAACACAACAATATCTTCTAAATAGGCTGATGAATACCCTGTATGACTTTTCAGAAGGGTGTCTATGAGCCTTTGAAAGCTAGCCGGGGCACCGTGTAGGCCGAATGGTAGGACCGTGAACTGAAACAATCCATCCGGGGTGGAAAACGCTGTTTTCTCTTGGTCCCCGGGGTGTAGAGGGATTTGCCAGTAGCCCTTGGTGAGGTCGATGGTGGTAATATAGCGAGCCTCACCAAGGCGCTCGATCAATTCATCCACCCGCGGAAGGGGATACCCGTCCTGCTTCGATATCCGATTCACTGCCCTGAAGTCAATACAGAAACGGGTACTCCCATCCGGTTTCGGGACCAGGACGATTGGTGAGCACCAATTGCTCTTGGAGGGCACCACCACTCCCAGGGCTAGCATGTCGGCTACTTCTTTCTTTAGGGCTGCTCTGCGTGCCTCGGGAATCTGATACGGTTTTTGTTTCACTACAATCCCTTCGGTGGTGGGTATGGAGTGAGTCGCTAGGCTGGTTCTACCGGGTTGATCTGAAAAGATGTCGGAAAACGAATGCAAGAGGTACCTTATCTCTGCTTTCTCTTGGGGCCTTAGCTCGGGGCTAAGGAGAGTGGCATCCACCGTGGTCTGGAATGGAGTGGCAAGAGACACTGTACAAGGCTTGTTGGGGACTGGACCTAACCACTTCTTTAATAAGTTCACGTGGTACATTTGGGTTTTCTGGGGAGAAAGACGTAACACGTAAGTGGTGTTTCCGACCCTTCTTACCACCTCATAAGGCCCCTGCCATTCCTTCCTAAGTTTATGGGTGGAGGAAGGAAGGAGGATTAAGACCCAGTCACCTGGTTGTAGCTCTCTCCATTTCTTGCCCTTGTCATAATGATATTTTTGCTGAGTCTGGGCTTTCTCAAGGTTCTCCTGGGCAAGGGATCTCAGCTTGTGAAGTCGTGACCTTACCTGGTTTGCATACTCCAGCAAGGCTTGAGCTTCGGCTATTCCTTGTTCTTCCCAGCTTTCCTTTGTAATTTCCAGGAGGGTACGTGGTCTCCTCCTGAACAACAGTTCGAACGGAGAGACACCCAAGCTACTTTGGCACTATTTGTTATTCGTAGCACAGTCCAAAGGAAGCAGCTGATCCCAGTTCCTCCCGTCCCCACTTAATAGCTTTTTCAGGGTGAGCTTTAGGTTCCCATTATACCTTTCTACAAGGCCGTCCGTTTGGGGGTGGTACACGGACGTTTTGCTGTGTTTGATACTTAATTGCTTACAGACCTCCTTCATTAGTCGGGAGACGAAGGGTGTACCCTGGTCTGTAACAAGCTCACGTGGGAACCCCATTCTTGAGAAAACTTCTATCAACCTCTGTGCTATTGTTGTGGTGGTGGCTGCTCTTAGGGGAAGGGCTTCTGGGTATCGTGTGGCGTAATCAACTATTAAGAGAACGTATTGGTGACCTTTACTGGACTTAGGGTGGGGGCCTATAAGGTCCATACCTATTCTTTCAAAAGGGTGACCGATGATGGGCAAGGGTTGTAAGGGTATTTTGGGAGGGACGTAAGGATTCCTTTTCTGGCATATGGCACACTCTTGGCAGTATTTCCTAATCTGGAGATATATGCCTGGCCAGTAGAAACAACACCGGATCGCCTGACTGTTTTTTTCAGCGCCAACATGGCCTGCTAGAAGATGGGAATGTGCGAAGACAAGGATTTGTTCCCTAAAACTGGTGGGGACTAGTAACTGAGGTTCCGCCCCTTCCTTCGCAAGCCGATAGAGGAGCCCGTTTTGTTCCACAAAACATGGATAGGTTCGTCTTGGGTCGTCTTTTGTTTCCTGCGCTCTTTGCCATGCATTCCTAAGGGAAGCATTGTTTAACTGGCCCCCCTAAAGTTATCGATAGCCCACTGTTCGGAGGTTAGTAGGGTGTCGTGAGGGGCTGTACCAGGTGAACCGTCCCTTAACGCATTGGACAAAAGAAGAGAAAAGCAAGGATTGTCAACCCCTAGAATCAGTGTTTCGGGAAGAGAAGGGAGAACCCCTACGTTGACCGAGGTGCCTATACCTGGAGAGTGGCAGGGCGGAACGCGGTCTCGTTGGCCTCCTGGCTTGATGTCTTTGTCGGGGGCAGCGTTTTCCTCTTTCGTCTCCCTTCGGCTCTTCCGTCTCCTTCAACCTCCACGCCTCTGGAACCTCTTTCGGTCGGGATTCACCTTCCGCATACGTCAGGGCGTTCTCTCCTCTTGTTCCGTCCTGCGGCTCTTCCGATAGAACGGCCGGGGGAAACGTCATCGGCCACGCCTCCAGGGACTCCTCTGAGTGTTTTCCCTTAAAGGGCTCCATACCAGCCTGCATACAAGGTAACAGTACATCGGTAAATGCCTCGGCGGGGTCAAGAGGCAAAGCAGTTCGCAGGTCATCCGTGGATTCCTGACAGAGAAAAAAGACATAAAACAGCAAATTAGAAAGCTGCAACGTGCCTGGCTCTAAGCAAACGCCGACCAGGACAAACTTCGCCTACAGAAAATTAACAGATTATACAAGTCAGCTATCAAAAAAGCAAAGAAAAGATACTATTCAGACAGAATTAAAAATGCTAAATGTGCAAATAAAGAATTCTATAAAATTCTCAATGAATTTCGTAAACCAAATTGCCTAGAAGCAGCTCATCCCGTTACTCAAGAGTTCACAGACAAACTGGCAAATCATTGCACGGACAAAGCAGACACGTTGGACTCATACTTAAAACAGAGACAAAGCATCAGCACTAACCCTTTTACAAAGCTACAATCCAAGAATACTCTAACCCAGCCTCTCCGTTCCTTCCAACAAATTTCACACAATGAGTTTATGGACCTAGTCAAAGCAAGCAGGCCTGCCTGCAGCCCTTCTGACCCGTGTCCACCGCAAACCTTCAAGACAATTCTTCTAACAGCCTCTGCTGCCACTCCAGTAAGGAGAATCATCAACAACTCCTTAACTACCGGAATATTTCCAGAAGAACTCAAAAAGTCACATAAGCCCATTACTGAAGAAAACAAACTTAGACCAGCGGAACCCTGACAACTACAGACCGATTTCAAATGGACCTTTCCTGGGCAAACTGATCGAAAGAGCAGCGTTCGCCCAGATGTCACAATTCATTGAAGAGAATGCCATACTTTCAGACTTCCAAACGGAATTGTGTCCAGAAAGAGGCACAGAATCTGCCCTCCTTGCCTTGTGGGATGACCTGAAGAACACAGTTGACTGCAACGGGGTTGCTGCGCTACTTCTTTTGGACCTCTCGGCTGCCTTTGACACAGTTGACCATGACACTCTGATACAAAGTCTCTATGAAGCTGGCATAGAGGTGACTGCTCTAGACTGGATCGCATCCTACCTTCGCAACAGAACTAATGTCATCTATACCCCACTTTTCTCATCCAAACAGTAGTTCACAAAATCTGGGGTCCCTCAAGGCTCTATTATCTTGCCCATGCTTTTCACCATATTCATGAAGTCATTACCGGCACTGATCAATCAATTTCACCTCACGTGCTATAACTATACAGATGACACGCAAATACTCCTTCAACTGGAATGCTCCAAAGACATTGTAATCTCGCCACTTTTCAGTTGTCTCAGAGCCATGAATTAATGGATGACGTGGAGCCATCTCAAATTGAATGCTTCCAAAACAGAAATACTCACGTGTGACGATTGGAAACATTATGACCCGCTCACCGAGTGGCCTGATGATCTGGGGACACCGCCTAAAGTATCGAAGGAAGTAAGAAACCTCAGAATGACCATGGACTCCAAGCTATCAATGAATGCCCAAGTGGACAAACTCACAAGATCAAGCTTTGTTACTATAAGAACTCTGCGACGAATCTTCCCACATTTGGGTTTTCCACACAAGGTACAGGGTACCATCTCCCTTGTTCTGTCCAAACTTGATTACGCCAATAGCCTCTACCACGGATCACCTTTAACGACCATGAAAAGACTATAACGGATTCAGAACTTGGCTGCCAGACTACTCTTACATATAAAACCGCAAGATCACATCTCCCCTGCCTTGAAAGCCCTGCATTGGTTGCCGGTTGCCAGAAGATCCATGTCAAAGCTGCTTTGTATCTCCCACAAAGCGATACATGAACGGGACTGCTCTTCATCAGGTATAAAATCACCAAATACGTTCAACAAAGGAACCTCCTCTCTAGAGAGGCACCTCGCCTCAAAATCCAAAGATAAAAGAAAAAAAACATGGGTGGCACATCATTCTCTGTTCAAGCAGCCAAACTATGGAACTCTTTACCCCCCAACATAAGATCCACGGATAACCACCTTCTCTTCAGAAAACTACTCAAGAATTGACTCTTCCCCACATAACCACCATACGCAAACAGAAATATATAGCATATCTCTCTGTATATAAGCATTTATTTTTACTATAGATATGTACCTATATATGTTTATTGCTTTGTATAAACGTGTAGAATAATTATGTTTAAAAAATAAAATATATATATATATATATATACATACACTCATTAGTTCTGCTTAACAAATGTATATATTACTGATAGTTACAGTATTCCAATCTTTTATCATAACTATTTATCTACAATTGCTTCACTATTGATCTACAAAATATATATATATATATATATATATACACATACAATTTCCTTTTCCACTGATTAGGCAGAAAAAGCTCAGACTCCCAGGCACGGTGCAAAAAATAGAATTTAATCGCTCCAGAAAACAACGCGTTTCAGCTTTCGCCTTGATCACGCTCTCAGCAAGCACATTTAATTGACGCCATTATAAACAGTGCAAGAAAAACAGAAAAGGGACTGATTCAACCCAAAGTACACCAGTATACTAGTACAATACTGTGGCAGCCATCTTAGCACGGTCTCTCAATCATTATTTCCAATGCATGTATAATACAAAATAAGTGCACCTAATTTGATCAATGGTCTAATTTATAACCAAATATTCATCTAAGCAGCACAATAGGCGTAATTCAAAGAAAAATAATTGACATAATGTATATCAAACAAATGTATATACACAAGTGGTGCTATAAAAATAGTATCCAGATTGACCTTATACACCGAAATAATGCCCAAGTGGGCATATTATAGTCAGTTGATCCAGTGCACATAATATCCCACTTTGATACATTTCAAAATAATGTCCTTAATCCTGCCCAAGTGGGCCAAGTGATCACAAGATAACCTGCCAATTCGACAACCATTGTGCATAATGATGGACTGCCAGAAGTTCAAAGAAAACAGTACCTTCTCCTAAAAATAAAGTGAAGAATAGATTAAAATCTGTATTGTGAAATTTAAAAGAAAAGAAAAAACAGCTGTAAATACTAAAGTAATCAAATCACACATGATGTTAATATTTAGTTTTGCAGATGAACAGCCAATTCCTCACTTGAATTCAAGCCTTTCGGCACCATGGTTTCAAAGTCTATGATATATTTTGACTCCAGCTTGCGCAATGTGAGTTCGCGATTCCCTCCCCTCACATTGTCTGGCACTGCATCGATTACTACCATTCTGAGTTGTTTCTCATCCTGAAGATGGTAATCAAAGAAGTGCCTTGCTACAGGGTACTGTTTGTTCTTGTGCCGTATGGCCCGAACATGTTCCAATACTCTTTTCTTGGCACGATGAATAGTGCTGCCAATGTACAGTTTTCTGCAAGGACAGACAAGAGCATATACGCAATATACAGTGTTGCATGTTAATGCTTTCTTGATCTCATATTCTCTTTGTGAGCTAGCTACTTCAAGTTTGGTGCAATCTATGCTGTTACTGCAGGCTTTGCAGTTTCTACAACAGCGAAAGCCCGGACGACCAATACCCCCTGCCTTCGTATTACTGGTGACTAAGTTTTTACTTAGCTCATCCCGTAAAGAACGACTCTTTTTAAAGGTTATCTGAGGGTAAGGGGTCAGATTTTTCTTCAAATTCTCATCTGTTAGAAGGACATGCCAGTGTTTATCAAGTATCCTACGCAAATCGTGGGCCTGACCTGAGAATGTAGTTATAAACCTCAAGGTGTCAGACTCAATTTCTTGCCTAACTGGGTGTAGCAATTCAATCCTGGTAGTCTCATCAACTCTTCTGCTCGCCTGTGATATGATGTTGCGACTATACCCTCTCTCCCTGAAACGTTGGCACATGATCTCTTTTTCAGCTTTATATTTCGCTTCAGTACTGCAATTACGTTTAGCGCGTGACAGCTCTCCATAGGGGATCCTGTATACCAGGTTACGAGGATGAGCGCTGGACGCACACAACACACTGTTCCCTGCTGTTTTTTTACGGAACAATTTGGTTTGCATAGTGTGATCTACCACCTCTATGATCACATCCAAAAACTCAATAGTAGTCTTACTAATATGTTCTGTAAATGTCAGGTTGTATGTGTTGTCATTTAATTTTTTGATAAACCCACTAGCTGATTCCTGATCCCCCTCCCAAATGAAAAAGATGTCATCAATAAATCGCAGCCACAGGACAACATTGTTCTCATATTCCTCCAGCTGTGAGGCCACCTGCTCCTCCCACCAGCCCATGAATAAATTAGCATAGCTGGGGGCGAAGCAGGTGCCCATCGCTGTGCCCTGTGACTGCCTATAAACGACATCATCGAAGATAAAGAAGTTGTTAGTTAAACAAAACTCTATCATATTGACAATCATTTCGGAGTGGTGAAACAGAGAGATAGTCTCTTGAAAAAATGTCTAATCGCTTGTAGTCCTAGCTGATGTTTAATGCTCGTATATAAGCTGCTTACGTCTAAGGTCACCAATGTATACTGATCCAACCAGTGAATCCCATCAATGACTGTTAGAAAATGAGTAGTGTCTCTGAGGTAGGAAGGTAACCCAACCACAAAAGATCTTAAATAGTGGTCGATAAATCTGGAAGTGTTTTCCAACAAGGATCCCATAGAGGAGACTATTGGTCTCCCCGGAGGATTAATGGAATCCTTGTGAAGTTTCGGTAGTAGATATAGGATAAGAATTTTGGGATGTGGGCATTTCAAATAATTGTATTCCTCCCACTCCAATAATCCTCTTTCCCTCCATTCAATCAGCATTTCACCAAAACGTTTGTTAGACTTCATAATTTCTGTCTTATTGGAAATACAATAGCAATTCACATCATTGAGCTGTCTTAGCCCTTCTGAAAAATATTTTTCTCTATCAAGGACCACAACATTCCCGCCTTAATCAGACTGGCGTATAACGATGGAGTTGTCTGATTTCAAATTCTCCAATGCTAATACCTGATCATGTCTGAGATTTTCCTGTAATAGGGGGTTTTGTTGTATCTAATTCTTTTTAAATCACTCAAAACACCCCTTTCAAACACCTCTATCGCATCACATTGGATATTAGGTAAAAACACCGATTTGGGCTTAAACTTACTACCAGGATTCACATCTAAATCCAAATCCTACGGTGACGTCTTGCACTGCCGGGGACGGCGCGTTGGAGGCCGGCGTCGGAGGGCGCCGCTGGACAGCTCGCCGTTCCGTGGTGAGTGCGATTCCGTGCCGGGTCTTCTGTAACCAGTATGCTGTTCTCTAAAGTCTGAAGGGTGGGGAGCTGACGGAAGTACTAAATTTATGTATCTTCGTGTCAGCACATGCATGGTGCTTTATTGAATTAAATTCTAACCATGGCTGCAGCTCTAGAAGCGAGAAGAAAAGAAACTGCGGATAAACAGTTTTTCACACAAATGGGAGCAAGTGGAAGTGTGAGCAAACAAACAGAGTATTACGGAAGAACTGAGAGCGCAAAGTTTATATAATCAATTGGAAAAACTACACAGGAAAGAACTATCGAAGTGGTGGGAAGCAGAGTCGCTGCAGAGATATATTGAGGTCGGGCGAGTACCTAGAGGTTTGCGAATATTCACGATTCCAACCTATGAAGATCCGAATCCGGAAATGTTGGACGAGTGGTCCAACAATTCCGCGGCATGCTCTACAACAATGATGCGCATTTTGGTCAAATATGCCGTAAAAGATACCGAGCAAATTATTGGCTGAAATAGATATCGTTCTTGCTGAATTAGAAAAAGTGGTAACAAAGGAAGCATTGGAGGAATTTATGAAAAATCTTGCAACTCGTATGGGCAAACTGGAAGCAGAGATAACGGCCAAAAAGCAGCGGAAGTTTCTGAGAGATTTTAGAGATTATCAATCAGGCCGCACTTTAACATTTCATAAAAAATATGATCCTCTCTTTGATAAAGAAGGAAAGGAAGCAGTAACAACAACGACAATGCCGATAAGCGTGGAGATCAGTGAAAGTGATATTTCAGACGGCAGCTTATCAGATGCATCAGTGACAGCATCTAACCAAGCTAGCAGTCAGGTTCATCAAAAAAAAGGAGGTAATTTTTTACGACAATTTCAAATGATGAACCAAGGCAGGACAGAGCAGCTTCAGGAGCAAAATACTTTGAGAGGCAGAGGGGGCGGAGGAAGAGGGAAAACACACGGAACAAACAGGCCAAGAAGAGGAGCAAGAACAGACGAAAAAATGCCCGTGGGAATGGAGACAAGGGGCAGGAAAGTTCAACCATGACTGTCGTCAACCTATCCCAACGCATCCTTACATCAGAGGAGAAACAACTCCTAACTCTAGGTTTGTCATTTTGCCCTTCAAGTAATTTAAATTTTGTGCAGACAAGAATAGATCCGTTCTATTTTTCTAGAAAGCTGAAACTGAAAAAATGGTTCAACACACAACATTGTATGAGGAGGGAAGGGGTGGAAATGTTACCATTGAATAATCTGAATATTGAGGACATTGAGACTTTGCACACCTTGGCTTCTTTGGAAAATGAGGACATTTGTAGAGATAGTGCTATTCTCAATTTACATGATTTTGATTTGGATTTAGATGTGAATCCTGGTAGTAAGTTTAAGCCCAAATCGGTGTTTTTACCTAATATCCAATGTGATGCGATAGAGGTGTTTGAAAGTGGTGTTTTGAGTGATTTAAAAAGAATTAGATACAACAAAACCCCCTTTTACAAGACAAATCTCAGACATGATCAGGTATTAGCATTGGAGAATTTGAAATCAGACAACTCCATCGTTATACGCCAGTCTGATAAAGGCGGGAACGTTGTGGTCCTTGATAGAGAAAAATATTTATCAGAAGGGCTAAGACAGCTCAATGATGTGAATTGCTATTGTATTTCCAATAAGACAGAAATTATGAAGCCTAACAAACGTTTTGGTGAAATGCTGATTGAATGGAGGGAAAGAGGATTATTGGAGTGGGAGGAATACAATTATTTGAAATGCCCACATCCCAAAATTCCTATCCTATATCTACTACCAAAACTTCACAAGGATTCCATTAATCCTCCGGGGAGACCAATAGTCTCCTCTATGGGATCCTTGTTGGAAAACACTTCCAGATTTATCGACCACTATTTAAGATCTTTTGTGGTTGGGTTACCTTCCTACCTCAGAGACACTACTCATTTTCTAACAGTCATTGATGGGATTCACTGGTTGGATCAGTATACATTGGTGACCTTAGACGTAAGCAGCTTATATACGAGCATTAAACATCAGCTAGGACTACAAGCGATTAGACATTTTTTCAAGAGACAATCTATCTCTCTGTTTCACCACTCCGAAATGATTGTCAATATGATAGAGTTTTGTTTAACTAACAACTTCTTTATCTTCGATGATGTCGTTTATAGGCAGTCACAGGGCACAGCGATGGGCACCTGCTTCGCCCCCAGCTATGCTAATTTATTCATGGGCTGGTCGGAGGAGCAGGTGGCCTCACAGCTGGAGGAATATGAGAACAATGTTGTCCTGTGGCTGCGATTTATCGATGACATCTTTTTCATTTGGGAGGGTGATCAGGAATCAGCTAGTGGGTTTATCAAAAAATTAAATGACAACACATACAACCTGACATTTACGGAACATATTAGTAAGACTACTATTGAGTTTTTGGATGTGATCATAGAGGTGGTAGATCACACTATGCAAACCAAATTGTTCCGTAAAAAACAGCAGGGAACAGTGTGTTGTGTGCGTCCAGCGCTCATCCTCGTAACCTGGTATACAGGATCCCCTATGGAGAGCTGTTACGCGCTAAACGTAATTGCAGTACTGCAGCGAAATATAAAGCTGAAAAAGAGATCATGTGCCAACGTTTCAGGGAGAGGGGGTATAGTCGCAACATCATATCACAGGCGAGCAGAAGAGTTGATGAGACTACCAGGATTGAATTGCTACACCCAGTTAGGCAAGAAATTGAGTCTGACACCTTGAGGTATATAACTACATTCTCAGGTCAGGCCCACGATTTGCGTAGGTTACTTGATAAACACTGGCATGTCCTTCTAACAGATGAGAATTTGAAGAAAAATCTGACCCCTTACCCTCAGATAACCTTTAAAAAGAGTCGTTCTTTGCGGGATGAGCTAAGTAAAAACTTAGTCACCAGTAATACGAAGGCAGGGGTATTGGTCGTCCGGGCTTTCGCTGTTGTAGAAACTGCAAAGCCTGCAGTAACAGCATAGATTGCACCAAACTTGAAGTAGCTAGCTCACAAAGAGAATATGAGATCAAGAAAGCATTAACATGCAACACTGTATATTGCGTATATGCTCTTGTCTGTCCCTGCAGAAAACTGTACATTGGCAGCACTATTCATCGTGCCAAGAAAAGAGTATTGGAACATGTTCGGGCCATACGGCACAATAACAAACAGTACCCTGTAGCAAGGCACTTCTTTGATTACCATCTTCAGGATGAGAAACAACTCAGAATGGTAGTAATCGATGCAGTGCCAGACAATGTGAGGGGAGGGAATCGCGAACTCACATTGCGCAAGCTGGAGTCAAAATATATCATAGACTTTGAAACCATGGTGCCGAAAGGCTTGAATTCAAGTGAGGAATTGGCTGTTCATCTGCAAAACTAAATATTAACATCATGTGTGATTTGATTACTTTAGTATTTACAGCTGTTTTTTCTTTTCTTTTAAATTTCACAATACAGATTTTAATCTATTCTTCACTTTATTTTTAGGAGAAGGTACTATTTTCTTTGAACTTCTGGCAGTCCATCATTATGCACAATGGTTGTCGAATTGGCAGGTTATCTTGTGATCACTTGGCCCACTTGGGCAGGATTAAGGACATTATTTTGAAATGTATCAAAGTGGGATATTATGTGCACTGGATCAACTGACTATAATATGCCCACTTGGGCATTATTTCGGGTGTATAAGGTCAATCTGGATACTATTTTTATAGCACCACTTGTGTATATACATTTGTTTGATATACATTATGTCAATTATTTTTCTTTGAATTACGCCTATTGTGCTGCTTAGATGAATATTTGGTTATAAATTAGACCATTGATCAAATTAGGTGCACTTATTTTGTATTATACATGCATTGGAAATAATGATTGAGAGACCGTGCTAAGATGGCCGCCACAGTATTGTACTAGTATACTGGTGTACTTACTTTGGGTTGAATCAGTCCCTTTTCTGTTTTTCTTGCACTGTTTATAATGGCGTCAATGAAATGTGCTTGCTGAGAGCGTGATCAAGGCGAAAGCTGAAACGCGTTGTTTTCTGGAGCCATTAAATTCTATTTTTTGCACCGTGCCTGGGAGCCTGAGCTTTTTCTGCCTAATCAGTGGAGAAGGAAATTGCAAGTGTGGGGTTGCCGGCAACCCGTGCTCTGACCGCCCCAGCAGACAGCCTTACCCAGCCGGGATTGTTGCACTATATATATATATATATATATATATATATATATATATATATATATATATATATATATATATAAATTAAAAATATTCATTTATAGTACAACAACACTTGAAAGCCGGAGCTGATTTAATGCATCTTTAATCTACATATACTACCTTTCTTTATGCATCTATATACCTTCCTTGTACTTATGGATCTATATATTTATTACTTTTCTTCTAATTCAGCATATCCAATGCACTACCCTATTTTTCAACCTATACTGCTCTCGATATATCCTCTGCCTCAACTCTGACTCATCTCAAACCTCTTTCTACTACTCTTTCCAATGCACTACCCTATTTCTCACCCTATACCTCTATCAATATATCCTTTACCCCACTGTCTCATTCATCCCAAACCCCATACCACTGCCATGATCCCCAAAATAACCCTTTCAAGACTCTTCCCTACTCTACCCCTCCATGCATCATCTCATACCTCTTTGTATTCCGATCCTTTACTCATCCCAAGCCTCCTCCTACTGCTATGAGCTCCAAACAAATAAAAAAAAAAAAAATATGTATATATATATATTCACTGAAAAAACCATAGGTTTCAAGGACGTTATAGTTAGTTGGACATTTCACTCGTACAAAACCAGTGAAATTCGGCCATTATAGTTAGTTCAGCTAACTATAACTCGCGCCCCCGCAATGCACTGCTGATGACGTCACATATCACATCATTCATGACATGGTCAGTGACATCACTGATGACATCAGTGATGACATCAGTGATGTCATCTCAAATGACATCACTGATGACATCATCCAGTGACTGCGTGTTTCTGTAAAGTTTAAATATGTTTTATAAATATATATGCCAAGGTGTATTGAAGAATGAGTGGATGTATAAGTGTCTGAATGGAGGATTTAGTAGGTGCGTGACTGACTGTATAAGTGAGTGATTTAACGTGTCTTACTGAATGCATGGGTTAGTGACTAAACTGTGCGAAGGTCTGTATCAGTCTGTCCGTTTGTGTGTAAGCGGCTGCATGGGTTGGTGAGTAGCTACATAAGTGTCTATATGGGTTATTGATTGGTTGTCTGAGTATCTGTATGGGTGCCTGGGTGTCTGTGTGGGTGGGTGGGGGGTGTGTGACTCTGTGCATAGATGTGTGAGTGGGTGATTCACTGAGTGTATGGGTTCAAGAGTGCATCTGTGAAGGGCTGTATGGGTGGGTGAGTGTGTGTGGGTGTGTTGGTGAGTGAATGGATGTCTCAGTGGTACATTTGTGAGTCACTACATATGTGAAAGACAGTATATGGGGGTGCTGGAGTATATAAATGACTATGTGAGAGTGAGTGATTGTGAGAGTTGCTGTATGGATGAGTGTGTGTTTGTATCAGTGATTGTATAAGAGAGTAAGTATGTGTTTGTATCTGTATGAATAAGTGAGGTGGTCTGTGTATAACTGTAGAGTTGAGTAAATGGGAGTGTGATTGATTCTTTGCATGACTGACTAGGTGTGTGAGTAACTCTATGGATGAGTGGCGGTGTGTGAGTGTCTGTATAGGTGTATGAGTGCATATGATAGTGATGTGTTGATGAGTGACTGCATGTGTGAGTGACTGTATGGGTGAATGAGTGGATGTGTGTGTGTGTGTGTGTGTGTAGACCTAGGAATCAGTGAGTGGGTATGTAGAAACTGGTATTGGTGTGTCTATGGTTTCAAAAATGGTAGTCTGTATTTTAGAGTGGGTGTATCAAAGGTTATATTAGGGTATGAGGAGGTGCATCAGATTATCACGTGGATGATGTCATCAGTGATGTCATTTGAGATGTCATCAGTGATGTCACTGACCATGTCATGAATGATGTAATATGTGACGTCATCAGCAGTGCATTGCGGGGGCGCGAGTTATAGTAAGCTGAACTAACTATAATGGCCGAATTTCACTGGTTTTGTACGAGTGAAATGTCCAACTAACTATAACGTCCCTGAAACCTATGCTTTTTTCAGTGAATTTCAAAGGTTTTTTAAATGCTAAATTCTAACTATAACGTCCCTGAAACCTATGGTTTTTTCAGTGAATTTCAAAGGTTTTTTAAATGCTAATTTCTAACTATAACGACCCTGAAACCTATGCTTTTTTCAGTGAATTTCAAAGGTTTTTTAAATGCTAATTTCTAACTATAACGACCCTGAAACCTATGGTTTTTTCAGTGAATTTCAAAGGTTTTTTAAATGCTAATTTCTAACTATGCCTACATAGGTAGGACATATGCAGAAAGAGGAAGAAAGGCGCAGAAAGAAGCAAGAGAAATGCAGAAACAGGCAACAGAAGTCCAGAAAGACAAAGAAAGGTGCAGAAAGAAGCAAGAGATATGCAGAAAGAACCAACAGAGGAGCAGAAAGAGGCCTTGTTGCAAAGTCATCCTGTGCCCCCCACTTTTTGCTGACGGGTACTGTTGGTAACTGACTCTGACTAACCAGGCCTAGAGCCAGTGCTATGCTAAAAGACACTTAGAATACAGTGAAAACACCTACATACACTAGGGTACACTATGGGTTGGGGTACCCCTGTGATTGGCATGACCGCCCCTGTAAGGCCCTAGTACATAATAGGGCAGGGGGATTAAAACTACCTCTAAGTCAGAGGTGCAGAAAGATGCTTCTTTAACTAGTAGTCACATTTGCAGAGTGGTAGAGAAAGGGTGCTGGGCCTCCGACCAGCGCTCAGGAATTCCGCTGCATAGGACTTACAACAGGAGGTACCAGGAGGGCGTCTTGGCCCCCAAAGTCCCTCAGGAGTAAAGTGGACTTTTTCCCCATCCCGTAGTCTGCCAGGAGACGCGTTTGCAGAGTGGTGGAGAAAGGGGGGCGTGGCCTCTGAAGAAGTCTTAGCAATCCTATTGTGTGGGACTTACTGGAGGCCCACCACTCTGCAAACGCGCTCCCTGGTGTGCTCTTGGATGGGGATTGAAGTTCCCTTCACTGCTGGGGGTCCTTAGGGGCCAACTAGCCTACCTCTTACCTCCAGTAAGCCCCACACAGTGGGATTGCTGAGAGGTGGACACAGGCCACGCCCCCTTTCTCCACCACTCTGCAAACGCTCCTCCTGGCGCGCTCTTCCCTGGGTGCCAACTAGCCCACCAGGTACCTCCAGTAAGCCTCACACAGCTGGATTGCTGAGAGTGGTCCGAGGCCACGCCCCCTATATACACCACTCTGCAAACACGCCTCCTGGCGCACTGCTGCTCGGGGGATGAAGTCCACTTTAGTCCTGAGGTCCTCAGGACACAAGAGGACCTCATCACCCCACCAGCAGTGCGCCAAGAGGCGCGTTTGCAGAGTGGTGTAAAAAGGGGCGTGGCCTCGGACCACCTCTCAGCAATCCCACTGTGTGGGGCTTACTGGAGGTACCTGGTGGGCTTGTTGGCCCCCAGGGACCCTCAGGAATGAAGTGGAGTTAATCCCCCAACTTAGAACGCGCCAGGGGCGTGTTTGCAGAGTGGTGCTGGGAGGGGGCGGGGCCTCGGCGATATGCCAGCTTTTATTTAATTTTGGTTTTTGGAAGGGGGGCTGTGTGGCCCCCCTTCCCTTTATTATTTTTGGGCCCGGGGAACTCTATCCCCAAGGGCCTGAGCATTTTTTTTTCTTTTTTAAACGGGAGGGGGGCTGCATGGCCCCCCTCCCGGGCCACTTCTGGCCCTGGGGACCCCATCCCCCGGGGCTGGCCCTCAAGTTGGGGACCGTGGGGGGAGCCCCAATACCCCCACGGTCCCTGCCGGCTCCCCGCCTCCTGCGGGAGCCGGCATTGCTTTTGGGCAAGGGGAGCTGCTAACATGCAGCTCCCCTTGCCCTAAAGCAATCTGCTTTGCTTCTTGGAAGCGAGAGCAGGTTTCCTGCTCTCGCTTCCAAGAAGCAAAGCAATGTTTGCTATGGCAGGGCGGGAGCCGTGCTCCCACCCTGCCATAGCAAACGGCAATGTCCCGGGGGTGGGCACCCCGGGATATTGCAGGAGCCGGCCCTGGGGGTTGGCGGTCCCCAGGGCCATCGAGGGCTCCAGGAGGGAGGCCGCGCGGCCTCTCTCCCAACATGCAAATAGCCCCGGGGAGGTGGTGGTCTCCGGGGACGGGGGTCCGTAACAGACACCCGTATTTGCATAATTTGTACCTCGGGGAGGTGGTGGACCCCAGGGCAGTGTGGGGAGGGGCAGGAGCCCCCCCCACACTCCTCTAATTGTATTGGAGCCCCGGGGAGGCGGCGGTCCCCGGGGCTTGGGGGGGCCGTGTGCCCCCCAATTTATTAGCAAAGCCCCGGGGAGGTGGCGGACCCCAGGGCTGTGGGGGCCCCCACACCATAATTATAAATTGCCCCCAGAACCTGGCCCACCCGGGGGCTTAAAACAAACGAAGCGCGTGAGTCCGCGCTTCGTTTAAAAAAAAAAAAAAAAAAATCAGACGGATTCGCAAACCCAGCGCGAATTCGGCCGATTTAAAAAATAAAATATGCTTTTTTGGGACCCCCTGAGCAGGCCTAGGGGGTCAGGGTGTTTCTACCCTGCCCCCTTTTCTTGTTTTTTCTACTGATTTCTTGTGACTCGGTTACCGAGTCACAAGATGGCTGCCAATACTTCCTGATTTGGAGTGTTGGCAGCCAATCAGAATGAAGCTCGTGCTCGGGAGGGTTCGCGAATCCTCCTCGGTGCTCAGATATCGATATTTTTATTTTTTTAATTTCTCTGCAACTACTGAACGGATTTACGCCATTTTAAAAAAAGCACGCTTTCTGAACCAAGAGCTACATTTTTGCCAAATTTGGTGTAATTCCGTTCAGCAGTTCGGGCTGTAGCCTGTTCCAAAATTCCTATGGAAATTAACATGGAGTAAACACATTTTGGGACCCCCCTTTTTTCTAGGCCCCCGCTTGACGAATCACCCCGAAACTTTCGTGACAGGAGCTGACCTGATTGAACCATTTTTTGGGAAAATTTCGCAAAGATTCGTCAAACGGCGCCAAAGATATTGGCAAAAGAAAAAACGCTTTTTGAATAGAAACAAGGTCCTAACTATAACTACCTACTGGCGACCGCCAGTAGGTAATTGTAGTAACCAAGCTGACACAGGATTGATATGTTGGTTATTTATTGGCTACATGGATAGCAGAGCCAGGAGGACCAGCTCTGCCAACAGCTCCAACAGGAATCTCTTTGCTCAACACAGTTGCTAAGACACCGTACATTCTAGAGTCTAAGCATCATCACAGCATTAAAGGAGAATACATAATATGCAGTACAACATATCTTCTCTTCCTCCAAAACAAAACAAAACAAAACAAAAAAAACAAAAAAAAGAAACGGGCCCAAAATAAAATAGCAAAAACAACAAAACACCATCACGACCTGTACCTGGCAGGCTTAACAATATTTCTAGAACTTTTCCTGGGACATGTTTGGTCAACACAAATAGAATCACTTTTCTGTGAAAATGAGGTGGCATTTCTTACCCGAACCTTCACCACCCTATTGAGATTCCACCAATGACCCCCTCGACCATTATTGCATTTCCAAGAATTTTAATGACTTTGAAAGGTTGGCTGAACTTGCTATCACCTTTCTTAGCATGAACAGCAGTCTTAATCTTGATCATGTCCCCCACTTCAAGCGGAGCTACTTTTACACCTTTACGAGAGTCAAACCAAAGCTTCTGTTTAGCCTGTGAAAGCGACATGTTCTCACTCGCTAAAGACATTAATTGGGCAACATCGGATTCAGACTTGACCCACCTGCTCATCCAAGCAGGCCTAAAACTAGAGTTCGGCTTCCGTCCCCTCAACAGTTCGAAGGGAGAAATCTTAGTGACAGAATGAGGTGTGGTCCTATAGAACCAGACCATGGAATCTAATGCCTTACAGATATCATGACACCCAGCTCTAGCCCACCTAATACACTCCCCCACCATCCGATTCATTCTCTCAACCAAACCATTTGTTTGCGGGTGATAAAGAGAGCTCCTGAGATGCTTCACACCAGACTCCAAGAGGAAAGATTCAAACTCAGTACTGATGAATTGTTTCCCATTATCTGAGACCAAAGTCTCCGGAAAACCTTCTCTCAACCACACTCTTTTAAGAAACTCAATAACAGTCTTCGTGTTAGCTTCTTTCACCAGCTTAACTTCAGGCCACTTTGACGTGTAGTCCATGAGGACCAAGACGAAACGGGATCCACCTGGGAGACCCTCATAAGGCCCCATGACATCGATGCCAAGTTTCAACCACGGACCTTTGGGGCATTCAATTGGCATTAACGGGGGAACAGACACTTTTAAACTTTTGTCAGCAGCACCGCAGACACAACAATTTGTGACCACTGAATCAATCTCGCCATCCATCCCTGGCTACCAATAAATGTCCCTGATGCGCCGCTTGGTGAGAGTGGAGCCAAAGTGACCATCATGAGCTCTTTCAATGATGATCTTGTGAAAAACACTGGGAGGCACAAATTTGTCCGCCCTAAGCAGCAAACCGTTCTCAATAGAAAGTTCACCTTCAACCTTCCAGAAAGGTTGGAGAGGGGTAGGGAGCGCTTTCTCTCTGGGCCAACCATTTCTGACAAAAGCACAAACTTCACGTATCACACAATCAGATTCAAGAGCCTGTACCCAATCAGTCTCAGAACCTAGACTCAGATCAGGAATGTCTAGCACAGCAACCAGACAATCATCACAATCTTCACTAGAAAACTCATCCAAATTGACATCATCGTTTTCATTTGACTTGATGGGAAACCGTGATAGGAAATCTGCCCTTCCATTTTTCCACCGGAAATGTGTTCAACCCCAAACTGATACTGAAGAAGTTTCGTCACCATACGCATTATCCTAGGGGAACAACACTTACTTACATTCCCCCCTAGAATGTTCACTAAGGGCTTATGGTTAGTCAAAAGTAAAAAGCGTTTCCCCCAGATGTAAGGTCGAAACTTCTCAATGGCCCAAGCACACGCCAATAACTCCTTTTCAATAACAGAGTACTGTAGCTCGGGAGTTCTTAACACTCTGGACGCAAAACATACATTGTTTTCACAATTATTGTCCCATTGAGTTAAAGTTGCACCGATGCCTACTTGACTGGCGTCAACAGTGACGCAACAAGATAGACTCGGATCGAACGGTTTCAAAACAGGACCATCTCTTAAAGAAGATTTCACAAACTTGAGAGCAATTACACATTCATTGCACCATTCAAATTTGACACCCCTTTTAGAAGGTTACTTATAGGACGTACAATGGATGCAAAGTTAGGAATGAACTGTGAGTAGTACTCACATAGCCCCAGTAACGACTTGACACCAGCTTTATCCGCTGGTTCAGGTGCATCAACTATGGCTTGCAGTAATCCTGGTCGGGGACTAATTCCATCATGGGAAATAACATGTCCCAAGTATTCAACTTTGTTACACAAAAATTGACATTTTTCCTCTTTCAAAACAACACCCCGCTTCTTGAACAAAGTTAAAACCTTTTCCAAAACCATATCATGAGATGCAATATCCTTACCAAAAATCAAAACATAGTCTTGAAACACCAGGATCCCCTCAAGATCCCTGAGAATATTGCTCATTATCCTCTGAAAAACAGATGCTGCTGATGCAAGCCCAAAAGGCATACGACAGTAGCGAAATGTTCCCAGAGGTGACACAAACGCGGTTAGGTGGCGTGATTCAGGGTCCAGTTCTACCTGATGGTAAGCACTAGCTAAGTCGAGCTTAGTGAAAAAAACGTGCTCCTTTGGTGGAAGAGAATAGGTCACTGATTTTAGGTAAGGGATGAGAATCTACCCATATTTCTTTATTAAGGGATCTCAGATCAATACAGACACGAAGATCTTCTCCCCTTTTCCTGGCTACTACCAAGGGAGAAAGCCATAGTGAAGAGTCTGTAGGTTCGATGATCCCTTTAGCACACAGGCCCTTTAACTCTTTTTCTAAATCCTCCCTCACACTGAACGGGACACCTCTAAGTTTATGTTTCATGGGAAGTGCACCTTCTTTAACTATTATTTTGTGCTTGAAACCTTTGATTTTTCCTAAATCTTTACTAAAAACTTCAGGGAATTTGCTCTTCCATGCAATACTTCCATCATCGCACCCAACAACCAACACCTGCTCCTTTGCTCCAGGTTTGAGTATCATGCCGAAGAGGCCTTGGTGAAACCAACCCAATATGTAGAGTCCCTTCACTGCAACATATATTTTTCCCTTTATTCTCCTCCCTTTAAACTGTAATTCGTCTTAAAAAAAACCCAATAAATCTATTCTTTGTCCCTCATACGAGACAAGAGAGCGATCAGGAGGAGATAAAACTTGAGAACCATTCCATGTCTCTTCAAACAGTTTTTGAGTTATCATTGTGATCTTAGCCCCTGAGTCAACTAGGAGTTTTACAGTGTGATCCCCAACGTTAATGTCAACTATGGGATGAACGCAAGAAGAGGGATCACCCACAACAACATCATTGTTGGGCATAGTTTGCAAAGAGTCTACTTCCTCCAAGTTTCTAACAACAGAAATAACTTCTAGGTCAGACTCGTAATCAGACTCAACTGTGCAAATGGTTGGCTTCTTAACATTCCTTTTTTTAAGCAAACTTTCGCAAAATGCCCCATCTTTTTGCAATAGTTGCACATGACATTACTAGCCGGACAACGGGAACCTTTAATATGTGGTGGATTCCCACATCTGATGCACAAATTGCTACCAATACCCCTTTTGCCATTAGTCGACTCAGAGTTGTTTTTTGCAGGTTGATTCCCATTTTGAGTAGATCTAACACGCTGCTTAACAGAATTATAAGTACCGACAACACTAACCGTATCCAACGGTTTGTCATCAAGTTCTTTCAGTGAGACTATAGATATTTCTATGCTTTTAGCGATTTTGATCTAAAGATGGGTCACTCAAACTTAACAATTTCTGCTGAATATTCTTATCTTTGCACTGACAAACAAACTGGTCTCTGATGAGTTGGTCAGTAAAATTTTCAAATTTGCAGTCGGCTGCTAGTCTGCGCAAAGAAGAAATGTAAGTGTCCACATCTTCTCCTTCAGCTTGCTTTCTTTTAAAAAATGTGTGCCTTAGAACCATAAGGCTGGGTTGTTTATCAAATCTGGTTTTCAACTTACTGATGGTTTCCTCATATTCATCAATGCCAACTAGCTGTTCTTGAGATAGGGGTGGTAAATGTTTGTAGATAGATCTCCCCTCAAACCCAAGAGAATGGAGGAGAAGACATTTTTTCCTTTCTGCACTGAAACGTAGAGCACCTATGTACGTCTGGAAAGCATCATACCAGATTTCCCACCTGACAGGAGGGTCTCCAGGAGAATCAAGGAATGAAGGTGGCGGATTGATAGACTGCATAGTGCACAATTCAGCTAATGTAGGCAAATCTGATAAAGAAATGGTGCAAAGTTATGACAACAAAAGTACATGAACAATACTTCCACCTAGACACTGCAGATAAGCTAAGAGAAGAGGTTACAAGAATGCTTTACATCAAAAAGGTGTGTGTATCACCGCAGATGCACAGTAGAGACACACTGTGGGTGTGAAAGCAGAGTAGCACTTTGTAGAACTGTGAAAAGTAGAAAGTGTGTGTATCACTGTGGATACACCAATCTTGCGATAAGCACGACTTTTTTATTGACATAAATCTGGATTCATCCCAAATGTACATATGAGATACTTTGTGAAATAGTAAATTGAATGCCTGAATTTTTTTTTTTTAAACGTAGGTATATGTGTATACACAATGTTGGGCTGATTAAGCACAAGAATTCCCAAAGAAAATGTGTATAACACTGTTAACGTCTTGGTAAATACAGTTGTATTGGTGTGTGTATCACCGTGAATGCCTTGGTAAATACACTTGTTTTGGACTACTTCCTTGACCTCCTTTTTGCCAAACGAAGAATATAAGGTGAGTGTGTCACCGATGATGCAGGGAAAACACACTCAATGAGTTAAATGCTGCGTAGAAATCGTTTGCCTGATCGCAAGATGGCTGCTGCGTTACGTGACTAAATGTTAAAAACTTCCCAATCTCTGAAAATGGCCGCTTTCACGCTGGATAATGACGCCATGATGTCACAGCGTGACATAGTGGATTTGCAATGGAGGAGAGAGAGGCGAACGGGACATACGCTCGTGAGAACACTGATGAATGCGCAAGTAAGGAAACGGCGCGAGCGTGTTGCACTCTTAGCGCACGAGTAGAATGACAGTTGCTGGACCTTGAAAGATAACGTCTCTCCCTCTTTACCAAATCCGGTTTTTAATTGTTAATGGGGCGCAGGGCAGCAGCGTAAAGACAGTCATAAATTAGTTCAGTGCGCAGGTGAAATGACGGGCACAGCACTTACTGAAAGGTGCAATGACGGGTGAAATGACGGGCAGTAGCGGTCACTGCGCAAGTGAATGACAGTTGTTAACAGTCACTAGGGACGCAGGGCAGCAGTGCATAGATAGTCACAAAATACCTCAAATGCTTGACTCAGCTGTGGTATTCCTCTGTGGATATGCAGCAGCACAGCAGCTAAACTTGAGGTTCAGAAGTCACCAAAACAGCTGCGTGGGTTCCTCCATGTAGCCATGATCGTCGCCACAATTTTGTAGTAACCAAGCCGACACAGGATTGATATGTTGGTTATTTATTGGCTACATGGATAGCAGAACCAGGAGGACCAGCTCTGCCAACAGCTCCAACAGGAATCTCTTGGCTCAACACAGTTGCTAAGACACCGTACATTCTAGAGTCTAAGCATCATCACAGCATTAAAGGAGAATACATAATATGCAGTACAACAGTAATATATATATTTCTAAATCCTTCCCTCTTCTATCCCTTCACTATCCTTTTCAATCCAAATAACAGACTAACATGTCCACCTCTCAAATTAATTTAATATTTTAGTAAACTAATTCACCACTAATCCGTCATGGGTTCCGGAGTAGCGTGCTACTCGCCAAAAAAGCACTTCAACACCTCCTCAGGGGTAGCAAGCACTATATAAATACAAACCTTTTTACCTCTTCTACCTCTTCGCTATCCTTCTCAATCCAAATAACTGACTAACATATCCACCACTCAAATTACTTTCATAATTCACTATACTAATTCACCACTAATCCTTTATGGGTTCCGAAGTAGCGTGCTACTCGCCAAAAAAGCGCTTCATCACCCCATCAAGGGTAGCAAGCACTATATAAATGCAAACCTTTTCCCCTCTTCTATCCCTCCACCATACTTCTCAATCCAAATAACTGACTAACATATCCACCACTCAAATTACTTTCATATTTCACTATACTAATTCACCACTAATCCTTTATGGGTTCCGAAGTAGCGTGCCACTCGCCCGAAAAAGTGCTTCGACGCCTCGTCAAGGGTAGTAAGCACTATGTAAATGCAATTACAATACAATACAATACAATAAGAGAAGCAGTAATGTGTAGAGCAGTGAGACTCAAAGTACGTCTCAGGCCGCATGCAGTCCTTCTGACCTTATGCGGCCTCCTGGTTACCAGAAGGGCTCTGGGCTGCTGTTTACTTGAATCAAACCCTAATATTAAAAAGTTGTTAAATGGGGGCGTGGCCTAACCAGGCACCAAGATTGTGGCTTGATTTGGGAGCTCCAGGGCGGCCGCTCTGAATTAACTGCTCCGCAATGCTTTCTCGACGAGATCCGGACCCCTGAGTGCTGCCGTGGCCGCTTGACACACCAGAGCGGGGACGAAGCGGAGCGCGAGAAAGTGCTCCCGACACCCAAGCGCGCCTCTCCTGTGTCGGCGGCCTGACGCGGTCCTCGGAGGCCCCGCGATGATAGGGGTCGCGGGCGGGCCTGAGGGCGTGGTCGCCGCTGCAGAGGGTGGCTACAGCAAAAATTGAGGCCGCAGCTTGGAGGCCCACAGAGGAAGGTCGGCGGTGGCGACTGAGCTATGGAGAGCCCGATTTCAAAGGAGGGGGCGAGTCATGATTATTATCCCAAGCGCCCCCAATGACGGGAATACCACGTACTGCATACACGCGGCAACGAACAACGCAAGCGCATTGTAAATAGCCGGAGCGGTGGAGGGTGTCCCCTGACCATAATAATTGGCATCCAACACCGGACGGCGGGCGGCAGAGAGAACATTGGGGTGTTGTACCCCTCGCTTGCTCTGTGCGCTCTTTTATCCTTGCCCAGGAGTGATTTGAGTGGGAAACTCCTACGGGCTCAATTAATCACCTGCAATCGGGTCTGACCGTTTAAATTGTGACCATGCTGTGGAGGGCCCAAGATTACTAGTACCCCCTCCCAGGCCTCATACTGAACGCATCGTGCTGCTGTAACTTCCTGCAACTTAGAAATCTTTTTTGTTCTTGCTTTCACTATTACATACGTGCTCGGCCGCCTGCCCATTCATTATGGGGCGCGGAGACCCCAAGCAGCGGCAACTCTTTCGAGGCTGCTAAGACCCCTAAACGAGAGGGGGAGTTGATGCCGCACGAGGAGAAATGACAGAGCGCGCCGATCCTCCAGATACTGAGCAACCTGCACTGGCGGGCACTGCTGCCATAATGGCGGAGCTGGGGACAGGCTTCAAGGCTATCGATGCGCGCTTTGATGACCTGGGTGCGCGGATTGACACCATACATAATCGAGTGGAGCAACATGAAGCCCGCATAGACACGGCGGAAAGACGCATCTCGGATGTTGAAGACACACAAGCAGCAATGGCTAAATGCCTTGATCGTACGGAGCGCCTCCTCAAAACGACGGCGGCGAAGGCAGAAGATTTGAAGGGGAGATCGCGCCGCAACAACCTCCGGATAGCAGGGGTGGCTGAGACGACCAACACAGGCCCTATGGAGCTATTTATTGAGAGTTTACTAACTGAACTGTTTGGCAGAGACTGTTTCTCCGCCTCATTTGCTATGGAGAGGGCCTACAGATCTCTGGCTCCTAGATCGGCTCCCGGAGCTCCCCCGCGCCTCATTGTAGCGTGACTGCTTGATTACCGCAACTGTGATGCCGCCTTGCGCAGAGCCAGAGAGGTGGGAGACCTGCGGTTCCAGGGAATGTCATTGTCCATTTACCCTCACTTTACGCCGGTAGTGCAAGAAGCCAGGCGCAAGTTCCAAGATATTAAGCGAACCCTGAGAAATACAAATATCCTCTATGCAATGTTGTACCCGGCGTGCCTTTGTATTCAAATTGACGGCAAAACCTCAATTTTTGACACTCTTGCAGAGGCGTCTGATTTCTGGAAACGCCACAAATCAAATAGAGGTCCCTTCCCTGGAAAATGATCCACAGCTATCTATAATGGTCTGCTTTCCGAAGAAAGGTGCTTTAGGCCTTGTACGCAATGTACGCAAGCTTTTTAAACATTTCAAAGACGATGTAGCAGGACATCCCTTTCTATTTTCTCGATGGATGATATAACTGTTATGCCGATCCCTTATGAGAGCAGTTACATGCAAATGTGCAACCTATAATTTTCATGTTCAGTG
This sequence comes from Calotriton arnoldi, assembly GCA_963921515.1. Classification (NCBI taxonomy): domain Eukaryota; kingdom Metazoa; phylum Chordata; class Amphibia; order Caudata; family Salamandridae; genus Calotriton; species Calotriton arnoldi. The sequence goes on from CAWUFW010014874.1 coordinate 68,629, forward strand.
GTCCGCTCGGGTCATTGCTACCCCCCCAGGAGATCTCCTAATCTTTGTAATTCTTTGTTGCTCTTTTGTTGAGATGGGTGGGGATTCACCGGATCCAAATTGGGTGGTTATCCGAGGAGGGTGGTGGGGTGGGAATTTAAGTTGCGTAAGGTTCAATCTGTTTATATGTTGCAGGTCACTCATACATTCACTGGCGAGCTATGCACACCCAATCGTAGAGACGCATTGATCCATATACTGCTACATTTGTTATGAGGGGCACTGTACAGGGGATGGAGGGACTGGAACTTAAATGCATAACATGGAATGTGAGGGGACTATCGAACCCCCGCAAGGGACGACAGGTATTGTCCTATTTCACACGACACAAAATACACATCGCTCTGCTTCAAGAGACCCATTATGCCCTGAACTCGAACAATCGATTTGCTGCCTCCTGGGGTAATAACAGATTCTTTGCTAGTTACAGCACTTATTCTTGCAGTGTTTGTGTGCTCATACACAAATCGCTACCTTTTGTGTCCCAGTCGGTTACGGCGGATCCTGAGGGGCGATATTTGCTGGTAGCTGGAAGTGTTGGCACAAAACAAATACTTCTCATTAATGTATATGCCCCCAATATAGACGCCTGTGGCTTTTTTGCTAGTATCTCCACACACATTACCGCAATACTGATAGATTCAATCATATTTGGCGGGGATTTCAACCTCACACTGCAACCGAACATAGACACCACGGGCACAGGCCACATCACAAAACTGTGCACTACTGCGGAACTTGAGGCTTTACTACGCCCGCATCTACTGGCAGATGCATGGCGACACTTACATCCTGTAGACATGGGGTTTTTGTTTTATTCCCCACTACATGGCACCTGGTCCCGTATAGATAGATGGTATACGATGCCGACCTCCTGGTCACATTGCGAGAGGCTGATCACTTGCCTCGAACCCTGTCGGACTACTCGCCTGTATTGTTATCGGTAATCCTGCCCACAATTGCACGTCCCTACAGGCCCTGGCGCTTTCCAACTGATGCTTTATTTGACACGGTCTTCAAGAGCGAAGTCCAAGAAGCGATTGTAGAATATTTTCATACTAATATGGGCTCTGTATCGCGGTACGCCACTCTATGGGAGGCCTTCAAAGTTTACATTAGGGGCGTTTGCATAGCTAAACAAGCCGGTGTATTGCGCACACTCCGCCGGGACCTTGATAACACCGAACGAGCATTGCGGGATTTGGATGCCCAGACATTGGCTGTAGTGGCACCCCCGCCACTGCATCAGCGTGCGAGGCTCTTAGGTGACTTCCAGGATCTTGCATTACGCGAGACCGCCTATTTGGGGAAGTGTGCGCACGCTCCAGTGTACGGGGAGGGTGAGAGGCCGGGGCGTACTCTGGCCCGTCTACTTACCCCTCGACAGCACATTATATACATTACCCAACTTCAGACTGCAGACGGTGCCTGTGTCACACGTGACGCAGATATTCTTTCCACCTTTCTGTCCTATTACACTCGGTTATATACCTCATGCTTCCCGCCGACCGGCACAGCCCTCTCCGATTATTTAAACAAAATAGCAATGGTTTGGTTGGAAAAGGGTCAGCACTTCTTAGCTTCACCTATTGGTGCGGAAGAGATCGAGGAGGCCATTGACAAGCTGGATGGCTCCTGTGCCCCTGGCACGGATGGCCTCACTGGTATGTTTTATAAAACTTATAAAGCATTATTGGTTCCACACCTACTGGAGGTTTACGCGGAGGCGCTAGATTCGGGTGAACTGCCTAATACCATGAGAGAGGCAATAGTAACACTGCTGCTCAAACCGGGCCAGCCGCCTGTTGGGTGTGCGTCCTATAGACCGCTATCTTTATTGAATCAAGATGACAAAATATTGGCAAAGGTCCTTGCAACACGGATATCACTCATAATTGGTCAGATAGTCTCCCCTCTCCAATCGGGCTTTATCCCAGGCCGCTCCACGTCGGTAAATCTATGCACGCTGTTCGCTGTCATAAACCAGATCAATCCCACTCTTCCCACTGCTGCCATACTACTTGGCGCTGAAAAAGCATTCAATTCCCTGGAGTGGGACTTTCTCCAGGCAGCGCTCACCAAACTTGGTTTTCCACAGAATTTCCGTTCCTTAGTCCATTTATTATACACTAACCCGGTCACACAGCTTAGAGTTAATGGGGTATTATCGGACAAATTCTCACTATCGCGCGGTACCAGGCAGGGATGCCCACTATCGCCCCTATTGTTCATTATCGCCATGGACCCTCTGGTGCGACATCTCCAGGAGTGCCACCTCCAGCGAGGGATTGGGTTCCACCGGGGCCCCCTTCTGGCTTCTTTATAGGCGGACGACATCTTTTTATTTGTTCGGGAACCTGCCACAAATCTCTCCCCAATTATACGTGAGGTGGTTCGTTTTGGGGTCTTCTCGGGGCTGGTCATAAACTGGTCCAAATCTGAAGTTTTTCCATTTTACGGAGATCACCCTCCCTTTTGCATTGGACTTTCCTTTACGCTGGTGCGAAGACCCTCCCAGATATCTTGGTGTAGTCTTACACCGTACAGCTTTGGAGGTCATCCGTCTCAATTACGGCCTAGCCATTGACCATCTGGCGGGACAGATAGACTGTTGGATAGCGCTCCCATTATCTGTTGCTGGTCGCATTGCGACCATTAAAATGGTGGTATTGCCCCGTTTTTTGTATATGTTCCTGAACATCCCAATTCCACTTACGGTAACCTTCTTCAATACCCACCGGGGCATGTTGACGCGGCTGGTTTCGGCGGGGGGACAGGCACGGGTGAGATGGCAGACACTCCCTCAACCATTTGAGCGGGGTGGGTTCGGAGTTCCCGATTTATATTTATATTATCTAGTGGCACAGACACACTGTGCCTACTTTTGGTATCATCCAGGCGCACGATTGCAGTTTCTTAAACCAGAGTATACCCAGGCTTGCCCTTACCCTCTCTCCACTATTCTCCCGCTTGGGCTCACTGGGACTCCCACTGAAATCAACACCTTGCAGACCACAAGCTGGGCTTGGGGATGTCTTTGTAAATATTTAGGGGCCGAGCATTTGTATTTCCCACATTTGCCTCTCCTGGACAACCTGTGGCTGCCTCCCACTACCGAGACATTAACGCAACTGGTGCTCACTCGTTGCCCCCGCCAGACTGTGGGTGATATTTTTGAAAACGGGCAAATGTGCTCCATAGCAGATTTGACGAAGGACCGAGATGTGACTGCATTGGATCGTTTCCTGGTACACAGAACGTGCACCTCATTGGCTGCGGCATTGCGTCCCCTAGCAGCGGAACCCCCTGAATTCATGGCCCTCACCACAATAATTACAACACCCAATAGTACACACCTAGTCTCCAGATTGTACCATCTCGCACAGACACTCCGACCGGTGCTGGGCGGAGGGGCTCGGCCGGCCTTGGAGGGAGACCTGGCACACCCTTTGACAGATAAAATGTGGACCTATTGCTGCGAGCATACCCTATATGTATCAAATAATTATAAACACAAGCTTTTGCATTTTAAGTATTTACATAGAATGTACATTACCCCTATGTTGGTTGCCAAGATGAATCGCACTAAGCCAGATATTTGTCAGAGGTGTGCGATGGAGCATGCTGATTTTATACATTTAGCGTGGATTTGCCCCGCCATTTTGGCTTTCTGAGAAGCGGTTTTTGAACATCTTGGTCTAATGGTCGAGACCAAACGTACGCCCTCACCATTACTGGCACTGCTGGGGTATGTTCTCCCTCTGCGGGTTGGCATCAGGCGCTTTACCGCAATTGCACTACTGTTGGCCAAGAGGCAGGTCTCTTTGCATTGGGGTGGAGTTTCACCGCCATTGGTGAAACCCTGGCTGAAGGATTTGATGTATTGTGATACTACCAACGATATCAATGCGTCCTTGCGATCCCCTACCTCCCGGCCTAAAAATATCTGGCAGCCACTTCGCTCCTACTTGTTGCTCCATCCTGAACTCACTGACTGATGTGTCTCCCACTATTCAAACAATTGCGATGATGGTTGGCTAGTTGTGATGTACTGAGTTATCAAGAACTACCATTATGTGTACCTGCACTGTGATGTTTATTGGCTATTCCGTTTTCTTTTTTTTGTATTTCATGCCATATTTGTCAGCGTTATTTGTAATGCTCTTTTATATGCCAATTTATGGACATATAGTTGGTACTGTGCGCATTATGGCTTTTGTTCTTTTTCTTTGAAAATTTTCAATAAAAACAAATAAAATAAAAAAAAGTTGTTAAATAAACAGGCAACCATTTGTCTTCAGGTTAATTGAAGTTATAGAAAGGAAGTAACTAAGGTTTCCTGCACCACTTAACTTTAGGAACATGTAGAGAAGTATCACACGTGGACCACGTGAATTGGTAGTTGGCTTCTTTATTGAAGAGGTTTCAGAATATACAAACGTCCCATCCATAAGGAGGCTAACGAGCAACTGATCAAATAGAGTTCTCGTACAAATAGCCTGAGGAGTGCATTCTAAGAATTCTCAATAGTTGCTACAGGATACTACACATCTTCCCCCCACCAAATATTTGAAATAGAACGTCACACAAAAGAGAAATACAAATCTACAACAGAACAAAATTCTACAGAATGAAATAAATTAATACACTAGAAAACTTTAAATAGAGGTCAAGAGGGAAAACTAAACATGAGAACTGAGAGAAAAATGTAATTCAAGACATAATCGTGCATGGCTTTAGGAGTTCTACATATGAGAGTGCTTTTACGCAAAGGAGATTGAGAAATAGAACTACCCACAAGTAAGTCACTCCTGTGTGAAATATTGGTTCCCAAAGGTGATTCACGCTTGGTTTGCGACCCTGGGCGAATCACCACAATCCTCCCAAGGTTCCAGATACGATGATCATCTAGTTTAACAGCATTCTGGAACAATTTATGACCTTGAAAGGTGGCGAAAACCTGAAGACTCCTGATTTCTGCGGGTATTTCATTCTCATTCTGTCTCCCACTTGTACATCAGTTTTCAAAGTAGCATGTCTTACATCAAAATTTTCCTTCCTTTTGATAATTTTCAAGTCTTGCGAAGACATCCACGCTCCTGCCCCAGAGTCATCTACACATTTTCCTTCACCTCTCATCCAAGACTGAAACTTAAGTGTGTTTGGCCTTCTACCCCTCAACAATTCGAAGGGTACTTTACCTGTGACAGAGTGAGGAGTCAAACAGTATATCTTTACTCTCTCCAAAATCTCAGTTCTCCAGTCTTTGCACTGAGACTTTGCAATTTGGATGGCTTCCTTCAACACTCTGCTGAATCTTTCCACCATGCCATTGGTCTCGGGATGGTAGAGAGCAACGCTTGTGTTTGATTCCTCTCTTCTGTAAAAACTCATCCATCTCCTTAGAGACTAGTTGAACCCCATTGTCGTTAACAAGTACTCAGGTAGACCTTCTTTGCTGAAAACCCCATCCAAAAACTTTATGACATCGTTGGTCTCAATGCTTTGCGTAACCTGTACCTCCGGCCACCTAGAGAACATGTCCATCAACACAAAAACGTATGACTGACCAGTTCTGCACGTGACGTGCCCAAGAATGTCTAGTGCCACTTCTTGCCAATTCCTTTTTGGAACATCTCTTATCACCATAGGTTGCACTCTGGTCTTGCACACTTTATCGCACGTGTTGCATTCCAAGCAATCTCTTACCACACGCTCTACTTGGACATCAATGCCCGGCCACCAGAAATGTAATGTGTCCTAACTCAATTATTTTCATTCTGATTGGTACGGGAGGAATAAGCTTGGTACCCCTCTGAAGCAACCCCCCACTGACGAACAACTCATCCTGCGCATTCCAATATTTGCAAACTTCCTCACTTAACTCTCGTAATCCACTCCAACCATTGGTCACCATGTTACACACTTCACAAGTTTCGATGTCGGACTTCATTAAAGTCCTCCATTCATCTTCACTGCAGCCTCTTCCGTGACTTCACACACTTCGTAATCATCATCCTCCCACCACTTCTCCTGATCATTGGACCCAGTACTAGACAGGTCAGTAACCAGGCGAGACAGACAATCTGAAACCCTATTCTCAGTGCCAGGTATGTACTCTACTAAAAAATTATAATCTTGTAGGGCTACCACCCACCTACAAATTCTAGAAGAAATCGAATATAGGCTTTTTTTTGCAAAAGACATCCTTCAAAGGCTTGTGGTCTGACCTGACAATAAAGTAACTTCCCCACAGAAATTTCTTTAATTTCTTAATGGCCCAAAAAATACACAAGGCTTCTTTTTCAATGACTGAATATTGGACTTGGGGGCCTACTAACGCCCAGGACAAGAACATAATGGTCACCTCCTTGCCATCTTTCACTTGTTTGAGTACCGCCCCTAACCTTTGGAACTTGCATCACTGATCAAAATTGAAAGGGCGGAGGTATCAAAACTCTGTAAGGAAGGGGCATTGCTAAGGGCTTTTTTTTATATCAACAAATTCAGCCTCCCACTGGAGAGACCACAGAAATTTCACGCCCTTTTTTTAGCAAGACTCGCAACGCAAAGGTACAGCTGGCAAACTGAGGCACAAACTTGTTGCAGTATTCGGCCATACCCAAAACGTTTACCAGATCATCTCTAGACCTTGGTATGGGAAGATCCTCAATGGTTTTTATGAGCTGTCCCTTCGGTTTAACGCCCTCATTGGTTAGTTTGTGACCCAAGTATTCCATTTCAGAAAGATTAAACCTGCATTTACTCTCTCGTAAAGTGAGACCTTGGAGACTGAACCTCTGCAGAACAGATCTCAACCTGTTATTATGTTCCTGCTGGGAAGAGCCATACACTAAGTCATCGTTCTGATAGACTGACTCCTGGGAGTCCTCCCAAGACATCCTCCATAGCTCGCTGAAACACCGAGGCTGCTGAATTAAGCCCGAACGACAACCTGGTAAACTTGAAAACTCCAAACGGAGTTATGAATGCCTTCAAATCCGTGGATGCGTCATCCAGCCTGATCTGGTGGAACGTGGCTTTAAGATCCAGCGTCGAAAAGACAACAGCACCTTCAAGCGGAGTTAACATCTCCACGATGTTCGGGAGGGGATATTTATCTGTGACCACTGCTCGGTTGAGCGCTCTAAGATCAACACAATGTCTCACTTCTCCTGAAACTTTGAGTGCGAGAACTATTGGAGCAAGCTATTCAGTAGCCTTGGTCTCTACACTGATACCCTCGTCCTTTAACTTTTTGAGTTTGGCGCGCATAGACTCCTTTAAGGCTATGGGCACACCCCGCACTTTGCACGAGACCGGGACTGCATCACTTTTAAGTGTGATTTTATGAGTGTAGTCAGAGAGACACCCCAACCTCTCGTTGAACACCTGTTTGAACTCACGGCGTAAGTCTAGCTCTTCCTTACCTTTATTAGAAACACAAGAGACAGTATCTAGAGAAGGCTTAACTGTATCAGCCTCCTTGAGGACTATGCATGGTTCTGCCCCAGGAACTAAGAGTACACCCAGCTCACCCTGATGTATCCAGCTGATTATACTATCACCTCTGCAAGAAATGTAAACTTTACCTGCTGTCAACCTGCTCTTATAATCTATGTCACCTACAAAGTAGCCAAAACGTTTTATAGGTTGGCCCCCGATGCCAGGGGCTTGATGTCAGGTTTGAATACTTTTACCTTTCCTTTCAAAGTCTTGTCGAAAAACTTTTGGGACAAGGGTAATATCTGCCCCAGAACCAAACAGTATTTAGCAGTATATCCATTAACTTTGACACCATCGATGGGGCTCTTACTTTTATGCTGTCCAACTTGAAGTACTACTTCACCACAGTGTAGCTCATCAAACTCACAATCACTCTCATCATCTAGGATAATCCCTTTCACTCGTTTGTCTTTTTTACCCTTTTGAGACCTGCAAACTTTGGCAAGATGTCCCACTTTACCACAAGTATGACATTGTGAGACCTCGGGGTGCCTGACGAGAGCGATCTGCCTAACTCCAAGATATGTTGCTTCTTGATTCTTGTAACGTGAGCACAGACGTCCACAAGGAAGTCAGGCGTCGTCAGGGAAGCCAGACCGTGCCTGACCAAAGCCACTGTGCCTGACTCTAGGATGTGTCATGAAGCGTGCTTCCTTATGTGGCTCCTGGAGAGTGAAGTGCTTCCTTCTGCCTTTAGGGGACGCCGAAAGAAGTGTAGCGCGCGATGTCCGCTGAGTGGGAGAACTCCATGACGTAAGGTGAGGGTTATCGCTTGCAAGCATGCGCCAACTCTCGTGAGCAAAGTAGACCAAAAGACACCGGGTAAAAGGATTCTATTACAGGACCGGAGGCTTCGTATTATGCTTCTCTTTCTATTTATTGCCACTCACAGCAGCCAATGAAAACTTTGTATTTATGAAAACAAACTACATTTCCCATGATGCTCATGGTATACATCACATCCTGTAGGGCCCCATAAGAGCCACCATTACCGGAACTCGTCCTCTTTCTCACGCAGACAGTTAAGTTGGATATCTATGCTTATACTTGTTTACCAAAGAAATTTGCTTATTGGCCTAATGCCGCTTGGTTTGCTGTGCGCGCTTTGGTAGCGCTGGGTTTGGATCCCTATTACTGTTGGTGCATTTTGCACGCGAGCTCCGCGCTCGATTTCCCGGCGACCGCGGCACCCCCGCTGTCATCGGGAGGTGCGCGCGTCTGCCGCCGGGCCTCCATTCAAGCAAAAAGCATCTTTGAATTTCCCGCTTCGCGGGACGATACGCTTGTGAGCGCTGCTCACCTTCTCCTGATTCTGGTACCGCACCGCCTTCGGCGGTGAGTGCATGATTCCATATCTGGGCGCGGAGGCCTCCCTCATCGGCCGAGTGCGCCAGGAGCTTTTTCCCTTTTTTTGCTGGTTTCGACGTGCGTAGCCCAATTGGGCTATTTTGGTAGGATTGGGCTACGCACGTCGCTACTGCCCGTTTTTTCGATCATTTTCATTCCTTTGGCCGCATTGACCCTTTGAGCAGCTCTCTACGCCCTGCAGGCTGAAAGAACGATCTGGACCTGGAGGGAGCACACCTCCTGCATAATAATAATCTGCTCTGTTGGCTCCAATTACGCCTGTGGGCTGCAATAAATACTACTACAGCTTTGCTGAGGCGCCAGGTACCTCATTTTTTCCATTCACGTGTGCTGGGGGTTGGCTCCCCCCTTACTCCTCTATTATATTTTGCTGTATGAACACTTACAGTCACAGATTTGATCCCACAATGGAGGAGTGGGTCCAATATGAAGAGGATGATACCCTATACATAGCTGCCAAGGTTTCAGATTGCTTATGTGTGACATTTTCATAATTTCAGTGTAATTATGAGTGACATTCAACGTCTATGAGTGACACTTTCTCACGAGCAAAAATAAAGCAATGAAGGCAAGGAAACTTATAAATATCATAAATCACACCCATTTGAGCAATGAGAAACTCTAGGAGATCTTAAAACATGCTGCAAAGCACCATTCCAAATGCGAAACACGTCCAAATCCTTTCAGTGACGTGAAATCAGGACCACCAGCCAGTCCATAAGTAACTGATTTTAATTTCTGGCACAGCAACACAACAAAACAGCAAACAGCGTAACGCGTTTCGACTTCCAACAAGTCTTAATCATATGCTCACACGTGAGTTGTCACTTGCTAGGTTTTTAAAACATAATGCATCAACACAGAGAAAGGACAACTGGCATGGTGAAGTACCTCTGATTTCACGAACAAACTTCTAATAAAGGGTATTTTGCAGAGATTTCAAACGAAGACAGTGAATATTTTAACAACTTAATGCACTATTTGGTGAGGCCGGCGCGACTTTCCTCAACCTTACAATAAAATCTATAAAGAAGTTAACTTGAAATGTGACTTTAAATGGAGAAATCACATTCAAACTAATTTTACTAGCACGCCTTCTTACTACGAATTGGGCACATAACCATAATTTGAAAAATAACTATTTGTTGTGCTTTGTTTATTTTATGTACATATCGTAATCTGCAGTGAAATAACCCAAAACTTAGAATAGTAAATCTTATTCAGTCAGATTTCTGGCTTACCTGACTGAAAAGTGGCGTTCAAACGGCTAATGACACTGTCTGTGCGTCCTTGGCACATGGTTTAGGCCAGCGTAGTGTACCGGGCAGGCAGTCCCTCGCTTACAATCCCAGTGTCCTCTCTAGACTTCTCCCCAGGGTCCGACTCTGTCCATTCAGGCCCGGTCGGTGCTACGTTTCACTGCCACCCGCACCCTCCAGGGCCTCCCGGGACTGACTGTGTCTCTGCCGCCTCGGGGTTTCTAGAGTCGGGCTGCTGACCACAGCTAGTGACTGGGCTCTGGTTTCCCACAAATGAGCGAGAAGGCCGAGGGCGATGACTGTCACGATCCAAAGCCACCTGCGACCGGGATGCATATCGGTGAGTGAAATTTGTGCTTCCCGCCGGAAAAAACAGCCAAATAGCTTTCGTCCTCCCGATCTTGTATATAGCCGAACACCGCACGCCGGGGGTTTTATTGCGGCACTGCGCACCGCAGACAGTGACAGCAGAGCACCCGAGACTCATCGACTAAATTGAGTCCCCCGCTGCTTCTGCCTCACTTGACTTCCTCCGGACCTACGGCACTAGTACGGGTCACATCCGGATTATGGGCCCCCATGGTGTGCACCAGTAGCAACCACTGCTGAGGGCAGGGCCCGTCGGTAATTGATTGGCAGCGCCAGCATTGTGTCAAAGCCGCGCGGCGCCGGCGCAGCAGGAATTAATATGGGCAGACATTTGTTACATTGTAGCTCTCAGCCACTCCAGAGCTGAGAGCAGACAATCTTTAACTATTTACTTACTGAGCCAAGCAAGCAGCTGCTGACAGCACGTCTCGGAGCAGCAGAGCCGGCGCACAAGTGCCCAGGAGCCGCCGGTGGCGCGCGCTGGCGAGTGGCATAAAATGCGTGACAATGCATTTCAGTGCGGTGATGCGGAGCACCACACTGAAATGCGTGAGCGTCACACCTGAAGCGTGATACTTGGCAGGCATGCCTATATCAAGAGGAAGTGCAAAATCCTTCCTTAGAGGATAACATTGTTGAGGCTCTGGACGCCTCGGTCCAGGAGTCGGTCAACAAGGCCCTGGAAAAGGCAGTTCCGGGAACTGTGCAACAAGCGCTAGCTTCTGCCCTGAAACCAATAACTAAGCAGCTAGAAAAGTTTGCAAAACGTCATGGTTTCACTGCACCAGTAAACGCCCCCAGTGGCGATCCTCAACCTAGATCCTGGCCTCACTCTGCCTCGTATTCGTCGCTCCCTCAACCTAATACCGGAAAATCCAGGGACACGGACACGGATACCCCAAACGAGTCTCCCCCTAAGAAAGGATCAAAGAAATCAAAAAATGTGGACATACCGGCTATTTCCACCCCCTTTACGTTTAACCCATCGGAGATCATACACCCCAGGTCGTCGGATTGGCTGCCCGCTCCTCAGGTTGCAGCATACTTGCACGACAATCTCCGCAAAAGCTTTGACAAGGAAGTACGCAACAGACTCCGGTCAGAATGCCCTCGTCCAGACATCTCAGACAAGGTGGCTGAAACCCCGGATACAGATTCCAGCCTTTTGACCTTCCTAAAAAAGTTCGCAAAAGATCCCAAAAAGGGTATCGACCGCGCATGGCGCGGATGCCAAGACAAGCTTTTAGATGTTGTTGGCCCTCTTGCAAAGATTCTGGAGATGGCTTTAGAGGCGCAGGAATCGGGGAATGCAGCAGACCCCCATATCCTGGCAGGCTGGACACAACGAGCTATCTGTCTTCTGGGCAATGCTAACTGCGCCATCTCCACGGAGAGGCGCAAATCTATCCTCATGCGCATGGACTCCAATCTCACGGAGTTAGCCGCGGCTGAACCAGGACCTCTGGCGGACGGGAACCTGTTCGGGGACCGTTTCGTCAAGGACGTAGCCAAATATGTGGGCACCTTCACAACTCTAGATAAGGCGCAGTCAGGAATTAAAAGGGTTTTTCAGGCTGGTGTTTTCAACAGGGCCGGACGAGGCCGAGGACGCTCGTTTGGCCGACAGTTCTCCCAAGGTCCTCAGAGAGGAGACTTCGGTCGAGGCAGGGGAGAGTGGGACTCCACCCGGGCGGAACCTTTTACCCCACAAGGCAACGCTTCAACAGGAGGCGTTTTAACAGAGGATCATACCGTGGAGGCTTCCAAAACACTGAATCCTCAGGTGAGTGCTCCGGACATTTTCATGCTACCTCTGGGGGGACGTACTCAATACTTTTATCACAATTGGTCTCAAATGTCGCAGGATGCTTGGATATTGCAGACAATTCAGGGTTTTCACCTCGATTTCTTTCAGACTCCCTCTCAAGTCAGGCAACCCAGACAGCTTTCTTTTTCCCAACTAGAGTGCGATTTCAACGATTCCGAGCTCGAAGAATTGCTGCAGAAGCACGCAATAGCGTATTGCAACGAGGGCCCTCACGGTTTCTGCAGCAATATTTTTCTGGTACAGAAGAAAGGCGGAGGTTACAGGTTGGTACTCAATTTAAAGGACTTCAATCATTACCTCACCTACAAACACTTCAAAATGGAGGGCATCCATCTTTTAGCGGATCTCCTCAAGCAAGGAGATTGGTTGGTCCGCCTGGACCTGAAGGACGCTTATCTGTCCATTCCCATCTTTCCTCCCCATCGCCGATTCCTGCAATTTCAATGGCGGGGTCGATGGTACGAATATTTGGTCCTACCTTTCGGACTTTCCTTGGCTCCTTGGTGCTTCACCAAGGTGCTGAAGCCTGTGATAGCTTATCTCAGGGAACAGGGAGTTCGCATGATAGTCTATCTAGACGACATTCTTATCATGGCGCAATCTCCAATTCTAGCAGTGCAGCAATTACGCATGACCATTGTTACCTTACAAAACCTGGGTTTCGTGATCAACGAACCCAAGTCAGTGCTGTGTCCTACCCAAACAATAGATTTTCTGGGTTTCGTTATAAATTCCCACACGGCTCAGTTGAGTCTTCCTCGCTCCAAGCTTCGGGATATCAGAAAGGAACTATGCTCCCTGTTATCCAAACAGATGGTCTCTCTCAGAGTAATCGCCAGGATAGTGGGCCTTTTAGCGTCCTCCATTCAAGCGATTTTTCCGGGCCCCTTACACTATCGGGCCCTTCAGAGACTCAAGATTCAACATCTACAAAAGGGTCTCTCTTACACAGACCTAGTTCCCCTTTCCCAGGAAGTACGGGAGGAGATCCAGTGGTGGCTTGCGCACGTAGAGGCATGGAACGGCAGGGCCATTTTCGGCTCTCTGCCAGAGGTCATCATAGCCGAATACATTCCGGGCAAATCCAATGTAGTGGCAGACTGGAACTCCCGACACCTCAGGGACTACAGCGACTGGCAACTACAACCCCAGATAGTACAATGGTTACAGGCAATATGGGGACATTGCGAGATAGACCTGTTTGCCTCCAGACTGAATCGTCAAATGACCAAGTTTTTCAGCTGGAGGCCGGATCCGTTGGCTCTGGCGACGGATGCTTTTTCACAGGATTGGACACTGAACCTGAATTATGCCTTTCCTCCCTTCATTCTGATTCCCGAGTGTGCACACAGGTAATGCGTCAACAGGCGGAGGTGATTCTGGTCACTCCCCTGTGGAAGTCGCAACCTTGGTTCCCAATATTATTGGAGGCGAGTTGCGACTTTCCCAGGAGGATTCCCTGGTCCTCAGCGATGCTCCAGGGCCCTCACGGAGAGATGCACCCGATGGTAATAGCGGGGCAGTTGTCCCTGATGGCCTGGAGACTTTCCGGCAACGTTGGCTCTTGCCAGGATTTTCGGAACAAGCTTCGGACTTTATCAACCAAGTTTGGGTCCCCTCTACCAGGAAAAGGTACTCTTCAGCCTGGAAATGCTGGGTTCGTTGGTACGTGGATCCCGTGGGGACAGACTTATCCTATGTTGTAAATTTTTTGTCCAAAAAAGCTTCAGAGGGTTTAGCTTATCGTTCCATCAACAATTTCCGTTCCGCCATATCGGCAGGTCATTCTCAATTTGAGGGTAAACCAGTAGGGATGCATCCATTAATTTGCAAACTCTTGAAAGGTATTAGAGTAGCTAATCCGCCCAAGCCGAAGTATTCTTCATTGTGGGATGTTTCGCTAGTTCTTTCCCTGTTTAATAAATGGCCCAGCAATGATATGCTGTCCAGGAAACAACTCTCGTCCAAATTGGCCATGCTGTTATGTCTGGCCGCGTGTAGACGATCATCAGATATCAAAGCTCTGGATCTTGCAGGTAGAGTATTTACTCCTGAAGGAGTTTCTTTCAACATCACTTCTAGGACAAAAACAATGTCACGTAATGTGGAGTATTATGCTTTTCCTAGCAATCACAAACTCTGTGTTATTCACTGCCTTAAAGCATACGAAGAATGTACCAGGTCCCTTCGGCCTGATGGTGTGGTACAATTATTAATTGCTTTGCAGAAGCCTTACAAACCTGTCACGGCAGCTACAATAGCCAGATGGTTAAAATCTGTTATGCAGGAGGCAGGTATTGATACTCAAGTGTTTGGGGCGCATTCTGTCCGGGGTGCCATGGCCTCTAAGACGTTCATGCTGGGTTCTACTGTTCAAGATATCATGCATTCTGCAGATTGGTCCTCTGAGTCAACATTTAAACAGTTTTACTATAAACCGGTGGGTGATATATCCTCTGTGGTTTTTAATCAGCGTTAAACTAGCATAATACTGAAGCCTCCGGTCCTGTAATAGAATAAAAAATTAGCTAGCATTCGCGCCAAGAATTTTCAATTCTATTAAGGACACGGAGGCGAGGATTATCCCACCCGATTACATTACAGTATTGTAATTGTTACCCACCCGTTGTGTATATATTCTGGTTATGCAGAAGTTACGGGTTGTTTTGTCTCTCATTTTTTCAGGATCTGACAAGAAGACGGATTAAGTGTAATCCTGGTTAAGAAGACGTACTTCCCAGCTGGACTGGTTTTTCTTCCACGTTGGAGGATTGTGTTGGACTTAAGTTATTATGTTGGACTTTTTATTGTTCGAAGCAAAGAAAGAGGACGAGTTCCGGTAATGGTGGCTCTTATGGGGCCCTACAGGATGTGATGTATACCATGAGCATCATGGGAAATGTAGTTTGTTTTCATAAATACAAAGTTTATTGGCTGCTGTGAGTGGCAATAAATAGAAAGAGAAGCATAATCCTCGCCTCCGTGTCCTTAATAGAATTGAAAATTCTTGGCGCGAATGCTAGCTAATTTTTTATTCTCCCTCAATTAAAGTGATAAACTTTAAGGCTCACGCAAGATAGTACAGTACCTTCCAATTAGCCGTCAATCGTAGTATATGTTGAGACGTTTCTTCCACGAGCCTCGTTTCTGTTATCTTGTTCATCAAAATATAGAGCGGGGTCCTTGTTCCTCCAACTCGTCGCCTGTGTAGAGAAGTATCACACGTGGACCACGTGAATTGGTAGTTGGCTTCTTTATTGAAGAGGTTTCAGAATATACAAACGCCCCATCCATAAGGAGGCTAACGAGCAACTGATCAAATAGAGTTCTCATACAAACAGCCCGAGGAGTGCATTCTAAGAATTCTCAATAGTTGCTACGGGATACTACAGAACACTTTCATTTATAAAGACCTCTTGCATCAAAAGTATGAAAATATGAAACAGTTTCTTCAAAATTCTAAAAGTGTATTTCATTAGCATGCAGAGCCATTTCACCTTGGTACATTGGATTATATCAGTGCATTGAGAAATTATTTTTTATCTACAAAAGTGATATTTTTCAAACATGAATTTAAGAAACTTTCATGCTTCCTTCCTCCCAAACTGACAACAATCGCAATAGTTAGCTAAGAGGCAAGTAACTTGTTATGTGCACTCTTTGGGTGGCCTGGGTTGCTATTATGCATGGACAACATTACAGTTTATTAAATCATACACAGGAGAAGGTTTCGTACAGTGCACATCCTTAAGTCATGTATTTCAAGGTCCTCTTATATGTGATAATGAAGAAAAAGGAGGGAAAGTGAAATAAAAAATTGCTTAGAATCACACAATTTGGTCAGGTGGGGAAGCCGGGATTGAGCCTAGGGGCCTAGTTTACGAAAAGTATTGCATCGCTGGGAAAAAACAGCGATGCAACACTTTTCATAGCGCCATCCTTGCGACAACATGGATGCGCCGTATTAACATTACGGCGCTCCATGTCACAAGAATTGCACAGATACATCAGGAATCCTGACGTATCTGGTGGCGCAGTAATGACTCATTGCTGGAGTGTGTCGGTAAACTGACGCAACTCCAGCAATGTGTCATTACACATGGGGCAAGTGCCATGTAAAAGACCCTGCGTCACTCCTTATGCCTGCTTGAAGCAGGCGTAAGGATTGTGACGGAGTCAAGTTGTAGGAGTGGCGAAGTGAAATCTCATAGATTTCACTGTGCCACTTCTACAAGGCTTTTTTACGGGGGAACGCCCACCCTGCATACATTATACCTGACACAGGTAAAATGTAGTGCTGAGCTTTACAAAGTGACGCATCTGCCTAAATGCGTCACTTTGTAAATAGGGCGCAGTGTGGCTCATTGTTTACGCTTGGCTTCTCTGTCGGGGGTGGGTTGCCTGGTGTGGTGTGCTTGCTGCCAATTTCCTCCCTTCCGGTACTTTGGGGTGTCCCTGACATGCGGGCGATGCTTTGGCTGTGTTGGGGCCCCACAGCCTCTCTGTCCCTTGTTGTGCCTCGTGGGTAGGGGCACTGTTCGGGGCTCGCCGGCGGCAACCTGGCTGCTGGGCCCGCGGGGCGGTTTGCAGGTCGTGCCACTGCCTCTCTCTCGCGCTCGTTCCAGGGCGCTCAGGGTCCTCTGGCGTCCTGTGGGCCGGGGGGCTCTGCTGTGCAGGGAGCGCGGCTGTGGGCTGGGTGCTCTGCGCCTGATGGTGCATGGCACTGCGGCGTTCCATCCGGCTGCGAGAGGGCCCGTGAGCTTTTGTCTCGGGGGGAGTCTTTGCGGCCCTTGGTCCCACTGTGGGGTTTCCTTGTGCTCCTTGTTGGTGCTCCCAGCAGTTTCGCTGTTTGCCAGTGTTTGTGTGCCGGTTGGCCTCCCTGTTTGGAGCCCGTTTTCCGGCGTTGCTGCTTGACTCTGGTCGACACTGTGGTGCTTCGGTCTCTTCCTCTTCCCGTTTGGGTCAGGAACTCTTCCGGGCTCTGCTTACGCCTCTGGCCCCGGCCCCACCCTCCATCTTCCCACTTCTCGGCAGGGGGTTGGCGGCCGGTCATACCCTGCTCAGACTCCCCTCCTCCCACCTCGGTGGCCGCTGTCTGTCCCCGGGGCACGTGCTATGCCCCTGGGTCGTGTAACATCTGGTTGCTGTGGGTTTGTCCGCCTCTAATGTTTCTGCTTGCCTGTAAGTTGAGGCGGTTATCGCATGCACTGTGTGCATCCGGCTGGTGGCTGTTTCTGCCCAGTCTCGTACCGGGATCCTTTCGGGTGTGTCTGCACCCATGGTGTGGCTTCCCAGTGACGCGTGCTGGCTCGATGGTGTCTGGTCATGGCGCATGTTTTCCTTGGGGTTTGCTCCTGTTGTCTTACCTTTTTTGGCACTGTTGTCACCTTGTGTGTAGCACCCTGAGCCTTTTCCTCCGTCATTTGTACGTGTTGGGTGGGTCCGTGTGGTTCTGCCCATGGTCACCGGGCACACTTTGAGTTTCTGGTGGCGGGGTGGAGGGGGTAGCCGACGGGCAATGGTGCGCTGTTACTCATTCCGGCTCACCCTTCCTTTCGTTGGGGTCTTTGGCGGTTTTCTGCCCTTTTGTTGCTCGGCTTTGCCGTTTTTTGGCTACTCCCTCGAGTCTGGTGGTGTTGCTTGCGTTCCGGCCTGGCAGCACTCCCTTTTCTTCTATGTTTTTTTGTGCGTTTGTGTCCGGTCCTGGCATGTGGTTTGGACTGTCCGTATCTTGTTGGTGGTTGCGGCCATTGGCGGCGGTGTTTGTCCCTTTTTGTTTCCCTATGCTTTTGTCCGCGACCTGGTTCATTGTAGGTAGTTCGGAGGTTATGGTGTAAATGTGTTTGCTCAGAAACGTTTTTTGTCTTCTGTCCCCACAGTGTCTGTGCTTGTGCTTTTCTTTTGTTATTGGCCTCGGTGACCGTTTGTGTTGGGCGCTGCCCTCCTCGGTCTGGGATTGTGGGCTTGGTTTTGTCCTTTGTCTTTCTTTCCCAGTTATGCCTGCGGGCATTCCGCCCTGATGGGGCCTGTTCTTAGCCTATCGCCATACTGCCCTGAAGACCCTGATCTTATCTCAGACTTTATGCAGGGTCAGCCCTGGTTGGTACCTGCATGGGAGTCCGCCTGGGCGTGCCTTTTGCTTTTGTCTGGGTGCCCGGTACTCCGGTGACCAGGAGGTCTGGGTTGTACTCTTTCTTGCACATCCTGTTTCGGTGGCATTTCTCTGGTCAGGGGCACCATGGCCCAGTGGCATGGCCCGCTTCATCCCGGTTGGTGTTCCCATACCTGAGCATGGCCAGGTGTGTTCTCTGCATTTTGGGCTCCCACTGTGCCGCTGCCGGCTTGAGGGCTCGGTTTGCTGCTCACTGCCTGTCGTTTTCTGCTGTCGTCTGGGGGTCATATTTTTGGGTCCCGGTATTGCATTCTTCCATCTTTTGCCTGTGGTGTTCCTTCTCTTGTCACCGGGGGCTCCTGGTTCCTTGATCTATGATCTGCCGGTGGTCCTGTCTCTGTGGCTTCGGCCCGCTTTGGGTTGATGGTTGGTGGGGTCCTCTTCCAGGGGTCTTCCTCTCTGGTGCCCCCTTCCCGGGTGGTTTCGGCTTTTGCCAGCCTGCGGCAATGGGGGCGTCATTGGGTTCCCGGTCTGTGCTGGGTCGGTGTGCTCGCCTGCACGCGGGTTGTGGGCCCTGCTTCTGGGCTTTGTGTGCACTTCATTTGACTTGTCTGGGGATGGTCCCAGCCCTTCGGGGTCCTCCTGTTCTGGTCCGGACTGTCTTGTGGGTGGTGGTGGCCTGCCTCGTTCCAGGGCCTACGGCCGTACCACCATGTAGGCACCTGGTATCATCTGATCTCATAGGTTCAGCTGGGTCGGGCCTGGTTATTCCCTGGCTAGCGGACCGCCTGGGATTGACAGTTGAGATTGACACACTGCCGGTGGTCTCCGGGAGCCGACTGCCCCGCCCGCCGTCTGGAGGACCTTTGCCGCCGCGCTGCTCATTCTAAGAACTGATTGAAATGAATTGATCTGACTGAGCGTTGATGAGCATCCTGGCTCACGGACCCTGGACCTCAGTGCCCGTTTATTTTTAATGTTATCTACTGCGTATTGGAGCCTGAGGAGCCCGTCTATGCATCTATCCTGTATTACTATCTTGATACCCTTGTTGAGCTGGTCTCAATAAAATTTTGATTGCTTTACTTATTTGTTTGGATGACCTACACTAAGGTGGTTCTTCTCTTGTGTCCCACATATGCATCTGGTTGCCCTGATGAAGGTGTGACCCACATTGGGTTAGACACCGAAACGCGCGTTGGCGCTGAATAAACTCGTGCTTCCGGATCTAGCTACAATCGTCAACCAAGAGAACGCACAAGAGTCTTTTCTGTTAATACTAACTCTCTGTATAGGACCCTCTATTTTGTAATTTTATGGATCTGACTAATGTTAAAGTGTTTCTGACTGGTTTGAATGTTTAAGTGTGCATGTAATTTTGAATGAGTGCTGTTATGAATGTTTCAATGTGGGACCGTATTTATATTTATATGTTTGGTGTGTATTATCATATATATGTCTTTATCCTTGTTTTGTTAATTCTGATAAACTATATGAACAACAATAATGAAAATAAAAATTTACACATGTTGTAAAATATTTGTATGTTAGCCCAGCGTTGTTGATTGAGTGACCCTAATGGGCACATTTTATACTATCTATAGACAGGTTGGATTCCTTTGACTGCTCCTGGTTCCTTGATCTATGATCTGCCGGTGGTCCTGTCTCTGCGGCTTCGGCCCGCTTTGGGTTGATGGTTGGTGGGGTCCTCTTCCAGGGGTCTTCCTCTCTGGTGCCCCCTTCCCGGGTGGTTTCGGCTTTTGCCAGCCTGCGGCAATGGGGGGCGTCATTGGGTTCCCGGTCTGTGCTGGGTCGGTGTGCTCGCCTGCACGCGGGTTGTGGGCCCTGCTTCTGGGCTTTGTGTGCACTTCATTTGACTTGTCTGGGGATGGTCCCAGCCCTTCGGGGTCCTCCTGTTCTGGTCCGGACTGTCTTGTGGGTGGTGGTGGCCTGCCTCGTTCCAGGGCCTACGGCCGTACCACCCTGTAGGCACCTGGTATCATCTGATCTCATAGGTTCAGCTGGGTCGGGCCTGGTTATTCCCTGGCTAGCGGACCGCCTGGGATTGACAGTTGAGATTGACACACTGCCGGTGTTCTCGCTCTGAGCAGTTTCTCTCCCGGGGTTGGTGTGCTGTGGGGCGTTTCGCCTGCACGGGTTTTTTCCACCTTGGCCTCCTTCTCCCTGTGTGTGGCCGGGTTCCGTCTGTTGCTGGCCCAGTTTGGGTGCCAGTCGGTGGTTCTGTTTGCGGTGGGGTTGGGTTCTGCCCTGCCTCGATTCGGCACTCTCCTCTCGTGTGGTTGCTGGATGCATTGTTGTTCCGTGGCCCTGTTTCCTGTGGGGGTTCTGGCTCGTCTTCATCTTTTGGCTTCTTTGGTTGGGCCTGCTGTCTCGGGGATGCTCCCTAGCAGCGATGGAGTTGCTTCGGGACTTCCGTTGCCCGGCTTCTCTTCTGTCTTGTTTTCTCGCCTTTGGGGGTCTTTTTCTCGTTGGTGAGGGGAGAGGATGTTGCCTTTCGGCTAGGGCAGTCGTCCTCGGTGCTGGTGACCCGGGTTCGTGTCTCAGCTTCGTCGCTCAGCATCCTGTGTTTCTGTGCTGTTCTCTTGCTCTCCCCGTGCCTACCTAAGGGTGAGTGTGTCCATCTGTCGCAGCTCTGGACTGATGCTCATGTATGGCGCTCTGATGCCTGTTTTTTTTTTTTTTTTTTTTCGGGCCTTGTTCGCGCTATTGTGTTGCTGGGAGTTTTGTCTCGTTTTCGGTGTTCCCGGTGAGGGGGTTTTTGTTTCCTTTCTGTGTGATTTGCCTTGGGCCTGACCGTCTCTGCTCTTCGAGCTCTTTGGGTGGCCCTCTGCTGCGTCCTGGGACATTTTGCCTTGCACCTTTCTGGGTTCTTCCGTTGGTGTTGTGGGCCCTTCTGGTGGGTTCGTTGGTGCCCCTGGGATCCTTGGTCTTCGTATTCCTCACCTTGGTGGGGTGTTCCTGATTGTCGGTTGGTGGTTGTTAGAATTGGGGGTCTCTAGTTGGCACAGGTAGGTACTTGTGACAAATAGGGACCCTCGCCTCTAGTCAGGGTAAAGGGGTACACTCCTAAAATAACCCCTGCTCACCCCCTTGGTAGCTTGGCACGAGCAGACAGGCTTATCTCAGAGGCAGAGTGTAAAGCATTTGTGAACACATACAGTAATCTAGTGACACACTACAGATGGACACCACACAAGGTTTATATCAAAAATAAGTATTCTTTATATAGTTTTAACACAAGACCATAAACGACAAAAATCCACAATACTGTACTTAAAATGGTAGTTTTAGCTTAGTTCAGTTCAGTTCTTAAGATGCGACACTTTAAGTCAATGTACCTTACGATGCGGGACGCTTCCACAACAAGCAATGTTGCAGCGATGGAAATGCGACAAAGTTCTGGTGCAAAGAAATAAAGACGTCAAGTTCTTCCTGATGCGGCACGCTTCTCCGAGGTTGCGAGAAGTCTCGATTCGATGCGTCGACTGCAGCGGCGACACCCTTGTTCAGCGATGCGACGGCAACAGCTTCGGCTGCGACACTCTTCTCCAACGTTGCGAGACGCTTCCGCTCGATGCGACAACTGCAGCGGCGACACCCTTGTTTCGTGATGCGACGGCAGCAGCTCAGACGGCGGCACGCTTCTCCGTGGATGCGAGGCGCTTCTCTTGATGTGGTGCAATGCGACAGCTACAGCGGCGACACCCTCCTCCGGAGTTGCGACGGCAGCGGCTGCGACGGCGACACGCTTCTTCCTCGATGCGAGACTCTTCTCTTGATGCGGTGCAATGCGACAGCTACAGCGGCGACACCCTCCTTCGGAGTTGCGACGGCAGCAGCAGCGACGGCGACACGCTTCTTCCTCTTGAGTCGCGCTTCCAGCTCCTTGCGACACGCAGTCCCTTCAGAAGGCCCAAAACAGCAGCAGGCACTTCCAAAGGATTCTTGGGGAGCTGGTGGTTGAAGTCTGTTGTCCCTGAGACTTCAGCAGGAGGCAAGCTCTTTTCTCAAGCCCTTGGAGATACTTTACAAGTTGAATAAAAGTGCACACAAAGTCCTTTCTCCTTCCTTTGGCAGTCAGGCAACCACTGCAGGCAGATCCCTCTAGCTTAGGGATAGTCTTCTCCTCAGTTCCTTCTTGGTTCCGCTCCTCAGCAAAGGTTTCTTCTTGTTTCCCAAAGTGATCTAATTTCCTAGGGGTCTGGGTCCCCTTTTTATACACAGTTTTCCTTTGTTCTCTGAAGGCAGAGAGGCCTCTGCCTAGTCAAAACCAGTTCTGGTCAGTCCTGGAGCACTTTGTTTTTCTGACTCCTTCTTTCCTTTCAGAATGTGGGGCAGGGTGCTCAGCCGCCCGGCAGGAGGTGGAGCCAGCATTGTGGAAGGCAGGCACAGCCCTATTCAGACCCAGGTGCAACTCCTCCCTCCACTCTGGATGCAGATCTTTCTATTCAGCCCTGTGCTGACTCACCCTGTCTCCTGTAGCCACCCCCAGCCCCTGTCACTCAATCTCCAGACAAGGAATACACAACCTAGCAGAGGCAGGCTTGGAAGTTTAGGCAAGAAAATACCCACTTTCTAAAAGTGGTATTTTCAAACACAGAATGTTAAAACCAACTTCACTAAAAGATGTATTTTATCATTCTGAGTTCAGGCATACTAAATTCGTTTTTCTACCATGTTCCTGGGTCAGTTCTGACTATAAGGTGTAATAGTCAGTCTGCCCATTCTGGCTTATGGGGAGCAGGTAGCCTTGCAATAGTGAAAAACGAAAATGGCTGTAATTCACTATTAGGACATGCCACACACACCAGGGCATGTCCTACCTTATACTTACAATGCACCCTGCCCTAGGGCCTACTTTAGGGGTGACCAACATGCAGTAAAGGGAAGGTTTAGGGACTGGTAAGTGGGTGCACTCACCAAGTCGACATGGCAGCCCTAGGCTGCACACAGGCTCTGCGATGGCAGGCCTGAGACACATTTTACAAGCCGCTCCTGTGGGTGGCACAACCAGTGCTGCAAGCCCACCAGCGGCATTGGATTTACAAGCCCTGGGCACACTCGGTGCACTGTACTAGGGACTGACAAGTAAACCAATCATCCAATCATGGAGTCACTAATACATAACACAATTTTATCATAGGGAGCACTCGCACTGTGGCACTGAATAGCAGTGGCACAGTGCCCAAAGCATCTAACGCCAGCAAAACGGATCGGTAACATAGGAGGCATCATAAAAATGGAAGGGAGACCCACGCCAAGGATGCCAGGTCTAACACGTGTCCCCTCCAGCTGAAATGTGGGGAGAACTACCCTACCTCAGGGAGTTCTCTTCACTAAGGCGGAAAAATCTGGACAGACCATCAGCATTGGCGTGTTCTGTACCAGGGCGGTGTTCCACCGTGAAATCCATCCCCTGTAGGGAAATGGACCACCTCAACAGCTTTGGATTCTCACCCTCATCTGCATCAACCATCTGAGGGGCCTGTGGTCTGTCTGAACCCGGAAGTGAGTCCCAAACAGGTATGGTCTCAGCTTCTTCAGTGCCCAGACCACAGCAAATGCCTCACGCTCAATAGCACTCCACCTCTGTTCCCGTGGTAGTAACCTCCTACTGATGAAGGCTACGGGTTGATCTAGGCCCTCCTCATTCATCTGTGACAGAACAGCCCCCACACCATGCTCTGAAGCGTCTGTTTGTACTACGAACTCTTTGGAGAAGTTGGGTGCCAGGAGCACGGGCGCCGTGCACATGGCAGTTTTCAGGGCCTCAAAAGCTTTCTGACAGGTGTCAGTCCAAATCACTTTCCTGGGCTGCTTCTTGGAAGTCAGCTCTGTCAGGGCGCAACAATGCGGCCATACCCCTTGACAAACCTCCTGTAGTAACCCGTGAGTCCTAAGAAGGCTCTCACCTCTGTCTGGGTTTTGGGGGTTCCCAATTCAGGATGGTTTCAATTTTGGGTTGTAGGGGCGCCACCTGGCCGCTCCCCACTTGGTGTCCCAAGTACACCACGGAACCCTGCCCGATCTGGCACTTACTCGCCTTGATCGTGAGGCCTGCCCTCCGCAGCGCCATCAACACTTCCCAGAGGTGGCGCAGATGTTCTTCCCAACTGGCGCTGAACACCGCGATGTCATCCAGGTAGGCGGCACTGAACGAGTCCAGTCCATCCAACACCTGGTTGACCAACCTCTGGAAGGTGGCAGGGGCATTCTTCATCCCAAAGGGCATCACCCGGAACTGGTAGTGCCCATCTGGGGTGGAGAATGCTGACCTCTCTCTTGCCCCATCAGTCAAGGCGATCTGCCAGTACCCAGACGTTAAGTCAAACGTGCTGAGGTACCGTGCAGCCCCTAGCCGATCTATAAGCTCATCAGCTCTGGGGATGGGGTGCGCGTCAGTCCTGGTGACTGAATTGAGTCCTCGGTAGTCCACACAGAACCAGAGTTCTGGTGTGGCACCCGGTGCGGCAGCCTTTGGGACCAAGACCACTGGGCTGGCCCAAGGACTGTTAGAGGACTCAATCACCCCTAACGCAAGCATTTTGGAGACCTCCTCCTTGATGCAAGCTCTCACCCTGTCAGTCACCCTGTAAGATTTGTGCTTCACAGGTGTACTGTCCCCAGTGTCCACATCATGGATGCACCAATCTGTGACACCGGGAACCAGGGAGAACAGATCAGAAAACTGTCCCAGCAACTGGCGGCAGTCATTCTGTTGCTCAGGGGTCAGGGTGGAAGAGAGGTTGACACCATCCACTGACCCATCTTGCTCTGTTGCTGACAGGAGGTCAGGAAGAGGCTCGGTCTCCTCCTCCATCCCAGCATCTGTCGCTAAGAGCATGCCCACTTGGGACCTCTCCAAGTGGGGCTTCAGGCGGTTGACATGCAGGACCCTCAAGGGGTTCCTGGGAGACCGCAAGTCCACCAAGTAGGTAACCGGACTTTTGCGCTCTACAACCTCAAAGGGTCCGGTCCACTTATCCTGGAGCGCGCAGGGCTCCACTGGGGCCATGACCCACACTTTCTGACCAGGCTGAAGCTCTACCAGAGTGGCATTCTGGTCGTACCACCGCTTCATCTCCTCCTGGCTGGCTTCCAGATTCGCCTCAGCGAGTTACCTGAAACGCCTAGTTTGGTTCCTAAAGGCCAGCATGTAACTGTATACATCCTGGGGAGGTTTCCTGGGAGATTGCTCCCAGCCTTCTTTGACCAAACTTAGAGGTCCTCTTACTGGGTGTCCATAGAGAAGCTCAAAGGGACTGAACCCTAGAGATTTCTGTGGCACCTCACGGTAAGCAAAGAGCAGGCATGGTAAGAGGACGTCCCACTTACGCCTCATAGGTTCCTCAAGACCCATAATCATGCCTTTGAGGGTTCGGTTGAACCTTTCAACCAATCCATTTCCTTGGGGGTCGTAAGGAGTGGTAAACTTGTAGGTTACCCCACACTCCTGCCACAGGGACTTCATATACTTGGAAATGAAGTTGGTCCCCCGGTCAGACACTACCTCGCTAGGGAATCCCACTCGGGAGAAAATTCCCATCAGTGCTCGTCCCACCACGGGGGCCGTCACTGTCCTCAGAGGTATGGCTTCCGGGTACCGGGTGGCATGGTCCACCAAGACCAGGATGAACCTGTTGCCCATGGCTGTCTTGGGGTCCAGTGGCCCCACAATGTCAATACCCACCCGTTCAAAGGGGTGCTGACTACAGGGAATGGCTGGAGAGGAGCCTTGCGCTTCCTCCCACTCTTTCCACTTGCCTGGCAAGTCTGACATGTCCTGCAGTGAGTGTCTGAACTCCTGCGCATTTGGGGCCAATAAAAGTGGGTGACAAGCCTCTCAAAGGTCTTGTCCTGCCCCAAATGTCCTGCCAATGGAACATCATGAGCCAGCCCCAGTAGGAAGGCTCTGAGGCACTGGGGTACCACCAGCACACGGGCTGACCCAGGCTCAGCAACCTTAGGCTCAGTATACAGGAGATCATTCTCCCAATAGACCCAATGTGACCCAGACTGATCACCTGTTGCCTGGTCTGCAGCCTGTTGCCGCAGACCCACCAGAGAAGGGCATTCTTTCTGCTCCTTGCAGAATTCTTCCCTGGAGGGTCCTCCTTCTTGCTGCCAATGGGTCAGCTCAGGCAGGTCCCCCAGTTCAGCTACCTGTTCCCCTGTAGGCTCTAGGGCATCCCCCTCAAGGTCTGCCTCCTCCTGGACCGTGGGAACTTCGGGGGCCAGTTTCCCGCGCCCCCTGCCTCTTCTCGTGACGGCAGGTACCTGGGCCTCCCTCTCAGGCTCCAGGTCCTCTTGAGCACCTTTACTTGCTGCCATGGACCGGGTGGTCACACACGCCCAGTCAGGCAAACCCAACATCTCCAAATGAGCACTTCGCTCCACCTTCGCCCAAGGTGAGCTCTCCAAGTCGTTCCCTAACAAACAGTCAACAGGCATGGCGGGCCTCACAGCTACTTGAAGAGTACCAGAGACCCCCCCTCCCACTCAAAGGGAACCTGAGCCACCTTGCAGTGACTCTCTGTGTTGTCAGCGGCAACAACTGGATAGAATGCATGGGGGACAACCTGCTCTTGAGACACCAGGTGACACTTGACAGCTGTCACACTGGCTCCTGTATCTCTAAGAGCCTCCACCCTATGGCCATTGATGGTCACCCACTGCCTGTATTTCTTAGTGTTATCAGGCAGCTGGGTCTTGGGGACCATCTCACAGTCTCCTAATGAGACAAGGGACATCTGTGCGGGACCCCACCCCTCTGGGGCATCCATCTCCTCCCCCAGGGCTACACTAGCCATCTGCCGGGGGCTGCACCAGGGGTGCGGTCTTTCCAAACTGGCGGCACCTGGGATCACTCGCTATATGACCCAGGTCCCCACATTTGTAGCATCTCAGGGGTCCCCTTTGAACAGATGGACCTGTCGGGCCCCTGAGGGTTTCTGGGGGGGGAGGCTGGGAACCTTTCCCTTGGTTCCCTTGGGGACTACTTTGGGGCCTTCTTTGGAACTCCCTCTGTTTACCCTTGTCCCCCCACTCTTCTGCTGGGGACCCTGCCCACCCTTGGCTGAGTCTCCCACGTGACCCTTGTGGACCCTGGTACTGACCCAGCGGTCCGCCTCCTCAGCAAGCTTCCTAGGGATAGTCAGCTTGCTATCTATCAGGTGCTGGCGTAGCTCTGGAAAACAGTTACTTGACAAGTGCTCCCATGCAATCAAATCAAGGAGCCCCTGAAAATCATCAACTTTGCTACCCTTCACCCAACCATCCAATGCTCTGCAGAAAAAAGTGACATATTCAACCCAGGTACTGTTCTCTATCTTCGTGCAACCCCTGAACCTCTGCCTATACAATTCAGGAGTTAAACCATACCTAGACATTAAAGCATCCTTCATGTGGCGATATGAATTATGGACATCAGAAGGCAAATCTAGCAGTGTGTCCCGCCCCTCACTAAGGAACCGTCCCCACAACCCCGCTCCCCAATCCTTCTCAGGGACCCGGTGGGAAGACATGGCTACCTCATAGGCCTTGAACCACTGCCCAATGTCATCATTTTTAAAAACTCTCTGACCACATCTTTAGGAATATACACTCTAGATTCCACAGGCATTGACGGTGTGCTGCCACCAGAGGGAGTAATTTCTAAGCTCCTAGCTTTCAAATCCAACTCCCTCAAACTTCTATCATGCTCAAGCTGTATCCTCTTTTCTTCCAGGGCCAGTTTCCTAATTTCCAATTGCCCATTCATTTTGGCCAGCTCCAACTCATGCATCCTATTTCTCTCCCTGTCCTCCAGCTCTTCTGTGGACAGACCTTTGGCAGAAACACTGCTACCTGCTGGGGAAGGTGCCTTCCTTTCCCCTGGACCCAATGGCCCTTCCAGCTGCACATCTGCATTATTATCCCCTTCCTCAATTTCAGGGGTTTTCCTTGCTTCTACCCAGGCCCTCAGCGCCTTGTAGAACTCCTCCCTCCTGGTGAGCCCGGTAATTGCAACATTAAGGGGCCGATTCCGATCTCGGTCGGAGGCGCACCCAATACCATTCGGTCGGGAAAAAAGCCATGCGAAAGCCTGTTTCCCGACCGAACCGTACGCGGGTCCGGCCGAGCGAGTACGATGCGAATTCGCCGACCGACTCGTCCGGGCGTCCCGACAGCTCCGACCGACTCGCTCGGACTCGAACCGCTCCGACCGACTCGCTCGGACCCGATTCGCACCGCGCAATGGAGACGTTTTCCGGCCGGGTAAGTACGATGCGCACCTCGACCGCTCCGACCGACTCGCGCCGTCCGACTCGAACTCGCTGTCGGAGCCGTACTTTGGGGGTCCGTGTCGGACCCCCTGTACGCGTACCCGTGCGAGGCGCACACAGGGGGGACCCATGGGTCCCCCCTACCTGTGCGTGTACGCCGCGAGCGCTTCGCGGCGTACTCGCTGTAGGGGGCGCCCTTGTCCGCCTCGCACCCATTGAGGCAATGGGAGCCCGCGTACGCGTTGTACGACCGGCTCCCATTGAGTTCAATGGGAGTCCGACCGACTCGTGTCCGGTGGCATACGGATGCATCGGACTCGTTCGGTCGGACTGCACGGGTCCGATTCGGTCGGAAATCTCTCCGGGTCCGGCTCGGTCGGAGAGATTTCCGGCCCGAATCGGAATCGACCCCTAAATCTTTTGCAGAAGTGCTTCAGCTGCTTTGCATTGTAGCATTCTAGTTTCTCCTCTTCCCAATCAAAATCAGCAGATGCTATGGATGCTGGTTTCATGATGGCTGACTTTGGCTAAAAATGGAAAGTCCTGAAAAAAAATCTACCAACAGTATGTGGTCGCGTTTTGGTCTGCACTCACTAGTAGTGTTCACCAATCACTGTACATGAGTCACAAATGCAAGTCCAGAATCCCCACCGCTGACCACCAATGTTAGAATTGGGGGTCTCTAGTTGGCACAGGTAGGTACTT
Source organism: Calotriton arnoldi (assembly GCA_963921515.1). NCBI lineage: Eukaryota > Metazoa > Chordata > Amphibia > Caudata > Salamandridae > Calotriton > Calotriton arnoldi. The sequence continues at coordinate 98,101 of CAWUFW010014874.1, forward strand.
GTGACAAATAGGGACCCTCGCCTCTAGTCAGGGTAAAGGGGTACACTCCTAAAATAACCCCTGCTCACCCCCTTGGTAGCTTGGCACGAGCAGACAGGCTTATCTCAGAGGCAGAGTGTAAAGCATTTGTGAACACATACAGTAATCTAGTGACACACTACAGATGGACACCACACAAGGTTTATATCAAAAATAAGTATTCTTTATATAGTTTTAACACAAGACCATAAACGACAAAAATCCACAATACTGTACTTAAAATGGTAGTTTTAGCTTAGTTCAGTTCAGTTCTTAAGATGCGACACTTTAAGTCAATGTACCTTACGATGCGGGACGCTTCCACAACAAGCAATGTTGCAGCGATGGAAATGCGACAAAGTTCTGGTGCAAAGAAATAAAGACGTCAAGTTCTTCCTGATGCGGCACGCTTCTCCGAGGTTGCGAAGTCTCGATTCGATGCGTCGACTGCAGCGGCGACACCCTTGTTCAGCGATGCGACGGCAACAGCTTCGGCTGCGACACTCTTCTCCAACGTTGCGAGACGCTTCCGCTCGATGCGACAACTGCAGCGGCGACACCCTTGTTTCGTGATGCGACGGCAGCAGCTCCGACGGCGGCACGCTTCTCCGTGGATGCGAGGCGCTTCTCTTGATGCGGTGCAATGCGACAGCTACAGCGGCGACACCCTCCTTCGGAGTTGCGACGGCAGCAGCAGCGACGGCGACACGCTTCCTCTTCGTTGCGGGACGCTTCTCTCGATGCGGTGCAATACGACAGCTACAGCGGTGACACCCTCCTTCGGAGTTGCGACGGCAGCAGCAGCGACGGCGACACGCTTCTTCCTCTTGAGTCGCGCTTCCAGCTCCTTGCGACACGCAGTCCCTTCAGAAGGCCCAAAACAGCAGCAGGCACTTCCAAAGGATTCTTGGGGAGCTGGTGGTTGAAGTCTGTTGTCCCTGAGACTTCAGCAGGCGGCAAGCTCTTTTCTCAAGCCCTTGGAGATACTTTACAAGTTGAATAAAAGTGCACACAAAGTCCTTTCTCCTTCCTTTGGCAGTCAGGCAACCACTGCAGGCAGATCTCTCTAGCTTAGGGATAGTCTTCTCCTCAGTTCCTTCTTGGTTCCGCTCCTCAGCAAAGGTTTCTTCTTGTTTCCCAAAGTGATCTAATTTCCTAGGGGTCTGGGTCCCCTTTTTATACACAGTTTTCCTTTGTTCTCTGAAGGCAGAGAGGCCTCTGCCTAGTCAAAACCAGTTCTGGTCAGTCCTGGAGCACTTTGTTTTTCTGACTCCTTCTTTCCTTTCAGAATGTGGGGCAGGGTGCTCAGCCGCCCGGCAGGAGGTGGAGCCAGCATTGTGGAAGGCAGGCACAGCCCTATTCAGACCCAGGTGCAACTCCTCCCTCCACTCTGGATGCAGATCTTTCTATTCAGCCCTGTGCTGACTCACCCTGTCTCCTGTAGCCACCCCCAGCCCCTGTCACTCAATCTCCAGACAAGGAATACACAACCTAGCAGAGGCAGGCTTGGAAGTTTAGGCAAGAAAATACCCACTTTCTAAAAGTGGTATTTTCAAACAGAATGTTAAAACCAACTTCACTAAAAGATGTATTTTATCATTCTGAGTTCAGGCATACTAAATTCGTTTTTCTACCATGTTCCCTGGGTCAGTTCTGACTATAAGGTGTAATAGTCAGTCTGCCCATTCTGGCCTATGGGGAGCAGGTAGCCTTGCAATAGTGAAAAACGAAAATGGCTGTAATTCACTATTAGGACATGCCACACACACCAGGGCATGTCCTACCTTATACTTACAATGCACCCTGCCCTAGGGCCTACTTTAGGGGTGACCAACATGCAGTAAAGGGAAGGTTTAGGGACTGGTAAGTGGGTGCACTCACCAAGTCGACATGGCAGCCCTAGGCTGCACACAGGCTCTGCGATGGCAGGCCTGAGACACATTTTACAAGCCGCTCCTGTGGGTGGCACAACCGGTGCTGCAAGCCCACCAGCGGCATTGGATTTACAAGCCCTGGGCACACTCGGTGCACTGTACTAGGGACTGACAAGTAAACCAATCATCCAATCATGGAGTCACTAATACATAACACAATTTTATCATAGGGAGCACTCGCACTGTGGCACTGAATAGCAGTGGCACAGTGCCCAAAGCATCTAACGCCAGCAAAACGGATCGGTAACATAGGAGGCATCATAAAAAAATGGAAGGATGCCAGGTCTAACAGTGGTGCTGTGTTCTTCTGCGCTCTCCTCCATTCTTGCGGGTCCTGCTGTTCCGGATTGTGTTGCGCCCGGTTCCTGCCTTTTCCTTCCCTGGGTCCCGTCGGTTGTCGCCCTGCCCGGGAGGGTGTGTTGCCTACTTTCCCTCCGGCCGTTGGTCTGGGGTGGATTCTGCTCTCTCGCTGTTTGGTGTCCGTGGGACAGGGTTGCTCCTTTGGGGCTTCCTGCGTCTTCTTGCTGCTGGGTCAGCTTGTTTGTCTCTCTTGGTTCCTCTCTCATCCCGGTGTTGATGGGTTGTGCGGCCTCTCTTGCTGGCCTCTGTGCACCGGGTTCTGTGGTGCCTGCCTGGGTTCCGGGTCGGTCTCCCAGGGGTCTGTCTGCTAGGCCTCCGCCTGGTCCTCCCCGCTCCTGTTCTTGGTTCGCTGCGGAGTGGTGTGGAGTGGTCCTTCTGCTGGGTTCTTTGCTGGACGGTTCTCGGACCTGGTCCTTCCGGTTCTTGTTGATCGCTGTCTGTGCTTCCTCTTGGTTGGTGTCCAAATGTTTGTTTTTGGATTGCACCTTCTTGTTTTTGCATTGTCCCTTTGTCTGTGGTTTCTTGTGAGTTTACATGAAGCCGCTGGGCTTGGGTATGTGCTCACTGCGTAACTCTGGTGGTGAGGAAGACTTACGAGGAGGTAATGCCCCGGTTACTTACCGGTAATCTTCATTACTCCGAGTAGGGTCTTCCTCGCCCATGAGTTCCCATCCCTCCCTCCCTGTTTGGCTACCGGCTTCATGTGGGGCTTGGTGTTTCTACAGGAAGTGGGATGGGTCGACCCTCCCCTTATACTGGGTCAGGGGTGACGGTGGTCGGCCATGTTGGGGAGGGATTGGAGGCATGGGATGCTAATTTGCTTTGGAGGGTTCTGGTGTGGAGCTAAAGCTCACTGCGTAACTCATGGGGTGAGGAAGACCCTACTCGGAGTAATGAAGATTACCGGTAAGCAACCGGGGCATCTCCTCTGCGCCGATTTCTTTATCTATCTCCATTCCAGAAAGTCCCGGTTTTAGAGGGTGGGACTAGGGTGACCACCCGTCCGTAGTTTTCACGGACTGCCCGTAAATTAGCTCTAATGTCCGTTGTCCGTGATAGGTGTGTTAACGGACGGCATTTGTCCGTAATTTTAGCCTCTCCACTAAAAGACAAAAGTTAATTACTCAATTGTGATTCCCCAGCTGAAGGGAGGGAGTCTCCTGTGCTGCATTTCGGAGAGAGGAGCAGACAGCTAGAAAGAAAGGAGCCTTCTTAACAGAGTGTCTGCTTTGCCAAAGAAATGCAAATGTGTGCAATTAGAAAATGTTAAGGCCGTTTTGGGGCCAGTATTGCCTTGAATTGATGGAATCACTTGAAAATTCCTGATGAGAGGGCGTTTTGAAAAGTTATGGGTTATTAATCGCCACCTTTGCTTAACCCCTCACACGCTTCTTTTGCTTAACCGAGCATTTCTTTATTAGCTCCTAATAGGGAGGTCTGTAGGGTTACAACACCTGAGAGGAGTACCTGAAAGACAGTCCTTCTAGTTATTTACTGAGATGGTTGGAATATCCTGCTATGGGAGTGCACTGAGGGACAAAGGGAGTCAATAACAGGTGTTGGTGAAGTAAAGTGCAGCTGCATTGTTCTCGTAATGGAGAAATGTCAGATCCTGCCCATTGGTTTCTGATGCAGGCCTCTCACTCTATGTACTCATCACCTCAGGACTCCACTGTCCTCGTCTTAAAGGGACCATGTAGTGTAGAGAAAAACCAGCTCTCTTTGCCCAGTCCTGCATCTATAACAACGGCCAGCAACATGGACTTTTGATAATATTTGATGGTATTGGCATGCGTTTTGAGATATATTGTGTCATCATTCACGGGATGGCCCGTTTAAGAATGACAGAGTTTTATGCATCAAGGGTTCACTGTATCAGTTCAGATGGCACAATATGTTGCATACATAGCCTTTCTTCTCTCTGTGACGGTCTGTGTATATTCATTGTCTATGACTATAGCCCCTCTTAAATACGTCTGACTATGTGGTGATCTCTAAGGATCGGAATGCCAACATTTATAACCCAAAAGTTAGTTGTGAGAGCTTTTCACAGCATAAGGATATTTTTCTAATTCTTTGTGTTATGCAAGAATGTATATGGTTTTTGCAATCTATAGCATTCACTGAAGGGCTTAAGAGGATTAATGCATCCAGTTTTGTTTTTGATGCTATTTTTTATTCTTATAATAACGCTAAGCTTGTGCAAAACATACAATTTTCTAATAGATGGCAACATGTCAGAAAATAAGTAGGGATTGGTGAGTTCCGTTTCTGAAAACACGGGTTAGTGACATACTGATTCGGGAAAAATCATTATAACTGACAATTTGTAAATGGCACTGTATGAGCCTGCATTGCTAGCCTCCAGATGTTTGGTGCAATCTTGCTCAATATGATGCACTTCCTGTGACATCACCAGGGTCAAAGGTCACATGGCATCACTGCCAGGAAGACATCAAAGGCCATATGATGTCACTTCCTGTGATGTCACTGGGGTCTAAGGGCATTGTGATGTCACTTCCGCTACCCCTGGCATTTTGGTGAATCGACGTCCATGGCACTTGGTACAATCTGTATATTACTGATATCTACAATTTAGTAGCACTTTTTTTTATCTTTAACCTAAATTTATATGTGCATTTAGTGGCAGCCTATATTATACTGTGTTAATGCTCATTTAAACTAATGACTTAAACATTCACAGTGCTTTCAGGGATCTCCTAGCACTAAAAATCCACAAGTCACTTTCCCTACTACGCCAAACAGGATTCAATTCTGTGGACCTCTGGTTGCACATGTATACTTCTGTAGTGAACGCATTAACCAATAGAGGTTTCATAACAAACAATAGAACATTTTCTACTGATTAGTTTAATTTTTATTTATTTTTCAGTTAAGGTGTGCAATATTTTATATGTAGTTACCTGATGGTGAGAGAGCAACAAAATAGTTACACAATATTTTGCTCTTTTTAGCCATGCCTTTGATTCCATCCCTGCGCTCCCTCACCCCATCCCCATGGCAGTATTTACACTTTTTTTTAATGCACTTCAACCGCTGCATTGAATAGCTTTGAGGTGGGCGAGCCAACAAACTATCAAAGTGAGCCGAGCCAAGGGTCTGGGTCGGATCTTAGAGCCTGTGCACGAGCCAAGCCTTGATATGTTTGCTATGTAAATCATATAACAAACATGTTAAATATGGTAAAATTCGGGAGAAGTATATTTCTTCAACATGTGAAGCACTGACGTTAAGACATCACAATAAAGCATATTAAATAAATATGTTTTTGTACAACTGGTATTCTGAACTCATGCATTTGAAACTGCTTTCATATGCATTAATGGAAAAAATGTAGGCAAAGTAAAATATTTGCCTAGGATCACACAATTTAAGTAGGGAAAATGTGATTTATCCCGGTTTTCAAATGTAACTTTGTAAAAATTAGCCAGGACATTGGTATTTGTCTTTCCTTATGTTAAGGCTTTGTTTTTATTTCTTTGTGCATTTTTCAGCAATTTTTATATAGCGTGAACGCGGCCCAAAGTTATTGGAGTACTTTACATGAGCACCACTTACATTACACAAGGTCACATTCCTTGTTTATAGGCATGGGGAGATTAAGTGATTTGCCCAGAATCACAGGATGTTGAGCTGATGCTGGGACTTGAACCTGGTTCCCCAGTTTCAAAATCGGCAGCCCTGGCCCTAATGCCACATCCTGGGTAGAGGGAAGGAGGTAGGAAGAAGCCACATGAAAGCCTGGCTCGTTATGGGCCGAGGTTCTAACAGGACCTTGAGCAGAGCCAGGCTTCAGGCTCAAGCCTGGCTCAACGTTTCAGTGGTTCGCCACATCTAGAGTAGCTCTATAATGCCTAAACAGTCAGTGATATTAGCATATGGTGTCCTGCCTTCCCTTATTTCCATTATGGACCTTTTTTATTAGATATTTTGTCATATTAGCCAGTGATCTGTATTTATTTAACATAATATTCTATTCATCTTACAGAATTGTACAAAACACTGTCTTCTGGTTTTAAAGGGGATTGCAAAAAATACATTAATCCAGTCATTGACTTAAGTGCACTATGTATTACCAGGAAGCCTGGGTTCAAATCCCAGATTTCCTGCACGGCTAAGTTGTGTGATCTTAGTCAAATCAATGTACTTCATGTGTCTAATGTACTTGATAGTGACATTTTAGAGCTCTTTCAAGTAATCACGTTTAAGATGGACTGTGAACAAAAAAAATCACTTGTGTGTTTTATTAGCCTGGAATGTCCCACCATTCATAACAATAATATTGGTCATGATGTAAGGGGCACCAGATAATTGGCTCAATCAGTTCACTCCTGGTGTAGTCAAGAGGGAGGGTTAATGAATGTTTTGAAGTTCATGTTTAGAAACTTTAATTTCAGATAAATGCCAATGCAATGCTGTGGCATAATGCTCTAAAATGAAACACTACCATATGTTTAAAAAAAAAAGATGTTATTGTTGTATGCCAAAAGAGATTACATAGCATGATAGTAGCCAGGTATGTAGCAATAGATTCCATCATACAATTACAGAAGAACAGTGCTGGGCTATTTATGAATAGGTAGCACACTATTTTTACATTTTTCTTTGTAACGAACGGACCCATAATAAACTGTCCATCCCCACACCCCCTGCCCAGTTGCCGCTGCTTTAACTATTAGCACAGGGAAGCACAGCAATGAACCCTGTGCAGCTTAAAAAAAAATGTTCTAGAGGGGAAATTATGACAATGTGTAGGAGATAGGTGCCCTTAAACCAGTGCAATCACATAAAGACCATAGTGAATATATAGTACTATGAAGAAAGTAGTAAATAAATGCATTGATAGAATAGTGGGGTATGGCCTCTCTTTCGATGTGTCTGTAAAAATGACCTTTTGTCCTGAGTTTTTGTCCAGAATTTTGACCTTTTGTCCTGAATGTTTTACAGTCCTGTCCAGAATTTGCCTCCATGTCAGTTGGTCACCCTACCCTGGGCCGTGTGTGCCAGGCCCGCCCAAACACCACTTCGGCCCTCCCAGTCACTTCATAAAACCAATGGCAAAATGCACATTAATTTCCTCTTTCTCTGTGTCATCGGGCCGAACATTGTGGTCTCGGCTGGGCAGTGTCTGGCGTCCTATCTCAGCCACACCCAAGTTTTTCACAGGTCTTTAAAAGACCATTTACATGTCATTGTGAACTGGTTAATAAGGCTTTGGTTTCTTTTCACTGGCTCCAGTACCCACTGAGCCCCCACTCTGTCTATTCCTTACATTTGTATTTTACTTTTACTGCCACAGAGGGAGAATCCATTTAGTGAAAAGGCATATCAGGAGTAGGGTTGCCACCTTTCCAAGAGAAAAATATCGGCCATTTGTTGTTTAAGGAGTCTACAAAGACCTGGGTGTGATACAAAATAGGGCTGTAAATAAATGTGTGTGTGTTTATTTTTAACATGACTTTTCTGTCTTTGTTTCCTTTAATTATTTGTTATGGATCATTAATGCAACTCTGGAACACATTTAAAAGTACTTTCTATTTAAATGTGCTGTTTGATGTATGCACAGATAAGGACTAAAATGCCGGCTTGAGGTGTTTTTCGTACTAGCCGGGACATCAAAATACCAGTGGTGCCGGTAGAAATACGGTCAGCTGGCAACCCTAATCACAAGATTTTGTTTGTTGCAGGATCAGCAAATTATTTATTTCATCCACCCCCACCACTGATTGATGCCATAATAGCAATAGTTTAACTTATATCAGAAACCCTACTGGCCAACCGTCAACAACATGCTGAGTTACTCCAAGTGTCTAGAAATACTACCTGCATTCAGACAACTCACTCCTCATTCTCACTGCTCACGCTCACCCTGCTCTCACAGCGATAATACTGCACTCACACTGCTCACCATGCACTCATGCTGTTATCCTGCACTCACATCATTAATCCTCCTTTTACCCTGCACTCACATGAGCACACTGGTCACCCTGCACTCACAGTGACCACACTGCACTCACACCACTCACCATGCACTCATACTGTTCACCCTGCAGTCACACAGGCACACGACTCACCCTGCACTCATGTGACATTCACTCGCTTGCCACTCTCACTGCTCACCCTCAATCTCACTCAAAGAACCACAAAGCTTACCATGTATTTATTCCTCCCACTCTGCACAAACTCATATGGTCACATCACTCACCCTGCAGTCACTCCTCTCACCCTACTCTCACACTGGCACATCGCTCACCATACATTCACATGAGCACTCCCACAGCTAACCTTTCACTCATTATGGGCACACCATTCACCCTGCACTCACACCACGCAAACAAGCAAATCACTCACCCTGGAGTCACAGCATTCACCCTACACTCCCTCCTCTCACCCTGTACTCATACAGACACATCTCTCAGCCTGCACTCATACAGGCACTCTGTTCACCCTGCCTGAGAACAGGCACAATAGTCTGCCAAAACTCATAGGGACACACCACTCACCCTGCACTACTAACTCCTCTCACCATGCACTCACTAGTCACTCTTACAGTTCACCCTTCACTCTTGCCGTTCACTTTTCACTCACACCCTGGAACACTACTCACCCTGTGTTTACACTGCTCACACCACCCTGCACTCACTCCTCTCACTCTGCACACACTCATCTCACCTGACACTCACCTGGGCCCTCCTCTCATATCACATTCATGCACCTCACTCGACACTCACATCGGCACAGTTCTGACCCTACACTCGAACCACTCACGCTGCTCTCTGTCACACTATTCCTCATCACCCAGCAGAAGACAAGAGATACCAGGGTGCAGCAGGTGTAGTGGCACCAGGGCCCAGAGGCTGGAGGGGGCTACTGAAACCGGAATAATGCTGTATTTCACAGTTCAAACAGGGGACCCATTTTGTTTCTTGCACTAGGGCCTAAGACACACTGGCTATGCCACTGATAGCAGCCATAGATGAAGGCTCTGGGAGGTGAGGCTTTTTACGTTTGTGTTTCCAGTTTAATATTATAGCCAAGTACTGTAACTTCTTCCTCAACTGTTGGAGGTCTCGTGACATGAGAACACAGTACACCTTTCTTAAGACCGCAGTGGGGTCGGGAGATTGGTGTGGCTGGATCACCTGGACCCTGATGGGGATCACTGACATAATATCGACAACAAAAATATCGTATTTACAAAATATCGGCGTCATAATATCGACTACAATAATATCGACTACCCATACTTATTTATAAAAATACAAAAATATTGAGTACCCAATATCGTATATAAAAAACATCGTACACCACAATATCGAAATACAAAATATCGTTAAATTAAATATCGTTTAAATTTAATTAACATACAAAATAACAAAAATATCGAATACCAAAATATAGACATCAATATTATCGACTTTTTGAAAATATCGACTATAGAAAAACTGCTCAATTAAATATATCTTTAGCACCAAATATAAATTCACATTATAAAACAATATAAAACACTTAAACATAAAAAAATAATTTGCAAACACATCAATATATAAAAATACATTTTTCCTCTAAACAAACAATTACAATAATAAAATAAAATCTGTAAAATATATAATGCTTGCATCATTTCACATTCAAAACAATGTTTAAAATATTTTAAAAAAGCAAAACGAAAAAATAATTACTTTCTACTAACAGTTTCTTAATTAGCGTTTCCCTTATATGGAAACAAACAGCCAAAACAATAAAAACAATTAACTTCAACGAATCAAATACTCACATTTTAAAATACACCAATAACATAAAGAAACCAATTAAATAAACACTATATAAACATCAAGGTGTCCATTACGATACCGGGCGGCATAAAATCCGCCATCTACCATAGCGGTAAAAAACCACCCGCCTACACCCTCTGAATACCGACCGAGCAATCACGATGTCGCGAAGCGAACACCGCCCGCGGCGGAAAAAAACCACAAAATACCGCCCGTCTATGTCCGAGTCGAAGTCCATCCGTCCGCCACGGACGCAAACCCGCACGACAACCCAAAACCGCCCGCCCTGACTACCGAGACACCGGCCGTGAAATTAGGATCTTCCCGACATGAGCGCGGCAAATCCACAAATACACCACCCGCCATCGCAAACAACAGTGATGAAAATGGACACGGCGGAAGCCCTGGCGGCCACGTCCCTGCACAGAAACCATCCGCGGACCAAAGAAACACACACAACATGGCCAACAAGTCCACACAGCAAGCAACGCACAAATACCCAAACACAGTACACATCCCGAAAACACATCCCCCCTGGACAAACAAATAAACTACAAATACCAGAACACCAGCCACAACACACCTGAAAACAACAGCACATCATGACACACCCACATAGGTAAGTACAAATGCAGCCCCTTCACAGACCACAATCCCTTGCAACACTACAAACTGAGGACGAGAGCACAGAACACAGCGAGACAGAAAGGACAGCAGCACACCACAGACACGCACCCATCACCACCACCAAACACCGGCCCCACAAACCCCCTGCACATCACACAGCACACACACACACCGCACCAGCACCACAAACACAAAACCACACACCATGGCAGCACAGAGAATGCCCAAGTTCACTTCCACTGAGCTGACGGTCATGGTCAACGAGATCATCAAGGTGCACCCACAAATCTATGGGAACCAGGTCCAACAGACACCACTAGCCACCAGAAACCGGTTGTGGAGCAGGATCGTAGACCAGGTCAATGCAGTCGGGAACGTGCCACGCAACAGAGCCGAAATCACCAAGAGGTGGCACGACATTAAAAGAGTGGTCAAAAAGAAGGAGGCCAAGAATCGGCAGCTGGCTGACAGGACTGGCGGAGGAAATCCCGCGCTAATTAAGACCTTCAAGGCGTGGGAGGAGAAGGTGCGAGGCATCCTACATCCGGAGAGTCTCACCGGAATACCAGGGGGAGTGGAGGCTGGTAAGTACAAACAAATGTATACCAGCACACCGCTATGTACTCACATGCACTACCACTATGCCATAGCTCCGAGGGACAAACACCCCCATGTCCAGTACACAATACACAAGACATCACTCACACATGCAACAGACTAACTAACAAAACCATGGGGGCATGTGTACAGTCAGCCAGCACCGCAACTCCCACCAGCTCCCCTTGTACTCCAAATGCGCCAGAAGGAGCACTCCCCACACCCACACTCATGTGTCAGCCATAGCTGCACTAACCGACAAGTAACAGGTAAGTAGCCGGAACACAAAGTCAGTGGGTCGGAGGGGGGACAGCTGAAGTACAACACCCACCAGGCCCCCAGTCCTACAGCACAGCAAGGTGGAGCACAGCCCACACCCATGTGTCAGCCACTGCAGTGCACACCTTCAGCCGACAGGTAGATATCTTACCGTACATGGAGGGGTTTCTGTGGGTGGTAAGCCATCACCACAACACACAACACCGCCCCCACTCCCACAGACCAGCAAGATGGAGCACCCGTCCCTCCCAGTACCATATGGCAGCCATTGCATTGCGCCCTCCAAACCAACAAGTAGGTAGAGTACTGTACAGGGCGGGGTGTCTGTAGGCATGAGGACAGTATTACGACTAACATTTGGGAAATGTCACGTAGCAGAGGAACACGCAGCACTGCTCCCTGTCATAATCATGTGACCAATGTGCACACGGACATGTATTACAGAGTCATAGCCCACATGAGCCATCACAAATACAGCAACACCCATGGAGCCACGTCTGCATGCACAAGTCCCACTGGAGTACTGACCCACACGGCGGGCACTGTGCCACTCATCACACACATCAGCAACACCATCGAAGTCCTGTCCATGTAGTCGTTACTGCCTGTTCCCCACACAACGTACAACATCGCCCATGTAAGTCTAACCTGTCTAGAACTAACAGTGTGGAACCCCAGTAATGCACATAAACACCACTGGACCCATGAAACACACAGCCACACAATGCACATCCAACATACCATCCATCTCATCTGTCAGCCCCAGTGTCATGAAAGGTATGTCATCGGAACAGCTGGCCCTCACACAGTAGTTCTGCAAAGATACCTGCCCATCACAAATAATGTGTCTGCAGTGACTGAAGCGCACATCACACTGATTTACAACATACATAATATAGTCAACACCCCAAGAGCACTGCATTGCTGCACATGGCCGAGGGTAGCACGCACACCAAGGAATTGGCCCATCTGCAATACGTCGTGTGGCACACAACCATCACTCACTCACTACAATGCTTGCAGTGTAATGTCCATAAATGATAACAGTGAGCAGATATGCTGGGGATGTCAGACATACACACACCTTTGTCTCTGCACTGTCATGTTGCCAAAACACATGTCCCGTTCTGCACACATATGTCACAGTATGTACCCCAAAACCATATTTCACCTCAAAAGCGTTGAGGGGGCTGTACCCCCTTTTGCCATCTGAGTTTCTAAGCGTTCCATTTGAACCCCAAAACCATATTTCACCTCAAAAGCGTCGATGGGTCTGGAGCCCGCATACACCCAAGCCACAAAATGTAGGAGTACAGCAACACACACTGATTGTCATTGCTAATCCGTCCCATGCCACATGAACACAACACACAGTTCCATTGCCTTGCCCACACATACACACATCGTACATCCACACACACGCCACTGGAAAACCTGTGCACGACAGTGCACGAACTGTGAATGTCAGACAACCAATACAAACTTTGCAAGGTGCAACACAATAACCTATCTCATTCTCCCCACAGGTGCCGAACAGCTGGATGCTGGAGAGGGAGACAGCAGCCAGCACAGCCAGTCCGCAAGCCCCCGACCCGGACTCACGGATGTAGAAGACCTGGACACCTCTTCGGACGAGGACCACCTAGCAGGCCCGTCTGGAGTGGCAGGGCCCAACCGCTCCCCAGGGCCCCTCCTACCCACCAACACATCACCCAGGGCTGCTGACCAGTCACAGACCCCTGCTGCCACGGTCGTTGCGGCCACCACCACCGCCACAACAACCACCACCACCACCACCACGCCATCCCTGGCCACAGCACCTGCACAAGGGGTGGCACGCCCGTCGTGCTCGACCCTGGGAGCCAGACAGAGGACCGTGGTGACCAATGTGGCAAGTGGGCAGGTCGGTGGCAGCAGTACCGGTGGGAGGAGCAGGGTCAGGCCAACGCCATCTGAGCCTGGGAGCCAAGCCCTGCCGCAAATCTCAAGAGTCCTTGGGGCCTATGAAGAGGCCCAAGGACAATGGGCCAGGTCGGCTGCCGACACGCGGGCGGTCCTTGGGGTGTTGAGGTCCATGGACGCCCATATGGGCCAATTCGTGACCCGTATGGACCAACTTGTGGACCTCATGGGCCAGCAGGTGTTGGGGGGGAGGGCCCAAGCAAGGCCAGCCACACCACCGCCGCCACCACGTGCTGTGGCGCAGGGTCGTGCAACATCTAGTTCCCCTGCGTCCACAGCGAGTGAGCAGTCCTCAGCCACCACCAGCAGCCCACCAACACAACCTCCCCTACCAAACGTGGAAGGGGCCGTCCGAAGAGGAAACAGGTGTCCAGAGAGGACTACGCACGCTCCAAACGCCAGTGAATCAGCCAGCCACCCTGACCACCTACTGCACTGACTTTGACTACGATCTTACCCCACACTGCCATGTGAATGGCATGTGTCTGTTGGACTGTGGACATAGAACTTCATGGGTACACCTTGACCATCACGCAGCCATGTCCGTCAACTCATTGTCACAGCATCCACCACTTCTGTCATCACCTTGCACACAATCACATTTCACCGCTGTAAATAAATACACCTTGATCACAATCTGCTTCATGTGCCCTGGGTTTAATCAACGATGTGCAACCGCCACCATGAGCAGGAATGCCTCTGCTGTGTGGCATGTAGATAGGCCAGGAGATGTTGTAGGGACCTAGGGGTGAAAATCAGAACAAGAGTCCATTCAATTAGTGTGTCACACACCCATCACACAGTACTTGTCACCAACTACATGCAATGTACACGCATCTCACAGAGCAACGGGGCACAATGCCACAGCCACTGTCAGTGGCATACTACCCTGGACATGGACCATTGCCACACAGCACTCAGTGAACAAAAGGCCTCCGTCACAATGCACACCTGCACAACTACAGCTACATCAGCCGTCGTACATGGTCACTCACCTTCAAGTGAAGTAGCGGGCGATGAGCTGCTGACGCACATTCACAGCTTCCTCCTCTCCACTGTCCTCGTCACTGGACCCGTCCTGGTCTGCAGGCGGGGGCCCGGGCTGATCACCGTCATCCACTATTAGGGGGATCTGCTTGCGAATAGCCAGATTGTGCAGCATGCAGCATGCCACAACTATCTGGCACACCTTCTGTGGGGAGTACGCCAGTGCACCCCCGGTGCGGTCCAGGCATCTGAATCTGGACTTCAGGAGGCCAAAAGTCCGCTCCACCACACGTCTGGCCCTGCCATGTGCCTCATTGTAGCGGACATCAGCTGGTGTCCGAGGATGACGTAATGGGCTGAGCAGCCAAGGCCCATTCGGATAAGCAGAGTCACCTGGGTGTGAGGAATACCGAGATTAGTTGCAATTCCAACTGTCCCCAAAACAGCATCGCACACCAGGCACGCTACACGAGTACACATACTCACCAACAATCCAAGCACGGTCCTGTTGCAGATTGGTCATCAGACGTGGTAGGATGCTGTTGCGCATGATGTGCGAGTCATGGGCCGATCCTGGAAACTTCGCACACACGTGTGTAATGACCATGTCCGCAAGGCACACCACTTGCACATTCAGGGAGTGGAAGTGCTTCCGATTCCTATATATGTGCTCCATGGCCTGTGGTGCTACAAGGCCAACATGGGTGCAATCGATTGCACCAACAACGTGGGGGATCCGTCCAAGGGCATAGAAATCACCCTTCACTGCCGCCAATTCACGAGCCCTGGGGAATCGGATGTACCGGTTCCTGTACAGCATCATAGCTGACAGTACATCACGTAGCACCATGCTGAACATGGGCTGGGACATCCCACTTCCACTGCCCACTGTGTGTTGGAATGACCCAGTGGCGAAGAAATGCAGTGCAGCCATCACCTTAGCCGTGGGGGTAAATGCAGTCGGATACACCCTGCGAGGACGGAGGTGGGGTTCCAACAAGGCACATAGGCGATGCAGGGTGGGTCGGTCCAGACGGAATTTCCGGATTACCTCCACGTCCTCCATGTCTGACAGCAATTGGTAGGGGCGATGTATGTTTGGTTTCCTCCTAGGAAAGATGGAAGTGGACACATGTCAAAGCAACACGCCACATGGCATTTTCACAAACACAAAACAAAAATGACTGACCAAGCAATTGAATCACAGAACAGCTGACAAGTAGGGACAGCACAGCCACAATACACTTACACAGGTCCCCTTACCAATAGCAATGAGGAGTGACACAAACCATTGCTATGGGCATGCACATGGGGATTTAGGCCTTAATAACTTGTAAGGCATGACGATGATATCAGACTGCATATTTGGGAAGCGGCAACACCACGGCAATATAACTAGCTGCTGTGCCTGACACAGCTTCCGAGGCTGGGTGAGTATGGCACACACCAACAACGCAATGGACACAGGCTGAGCGGCAAAAACAAGTGGGTCCTGTTGCACGAGGGGATATGAGACAGTCATTGATGTCCCTACTTCACCCTATGTACAGCACTGTACGGATCACACCTCCAAAACACATTGACAGGTGTACACATTGACAGCTCCATGACAACACAGCTGTGTGATTGCAAATACACATCACAAGTGACACGTAACGTAGCACGTGCCAAGTGGGAGATGTGCATAGTGAAAGATGGCATGTGTGTGCATATGCATGTCCCATGCTCCCATGCCAATGTGTACATGATGATGTGCCAACAGACATGTGGAGGCTGAGCACTGGCCGTCCCTGCCCATGCGCACAGCATGTTGTGGACCTGCTCCCACACACAAGTCATGGCCACACCTGCAGATGCATTGCACACATCATACTGTGTAGTGCACATGGCATCAGCGGACTGTACCCGCCATGGGCCAGGCCCTTACGGCCAACTCCAATGGCCCTCGCGGTTGCACCCTGCGTGTCCCGCAATGGAGGAAAGCGTCACGGGCCAGCTGGAAGAAGGCCATCGTCTGCAATTTAAGCAGGCAGACACGGTACACCAATTGCAGCGGCTTGGACCCACTGAAACTGCCCCAGGGGGCTATATGACTGTGGGAGTGAGACCGGCATTACCACAGCTACCAGGGACTGCAGCCTGGCATCCCTCAACAACACCTGCTGCTGCCACCTGTCCACCTTAACGTCGATGACGCTGAAGATATGTCCAGGTCCACTCACCAGCGAGGAGCTGGAGATCCTGGATTCCGAGCTCCACGCACACTGCACATGGCTATCCCTTGCTAAAGTTGTGTGTGTGAGACAACCACAGTGTGTGTGGGAGTGCATGTGGGGGACACACATGTCGTTGATCCGCAGCACCATGAGTCAGAGCCTGTGGGGTTCCAACATGCACTGCTCACCATGCTTACTGCAGGTGGCAGGGGTATGTGAGCTCTCGGGCGCTTTGCCATGTCTGTCCCTCCCGAGTGGTGGTACATGGCAACTTCATGTCAGACATCCAGTGACACAGCCAATTGGCAATGCAGGTCTCAGAGCACTTGTTGCTCGTGAGAATGGCAGGCTGGGGCCATGCTGCCCTTCTCAGTCCCAGCAGGCCTGGGCTGCACATTGACTGCACAATGCCAGTAGGTGACAACACAGACTGCCCAGTGGGTTACATGTGTCTTCTGTTCAGGACCCTCCGGAAAAGCGCCAACTCAGCACTGTCGATTGGACACACCATGCCTCGTGAAAGGGATGTGTGTGAGAGATAGTGGAACAGCCACGCGGAGGCCAATGACCGCCCTCCCATCCACTTCCACTGGTGCAACACGTGTCGGCACAGGGATGAAGGATAGGGTGTCCTTCACACCAGGCACAGCTGCCCCTGCACATGTGACCCCTGCTGCCCTCAGTGCTGGGTCTGTTGAGCTGATGCGCCATCTGTGCGTGGGGCAGACAGCTCTCCTCACTTACGTCATTGCCCATGACATCACTTAGCCGCAGGAGACATGGATGAAGGAGGGCCCACATGTACGCGTGGGTGGACTACACCAGACCGTCCAATGGTTGTCACCCCCAGTGAAGGTGTGCCTTCAACTGCGCCAATCTCAGACTGACATTCCTGACCCTTTCCCCACCCCCCTGGGGAGTGGCACATCTGACGGCAGCAGTGCACGAGTCCTAAATCGGAGGAGTGGGGGACGCTGACGTCCCGACCGGATGTGACATGTTGGAAGGTGGCTTGCACCGTCAGACTTATGGCCTCCCCTCGCTCACCCCAATATGCGTTTGCCAGCGCGTGCACAGGCAGCTCCGAGTTCGCACCTGAGAGGCCAAAGAGTGTATGTTTGGGTCCATTTGAACGAGTTGTCTGTCTCGCGGTATAATCAGTGGCGGGACGCCGTCCACCTGCGTGGTACCCCGACTCGAGACCTGGACAACATTGACAATGCATGACAGGCTCCGCAGTCCGGATACACCACCTGCAACACACAGAGGCTGTAGCTGCCCTAGCGGCCCAGGCCGCGTCCAACTGGAGCTGATGGACCCACACATTCACTCTTTGACCGCTCTGGGGCGAGCTTGGAGCTGCTTGTGCACGCGCTGGCTTCTCTGTTGCAATGGCATGTAACGTGTGTGGGGAAATAGGCAATGAGTGCGATGGTGCGAGCCACCTTCCGTGACGTCACTCCCGGGCGCGATGTGTGCGTCCCCCACTACTTATATTTGACTTGTGCCATGCTGCACAATGAGGATGTGTTGCCTGCGTGATGTGACCAGGAGGAGCGCGCCATGACCTCTCACCCACCATGCTCCACTGCCATCCCGTGCCCTGGATAGCCTGTGCAGGTGGACAATGTTGGGGGTACACCTGGTCGACAGGGGATGTGCGTGCCTTGGCATGGTCCTGGCGGACGCACAGCAGTATCCAGCATGTCCCCAGAGGGTGGGCTGACGTCTACACCTGATGCAGCATCTTTCGTGTGGCCGCCTGTTGTGCACACACGTGTTCACATTCATCCCCAGACAGGTGGTCTTTACAAATGCCCAAGACAGCGGTAAACTAGTGCTCCCGAATCCTCCCAACACAGTGTGTTTCAACATTGCATGTGCGCACCTACCCGTCACACCCACCCACCTGGGCCAAGCGTAACTCCCGCTTCACATGACACATGTGTGTCTTCCACAGTTGTGCTACTCTCTCAGGGCCGGACCTGCAACTGTCCCGTAGCACACACACAGCACCGAGTCGTACTGGCATCCTGTTAGATTGGTAGGCACACTCACACATCTCCTTCTGACACAGTGGTGGCTGTGATGGATATTGTGACTGCCATGGCAGTGTTGGCTGGCCATGGCAGGGCACACTAACACACATTGCATCCGCGGCACTACGTGTCACTACTCGGCACATCGAACTGGGCACTGTCCCTGGGGTTGATGAGTTATGCCGCCTGTCGATGTAATCTGTGACCGTGTCATGTTTGCGTGCATGCAATGCACAGGGTGTGAGTCTAGCCACAGGTGGACTGGCAGCATGCGCTGAGTATGCGGGCATGTGTGAGCTTACTTGCTGTGTGGCCAGCGGTGTAGGTGTATGTTAGTCTTGTGATGTGCATTGTGCCTGGGCACATGGCCTACTCTCAATGTGTGCATTTGGGAGGTGGTGGTGGGTGGTGTGGGTGGTGTGAGTTTGGGGTGGCGTTGGTGTGTGTGTGTGTTGTGGCCATGTCGACTACACACATGTTTCCCAGGCCCATGGTGGATGTTTGTAACCGTGTTGAGGTCTGTGTATATGATGCGATGTGTGTGTTGTATGTTGCACGGAATGCAGTGTGTGGGTGTGTCCTTGCAGTTCAGGATGACTCCTACTTGTTATGGTTCAGACGTTGTGTGTGTGCAGGGTGTGTCACTGTCAAGATTGTGCCTAGTTCAATTGTGCATGTCAGATTTTCTGCAGTTCTTACTCATTGTGCAGTGCTGCCCACCCAAACTGATGTCGTGTGTGTGTTTTGACAGGCATTGCTGTGGCATGCTTTTGCGTGGCTCCTACTCTTGGTTGCTGAGTGTGTGGTCAGACTGTGTGGGAAATTGTAGACATGTGTAGGACTGTGCTTTGTATTGACCAGGCCGTCAGTGTTGATGTGATGATCTTTCGGGCACCTTCAGAGTCTGACAAGTCCTGCTCCAGGAGCTGTGGTATTGCACTGTGGCCACTGTTGCGGCTACTCATTTGCGTTGACATCCAGTGACAGTGGACTACATGGTCATCTCACGACTGTCGTGTACTTCACACGCTCTCATCCTCTCTCATTCGTACTTGTGTTTGTGAAATGATTCAGCGGTCACATTTTTGCTTCAAGCCATGTATTTGGACTTACGTCCTCTGTGATGCAGTATAGTGGACACTACTGGCAGCGAAATGCATGTGGAGGATCTACTTAGCATGATTACACATACAAAAGGGGTTAGGGGTAGATGTGATTAGTTGTTGACTGTGGAATGAGGGCTTCAGAGTTACAACTGCCTTGCCCTTGCTATGCTAATGTACATTTGCTAGTTACTGAGGAGCTCTCGACTTTGACACAGACAGTAATCATTTTGCCTACGAGACAGCTTGACATCATAGGTACAGTACATCTCAGTTCCATTGTACAGGTTTACTACAATAGTTACTCCGACACACGTGCGTGAGGGGTGACATCAGAGCATGAGCCTACGTGCATGCAGCAGCGTGTCACTAGTTGTTGCCATGTGGTGGCTACTGAACATGTCACATTCACTGGGGTCATGTTGTTGGGGGATGCATTTGTTGTCCATGCAAAAGTCCTGGCACGGAAGTACAGACAAAGGTGAGGTGACAGTTCTCACGTGATACAGCTGACAGATTAGTGTGCACTGACCGGTGCATATGTTCATGTGCGCAGGATACATATCATAGCATGGTTGTTCGTGCAGTATTGTCCATGTGGTTACTGTAAACAAGTCCCATACCTCTGCCTCCCCCTGTTCATGCAGAGATATTGGATGTGGTGAGGAACAGAGAGAATGTCCCGAAAATGTCAGATGTCATGGCAGTGGAGTTGATAGTGTGGTGTTTGTTGCAGGTTGTATGGTATAGTTGTTGTACAGGTAACTGCCCAGTCCGTGCGAAAGCCAAGCATAGGTACGGTGTTGAACATCATTGTTCAATTGGGGGTATTGCGTCGGGGCCCGACGAATTGACAAGTTGTCAGGTATGCGATACCTTCCAGCAGGGCTTCCATGGCATTGGTGTTATACATGGATGCCATCCAATGAGTTCATCGTAAGTTGTCCCTTGTAGGAGCCTGATGGGACATGTTGGATGACATTCGATGAAACTGTGATCCAGAATCCGTTGTGTGGAGGCACACATGTCCCATTGCAGTGTGTGTCCGATTGCAGCCACATACGCCATGCCCCCATAGACTGAACAGATCCTGTCGTGTGCGTCCAGGGGGGCGAACAGTTGTACCAGGTCCGCCTTTGGACATGCCGGGTTGGAGAGACATAAATCCACAGGACAGTGGAAGGGACACCTCCGACAGTAGAAGACGGGGATGACGCAGCTGAACAATGCGATGCTGTAAGTTACTCGGTAACTTACGTTCAGCATGGCCAGGTTTTCACAGCCCACTATCTGTAGCAGGCTGTCCATGTAGAGCTGCATCTGTCCAGCGTAGTTGGGTAGGTGTGGTGCAACTGCCATTTTGCTACAGGGCGATGTGATGGCGTGCTCCAGCCGGCTGTGCAGTCAGCAGAGTGCACCCTCCGACGATGCTGGGAAATCTGGAATAGTCATACGGAGGCAGGGTTTGGGTTATAGTAGCTTGTGCGGAGGACACAGGTCCTCATCCCACATGCTTCTATGAATGGTCAAGGTCAGTGGTGTTTGACTCCTTCCAGATTACTTGCATGTGAACCACATGGAGGAGTGGTCTTATTTCTTTTTTGTGGTCAGAGATTTTTCATGTTGTGCGCTATCTGCACATAGGACTGTTTCCTCGGCATGCCTCTGTTTGGCTTGTTGTTGGGACAATGGCTGTATTCTCCGGCTTGTTT
The DNA here is from genome assembly GCA_963921515.1 of Calotriton arnoldi. Taxonomy (NCBI): domain Eukaryota; kingdom Metazoa; phylum Chordata; class Amphibia; order Caudata; family Salamandridae; genus Calotriton; species Calotriton arnoldi. Next base: position 119,731 of record CAWUFW010014874.1, read on the forward strand.
TGTCGAAATGTGGTTTCAGAGTGGGAATGGAAGGCCATTCAGTGCTATCTGCTTTCCCGTGTGTGGGCGGCACGCTGCGTTTCCGCTATACATTGGGCCTTGTGTGTGTGTGTTGTAATTGGTAACACCTGTTGTCAGGCACCCGGGTTTTTTCATGTTACGTATTGCATGTATTGGTATTTGGTGCAGGATGGTATTAGTATTTTTGTATGGTACTGGCGTGCCTTTTGCGGACGAGGTACATATTCTGTGGCGTGATGTCGCAGCCGCTGTGTGCTTCGCCATGTTATGCACACAAGGGTGTGTCCTATTTTGGCGTGACGTCACTGCCCTGTTGGGTACACTTGTGTGGTGTCATGTTGGCACCTGTGAGTTGCCGGTTGGGGACATGACTGATGCAGGAATGCCACGTGACATGTGCGTTCAGGGTGGGGCTGGTGTGTGTAGTTGTGTGCCTGTGTTATTTGTGTGCGGCCCATGCATGACGCTGTAGTTGGCCTCTGCGTTGTGCGCATGTGTAGCTGCATCATCGCCGCTGCGCTGCGTTGCCGTGACGGGGGCGTCAGTTCCTGGTCCCGGGTAGTGTGTGCCCGGTTGTTGCGAGTTGTTTCATTTTGCCCGGTGTGACATTTGTGGGTGCAGTGGTGGATGTGTCCTGTCCACACAGGGGTGTCTGGGGGGCCATGTACAGTTTTTCCGCCCTTGCACTGTGTGCGGTGTTTGCGTGCCCTTGTTGTGTGTCTGCCTACCTGCGTCGCCGCGGCGCGTTGACTCCTAGGTGCTGCATCAGGTACAGCATGGGGATGGCCTGGAGTGCAGGATTCATGTCGGGGTAGGCCGCCTTTTTGGTGTCCGTACTCGAGCGGTCGAGTTTCCGCCTTAGAATCTCGTGCGGTGTCTCTTAGCCGGGGGAGCTGTTTGTTTGCGGCATCCTAATTTGTACGCCGGGCGGTACGTGATTTCGTCGGACGGTGTGCCTCCATTGGCTGGCGCCGCTACGTGTACGGGCGCACTTTGATGGCGGGCGGCGTCGCGGGCTTACGGGCGGTGTTTGGCTGATTTTGCACATCCTAATTGGGCGGGCGTGTGGGCCGCGGCGGGCGGACGGTAACTGGTGGGTTTTGCCTCCGACAGCACGGCGGTAGTGCTTCCGCCCGACATCCTAATGGGCCCCTAAATATATATATTTTACTATTTGAACAACCTCACCATTTTCCCCTAATAACCCAACATCCCAGTACTAAAAAAAAACTATAATTTCAATTAACTTTATTTCTTCAAATTAATTCCAAATTTTTACTTTTGAATTTAATAATTAATTTTAGAATAATATTTAAATAACACTCCCCACCCTTATCCCCTAACACAACATCACACTTCTAAAAAACAAAATATATTTCCTTTTTATAATTTCACTTTCTAATTTTTTAAAAATTTGCTATTTAAACTTTTTTATTTAAATATATAAATTCATATAACTAATTTTAAAACACTCCCCAACCTTCTCCCCTAATAAGACAATATCCCACTCTAAAAACAAAAAATTATTTTCGAAATTTAAATTTCATATTTTAAATTATTTCCAAAATTCGAAATTTTTATTTCATATATAAATGTTATACTAATATTTTAAAAACACTACCCACCCTTATCCCACTCCTAAAAGAAAACATATTTTTTATATTTTTTTCTAAATTTCGTTTTTGTAAATAATTTCTAATTTTAAATAAATGTTATTAATATATAAATTGTATCCTAGTATTTTTAAAACACTACCCACCCTTATCCCCTAATAACCCAACATCCCGCTCCTCAAACAAAACATACATTTTACATTTTTTATATAAATTTCGTACTTGAAATTAATTTCTAATTTAAAAAAATTAAATTAATATCTAAATTTAAACTAATATTTTTAAAATACTCCCCACCCTTATCCCCTAATAACCCAACATCCCGCTCCTAAAAAAAAACATGTGTTATATTTTTAATATAAATTTCGTTTTTGAAATTAATTTCTAATTTAAAAAAAATTAAATTAATATGTAAATTTACACTAATATTTTTAAAATACTCCCCACCCTTATCCCCTAATAAACAAACATCCCGCTCCTAAAACATGTATTACAAAAACATTTTTTATACAATTTCAAACAAATATTCAATTAAAATAATACAAAATTAATAATACAGAATATTTAAATATTTAAAAAAAATGATATTTTACACTTTCTATATTTATTGTCGATATTTTTTACAACACTAACTATTCGATATTATCTATTGACGATATTACTTGTTCGATATTTTATACTTCGATATTTTTTAAATAAAAAAAAACGATATTTTTGACTACGATATTCTTTAATACGATATTATGAGACATTCGATATTACAACTTCGATATTACTGCAATTCGATATTTAGGATTCGATATTATGTCTATTCACCCCTGATGGAGCCAGATCATTCCCAATGGCAACACCTAAAAAGATTGGGGCTCCTTGCAGAATGTAATGAGCCGCCCTTGAGCTGCCCATATCTCACAGATATTCATTGGCTTTGGGATGACGGGGGCCCTCTGAAGGGTTGAGGTTCCCCCTAGAGGGTCGGGGGGCCCCCCTGCACCGAAAGGCTGCAGAGGCCTGGTTACACTCCTGAGCATTCTATTCTAAACTATAACTAGTGTAGAAATATGCAGAATTAAGTTGCTCTGGGACACAGCTCTCAAATGTAAATTACAAAAGGAAAATTGGAGTTTATCAATGAAAAGTTAAACATACCGTCATAAGTAGAACATACATGTTTTAATCAGCTTTTTAGGACTTTGATTGGTGGAAATGCACAGATCATTTAATGCATTATCTGTGGTCACCATTTGTACTTAATTGTGTATTGGAGGTGGTTGCAAACCTGGAGGAAGGAGCCTAGCTCCTGCTAAGGGACATAGGGTTTGATCTCCCGCATTACGTGGCAACCAACTCTTGTGAAAGAGGCAAACACATAAAAGCTGATGTAGGCTGACCTGTGAGCCAATTGCAGGCCTGGTGCTTGTGTGGATGAGTTGCTGTTGCTCTACTCCACAGCCAGCATCACTGCAAAGTGTTTTGTGTAGTTGCACTAATAGACTAAGGGGCCGATTCCGATTCGGGCCGGAAATCTCCCCGACCGAGCCGGACCCGGAGAGAATTCCGACCGAATCGGACCCTAGCAGTCCGACCGAACGAGTACGATGCGCACGCATGCTATCGGACTCGTGTCGGTCGGACTCCCATTGAAGTCAATGGGAGCCTGTCGTACAACGCGTACGCGGGCTCCCATTGACTCAATGGGTGCGAGGCGAACAAGGGTGCCCCCTACAGCGGGTACGTGTCCATGCGCATCGCGGCGTACATGCACAGGTAGGGGGGACCCATGGGTCCCCCCTGTGTGCGACTCGCGCGCCTACGCGTACAGGGGGGTCCGACGCGGACCCCCAAAGTCCGGCTCCGACAGCTTTTTCGAGCCAGACGGCGCGAGTCGGTCGGACTGCTCGCGGCGCGCATCGTACTTACCCGGCCGGGAAACGTCTCCATAGCGCGGTGCGAGTCGTGTCCATGCGAGTCGGTCGGAGCGTGTTGAAGCCGCGTTCGAGTCGGTCGGCGATTTCGCGGGTGCTTGCATTGTACTCGCTCGGCCGGACCCGCGTACGATTCGGTCGGGAAACAGGGCTCCGAATCGGATCCGGTGAATCCGAATCGGAGCACTACCGGCCGAGATCGGAATCGGCCCCTAAATGAGAGATTAGCCCAGAGAGAGCTACCATGAATCAGATGGCTGTTTTCTATGCTGCCCCCAACCAGCTTCCATTCTGTCTTCGATAAAAGGTGGCATCTTGTTGAAGGGCCTCATTTTGAAATTATGATTAAATGGCATCCTGAATCACTTTTTGAGTCTCTGCTTTGCCACCAGTTCTTGTAGATTTCAGTTATGTTAACCTACTCTTGCTTATCTTTCTTACTCAGTTGTCTGAGATGGGGGAACTGTAGTTTTAACAGTTCCATGTGATATGGCATCCCCAAACTCCTGTGCAAAGGACATAAGGATTGCAGCCTGGAGAGTTGGTGACTTCAATCCAAATTCCAGCAGTTCTGTCTAGATGTCATTCCATTTAAGAAGCTTTCTGAAATTACGAGACGCATTCGCCTGTGTGTTTAGGATGACAACTTCCCTCCATGTTAACATGGACATTGTTTTCAGTCATACACTTCAAACTCACAAATCATTTGTATTCACTGTTTGTCTAATTAATTTGATTGAAGCAAACTAAGACTACAACACAAAAATTGCTTACATCCCTGTATCACCGCCTACCCCTAAACCCTAAAATGAACCTTAGCTCAATTTACCATTACTCTACCCTCTATATGCTCTGTATATACACAGAATTTGCAGGTTGTATCGTGGTGCCTGTTTGGAAACAGATATGATGTAATCTAAGACTTGTAGGCTACCTCCAGAAGGACCAAAAATTGGGCCCGTCGTGGCCCACCCAAAGGCACCCTTGGCCCATCCAGATGAACATTCCTGGAGCCGGGCCTGATTCCAGATGGAAGAAAACTTGGTCAGCACACTCCGAAATACATCGGAACCACCAGAGAATGCAGTGAGGGGGTCCCAGCTCTAATCCGTCCGAGGAATGCTTCGCAAAATGCCTAGACGAAACAACGCACTCTCCACCAGTGCTCCAGGCCCACGTCTACGAGCAGGCAGTGAGTGATGGCCTGGTGACATTGTAACGTCGCTCAAATCGGCTTTTATCACCGCCCTTCCCCTGCATTCCTTAAGCCCATGACATGAAAGCATGTGGAGGTGTAATTTATGATCCCAAGTCCGCATCGGCAGTGCCTAGAGGTCTCGATAATTTGACTTTATGATGCATGTCTCTTTCTTTCCTGTGAGAAAACAGTGACGGAGCCCAACCGACCTCCCAACACGTACATGCTGCAGAAGCTGACTTTTTTGTCCCCTCTCTATTGATCTAACTCTGAGTACTGATGATCGAATGGATGCATCACATTGCTATGTGATTTCTGAAAATTGGTGCACTCACTGGTCAGTTTCAAGAAACTCTCTCCACCTCCTTAGCTCAGTGAGTCACGGGACTCTGTCACACATCAGTAATAATATCCTGAGCAACATCATTCATTTATGGGCCTGAAAACAGAACATTTCTGGTTAAATCAATATATCTCTGCAATATTTTGTCTACTGTGATACTTATGGTCTGCGTTTCACAGGAACCCCTGAGACGCCCCTCTACTACCTGACAGCTCCTGGTTGTTGTTGTGAAACCTACCTCTGTTTGTCTAATCTCTTTTGGTCTACCTGTTTCCCTCTGGATTTCCTCTTCTCTGACAAAGTTGACTTAACCTTTATATCCCAGCCTCTGATCCAAGCCTGTGGACCGCCCCCAACTCACACCTCAGGTTATGGGGACCTCTAGCAGCAAAATGGTGGAAAAAGACACTAAACCAGGCACAAAAAGGACAAAACCAGAACCATCACAGCCAGAGTCTGATATTAAAGGCAAAACATAGCTAAAAGAAATGATGGATTCTATCCTCAAAAAGTTGTCTGGTGTACTCCAGTTAGCACAGATGATGAAAATCAGCATGGATATCATGCAATGAGACGTGTCAGGATTGCTATCGAACATTAAACAAATCCCTGATAAACTCTCTGCGGCAGAACAACGCATCAGCGACCAAGATGATAAGTCCATGTCCATGAAGAAATGTCTTAGCTTTATACACAAAATATCTATCTCCATGCATCGAGACATCACTGAGCTTGAGGACAGGAACAGAAGAGGTAATATTAAATGTTTCGGCTTTCCTGAGGGCAGCAAAGGGAAACATCACTTGTGTATCACCTTTCTGGAGGATTGGCTACCTCAACACACTAAAATCTCCTTCAAAAAAATGCTTTGAACGAGAGAGCTCATCGGATCCCCTTGCACCAAAATGGCCGCACACCAGCTTCTGGTCCACCTAGACCAATAATCTGTAATCCCCTACACTACCAACACACCAAACTAATTCTGGATTTAATCCGCAAGCATTAATTTATTCCATTCCAGGATTACCCAGACCTGTCATCCTTTCTGGATAACATCCAAGAAGCTGAGAGGGACACTTTCACCCACACTTCAGGAGCGTTGTAATGTATTATGCAATGTCTATGTCTTTTCCTCATCAAGGTAGATATGCTTATAATGTGGTGTTACACATATTAGTAAGAGCAATGAGAGGGCCCCCACAATCCAAAGGGACAGGGCTTCATAGAAGACTGTCAAGTTGTAAGTTTTTCCCTTTGGAACCACAATATACCTCACCAGTTCACCAGTTGTACATCTAGGCAACCAAAATCCAAATCCAATGCTCATGTGTCAAGTACTCATAGCCCCAATCCTGAATGAGTCAGATGCTACTAAACATACCAAATGTTTATATCTCAAAGTTTTAATCGAAAATCAATCCATATATCATTACAAAGTTCTTTATAAAAAACCTTTTTAAGCTAAAATTGCATCACATAGAAAGAGTCATAAAAAGATGTTTATAAAAAGGTACATGGCTAAACAAATTACTCAAAAATCAACAAATTAAAAACAACATAAGAGAGAGAAAACACATAAGACAATTACATCTGTCATTTGATTGTGCTAATTTGTTGGAATCAACCTCGGTGGCACATGATAATGAACAATTCCTCTTCTAATGTGCTCATCTGTTCCTCAAATTTAGCACAGCATAGGCGTCAACGCGTTTCGGTGGATAATTACAATCTATAACCACCTTCTTCAAGACAATACATTTTTATCTCACAAAAATGCCAATTTTTATAAAATCCTGCATAAAGACATATAAATACAGAGAATTTCTAAAATGCTCCGACATGAATCATAAATCATACTCATACATGCCAGAAATGAGACCTATTTCCAATAATAAAAACGTAAAGGCTTTTTGTACATATGTTGTGTAAATATGATGCAACAATAATTTAACTCTTTTCAGGTTTCCATTAACTCGTATATATTTAACATAGATCAAAAAGTTGACACCATTCTACACTCAGGACCGGGGTTCACCAAGTCACACACTACCTTCCAGTTTCACACTTACAACAATTCTCTTACTTCAAACCATCATTCCATCCTGGCATTTCACCTTTCCATACTCAGGTGTACTCATAACCAAGTTACTGTAAGTCTAAATGCTTCAACTCACCAGCTGAAGGCAATCATCTTTCATATGTTGTTGGTTCGACTATGGTCCAAATCCAACATAAAGAAATATGCTGTGCCGGTCTCACTCTGCTGTCTGGTAAAATCATCATTGTCCAATTTTTTTTTAGTATACCAGTATTCACTTTTTTGAGTTTATAAAGGTGCAAATATGTGTTGCTGATGAAACTGACTGAATACCGCATTGATTCCTCAAGGGGTGTTGCCAGGTGTCTCGAATGGTCTTGATCATGAACTTGATACACAGGGACCCACCAGATATTGTTGGTAATTGATTTGGGTTAAAGTGTTGCACAAGCTGTGAATCCAAAGTCATTGTCTTCTACTGTACTGCAAATCTCTGTGGGTCTTACAAGATGTTATGGAATTGTTTGTTGACTGTTTGGATGGAAATGTCTCCTGAATTATGTTGCGAATGTGCACCCCCACCCAGAGTTACCAAAAAAGCAATTTTCTGTGTTTTTGACCTTTATGAACACAACAAGCTGGTGTGTACACTGAAGGCTGTTGTACTAGGGGAGGGCAACTCAGAGTATGAGTCTGTGCTTAGGAGGGGCTCACTGTGCATACCATTCATAGTGAGCGTAAATACGGTTGGCTCATCGGCCTTTAGTTCAAGGCAGACAGTGTCAGCATTGAGAATCTTAGTGGTAGAATTGGCTTTAACTATCTCCCGCGAGTAGCCTCCTGGCCATGCCTATTTAAATTGTCTGTTCAGTCCTCTGACCTCCACTGCATCTGGATATGTGCATACGTGTAGTGATGGAGCGCTTCGTGGAAATTCTGTTGCAAATTCAAGTTCATGAAGCGCTCTCTAATGAGTCTTTAGTTCCGAATGAGGCTAATTTTCAAACTTCAATACATTTCATTACCGGGAAGCACATTAGGGTCCACAAGGAAGACAGAGTGGTTAAGGTTCAAACCATAAGGGTTTATTAAAGAATTAGCAAAGTTACAAATTCAAATCATCAAATTTGTTATTAATAATCGATACGTGAATGGTTTAGTCAGTGTATAGTTCAAAGCTATTCAAAAACCATAGAACAAAGACAAGCTATTATAAAGTTGTCTCAAAAAAAGGTTAAGTAAAATCAGTTCTCCCAGAAAGGGAGTACCCTACTGCGCTAAGTCATGAAAAGGTTCTGCTACTAAGTCAGGAAAGAGGGATTCTGAAAGCCGTCATAAACTCCTGTCTACTCAACATTAGCTTAAATCACATAATTCTAACACTTGATACACCTACACATGATTCCCATATAATGGGCCAATCAAATTAAGGAACACCCAGATAATATAAACTCATTTTTTTCTCAAGCCCCTACACAATGAAGCTACTTTATGCATCCTTCAGACCTAGTTATTTTCAACATAATGAGATACATTGGACCAAGCTGTACTCTGTAGGTGCATCACACCCGCTCGTTAGCACAAACTAAAAGGATTGCGCAAAAGTAAACGTTTCACAAGAGAACGGAGAATCAAGGGCACATCGAAATGTTATATGTAAAGTCAGCTTCTCCTCGAACAAAGAAAGACGTGCTATGTAACAAGATGGCAGCCAGACGTTAGCCATCTAAAAATGCAGGCCTACATTAGCAATAGTCAGTCTAAATGGGAATATTACACAGTCAGTACTTTTGCATCTGTCTTGTTAATGTTGATATAGGTGCAAAACACATAGGGGCCGATTCCGATTCGGGCCGGAAAACGTACCGACCGACTCGGTACGGGAATTTAGTCCGACCGACTCGGACCGGCGCCGCACGACCCGGGTAGTACGATGAAATGAATGTGAAATCCGACAGACTCGGACGGAATACAAAACGACCGACCGAGCCGGACGGAAACAAGCCATCCGGCCGGGAAATCACGCGAAACGAACCGACCGACACGCACTCGGATTGAACCCGAACGAAACGTACCCGCGAACTCCGACCCGCGTAGTACGATGCTGTGCGTGCAAAACACGACCGACTCGCCCGGAGCACAAGCCGTACGACCGACACGCATACAAAACCCAGCCGAAGCAACCCAATACTACGCGACCGACTCGTACGCCGCATATGAAACCTAGCTGACACACAGCGGGAACGAGTCGGACAAGATCGCACCAGACAACTGCAGCGTCCTACTCGGACACAAGACCGACTCGTACATGCACCAAAAACACCAAGGAAAATTTAGAAAAAAAAGGGCCAAACAAGCAACCACTAAGCCAATAAATACAGGGAGGGGAAAAAAAATGGAACAAGGACACACCTCCAACTCCACCTACATAAAGGCCACAAATCCCTACCATGATCCTTTGCAAATTCCACTGACCTGCCAGCACACAACACCATCACACAGCAACCACAGACACACTCACAGCTCATACATCACACAAACCACACACCATTACCACACCTACAAATAGCACCCTCACACACACCCAGCTAAACCTACACTCACACCCCCCCACCTGCACACACACACACACATCAATCACCACCACCACCCATCACCATGCCCCCAAAGAAGAACCATAAGTTCCTAGATTGTGAATTGGAAGTCCTGGTAGACGAGATACTCAGGGTAGAGCCACAGTTGTTTGGTACATTGGTACAACAGACCCCCATGTCGCAGAAAACCAAGATGTGGGCGAGGATTGTCGACAGGGTGAACGCACAATCACCATGTTTGCGCACAAAGGAAGACATCCAGAACAGGTGGTATGATGTGCGCAGGAGGGTCCGGGAACTACTCAAAAAGGACTACCTCCTCAGCCAGCACACCGGCAGTGGCCCTCCTGCAAAACCAGTATACCTCAGGCCCTGGGAGGAGAAGGTGCGGGGGATCCTACCACCAGTGAGCGTATACGGACTAACAGACATCCCAGAGCCTGGTGAGTACACAACTAATATATACAATATGGTGTGACAACACACACACATCACAGTCAAGGGGATAGGCAAACCATGCACACTTAGCAAATACACAGCAACCAAAAGATATTCATCCCAAGATGTGAATGCTAGTCAGACAAACACAATACCTGCCATCTCATAGTGATATGTAACTGTGTCATGAGATCTACAAACCTAACAACAAATACAGCAAGGCAGTGGCACAAATAGAACCAACAAACACTCACAGATATTTACCCACCACTAGAACACCACCTCACAGGGAAGCTCACTCAAAGGAAGGAATTCTGTGTATGCTGGTCAAGTCAGTGTAGCCAATAGCATGATGGGAGTGGTAGTCACAGATATTGGTCACACCCACAATTGGCCCATCAACACCACTCTCAACCATGCTCACATCACAGGGAGTGGATAAGGACTCACAAGATGGCTGACACTGGGTACTGCTGTGGGGAGCACAAGGCCCTGCTGGGAACTGTGCACCAACAAACAGCACAACACCACTGCCTGACATCCTGAAAGCCAACTTGCACTCCCTGCAATGCAAGCACGTTGCATGGTGGGATATCTGGCTGGGTGGGAAGGAGGACTCACAGCACTGACCATAGTTACAAGCAGCTCTCCTCACACACCGCCTCAACACTAACTCCACATAACCCACCTGGGAGAATGCAATGCCTCACAGCCTAACTGAAGATCCCACAAAGAACCACCACCCTGGGTTATGCTGTGTGAAGCACAGGGACACTCTTGGGACTTGTAGCCAAACAACTGCCAGGACAACACTCCCAGCCATCCTGTCAGCACAGGCACCCCACCCCACAGGGAAGCAGAGTCAAAAGGAAGGAAGGATGGGCATGCTGGGAAGGGGGTGGAGGCAATAGCATGATGGGAGTTGTAGGCACAGATATTGCTCACCCTCACAATTGGCCCATCAACACCACTCTCAACCATGCTCACATCACAGGGAGTGGATAAGGACTCACAAGATGGCTGACACTGGGTACTGCTGTGGGGAGCACAAGGCCCTGCTGGGAACTGTGCAACAACAAACAGCAGGACACCACTGCCTGACATCCTGAAAGCCAACTTGCACTCCCTGCAATGCAAGCACGTTGCATGGTGGGATAACTGGGCTGGGGGGAGAAGGAGGCCTGGATGGTAACCAAATACCACCAATGCTGGTCATGCACACACCTCAACATTCACATTGACATGCCACAGGTTGGCAGGACAATGTGCTACACCAATATCACTCACTGACTGTCACTATTTAGGAGAATGCAATGTCCTGGCCCACATCCAGAGGTACAGTCACAACTGTCAGGTGTTTGAACAATTGATGCCAGTAGAAACATAACATACAATCTGTGTCTCTCCCCAAAACAGGAGATGATGGGGACACAGCAGCAGACCAGGAGGACTCCCTGTCCCAGGCTCCGGGGAACACTGAGCTCACTGGTGTGGATCAGCCTCTGCACTCCTCGGATGGCGAAGAACCAGCTGGACCCTCCGGTGTGAGTCATCATGCAGCACCAGCAGGACCAACATCTGCACCCCCTGCACCCACCCCTCCAACAACTGCCAACACACAGGCCACCCCTGCCAACACGGACACACCAAGGACCACAGATGACAACAGCGCACGGACCCAGGCCCAAACTGGAGCTGCTGACAACGAGCCCAGGAACAACACCCAAGTGGGCCCACGGTCACCTGTGCGTGCCACTGCAGGTCCTGCACGTGTCGCCAGGGGTGGTGTGAGGGGTGGGAGACATAGGTCTCTCCTTGCAGAGGGGTCTGGACTGTATGATGACCCACAACTGGCACGCATCGCGGATGCGTACCAGACTAGCACCGGAGAGGTCAGCCAGGTAGTGGGGATCCTCAAGGACATACAACAGCAGCAGGCTGCCCATCATGCCCGCTTGGACTCCCACATGTCCCGTGTCGAGACACACATGTCACGTGTCGAGACACACATGTGTGGCATGGAGTCCAAGTGGGACACATTGGAACAACTGACAGCGGTGCATAGGGACATACTGACATGCCTCCGCCAGATCAGCACCAACATGGCCTCACCTCCCTGTGTGCCCACAACATCTGCTGCTGAAACAACTGCAAATGCCACAGGGAGGGAGGAGGACTCTGGCAGAGAGTCCCCTGCACCGCCGCAGCCTGCACCTGAGGGTCCCCCCCCCCAAGAAGAGGGGCCGTCCGAGGAGGCCAAACTGAGAGGCCGATGGCCATCTACATCCCCCAGGAAGCCAACACCTGTTCTGGAACTTTTCCTCTGTGTGCATACTGCACGCCCTGTTGAAGCCAAGCCAACTCTCCCACATGACATGGGGAGCTCTAGTTGACCAAATGTATCAGATGACTGTGGACTTTACTCTGGACTTTTCAGCTACCAAGACTTCCAATTCACATGGGAACTTTGGATCCAAATTTCTATGTACAGCACCCACCATCCTGTGCACCATCCTCACACCTGTATGTAAATAAACTCACCAATACACCATATCTGCCTCTGTTGTGATTCCAACGTGGTTTTTGTCATGTAGATGTTGATCTTCTAAATTACACTGTGCATGCTAACTGCTACAGCAAGTCCAACACTGTCATGTCAGAAAATGGCGACGTGACACATATGAGGGAGACACACCACTAGGGCCACAAAACACATACACACCAGGGCCATCAGACTCATCACCTATACTGATGTTGCAACGAAGTACAGTGGAATGTACAGACACGCCACCTATTCACAGTCACTGTCAACTAGACAACAGGTGCAGTAAGCAAATGTCAGTCAGATGTGTGACTACAGACAACGCACATCCCAAAGTCAAGCACAGGTTTATTACACATTTCCAACATGTAGTTTCCACTACAAATGCAAGCTAATCCAACCTGGCTGTGGCCACAAAGTCAAAAAGTGCAGAAGATAGAAAGTCCAGGGGTGTGTGGCACATCACCTGTAGGGAAACGACTGCTTCCACCTTGGAAGTTGAATCATGGATTCGGGGGATCCAAGTTGATCAGACAACTCCAGCAGCACCCTGTGAAGGACAGACATGACACACAGTCAAAACCACTGAAGAACAGCACAGAACGGCAATACTCATGTCTAATACATGTCACGAGATAACTACACAAAACCAAGTTAGCATGTCAACACTGTTGGGCAGTACAGACCACCTGCAAGGACACATCGCTGCACGCATCCAGTCAAGTAGCACATGGCCACACTCAAACAGCACCAGAGCACCACACACACATATCATGCAAACTCAAATCATTGACATTACAACCCTCTGGAGACTCACATTCAGCTGAAGAAGTTGGTGATGAGCTGTGTGCGGACATCACCATCATCATCATCATCATCTTCACTGGCATCGTGACCCAGGCCAGGATCTTCCACAGGTGGCGGACGTTGGTCATCGTCATCCAGGATGAGAGGCAACTCCTTCCGCACTGCCAGGTTGTGTAGCATGCAGCAGACGATGACAATCTTGCACACCTTTGCTGGGGCATATGGGAGGGCCCCTCCTGTCTTGTCCAGGCAGCGGAAGCGGCTCTTCAGGAGACCAAAGGTCCGCTCAATCACCCTCCTCGTCCGACCATGTGCCTCATTGTAGCGCATCTGGGCTGGTGTCACAGGGTTCCTGAGGGGTGTCAGCAACCACGGCATGTTGGGGTATCCCGAGTCACCTACAGACAGACAATTGCACATTAGCCGATTTGAAAATGTGTGCGGAAAACAACATAGCAGAACACACACAATGGTACAAAGTCAGTACACACCAACAAGCCAGGCACGCTGGTTCGGCATCTGTGACATCATCCTCGGGATGCGACTACTCCTCATCACGTAGGCATCGTGTGCAGAACCGGGGAAACGGGCACACACATGTGAGATGGTCATATCTGCAAGACATACCACCAGAGCATTGATCGAATGGTAATGTTTACGGTTGCGGTATGCCTGCTCATGTGCCTGTGGTGGTATCAAAGACACATGTGTCCCATCAATGGAGCCAATTACATGTGGCATCCTCCCCAGGGCATAGAAGTCACTCTTGACGTCAGTGAGTCGTTGACGTGTTGGGAAATAGATGTACTGGTTGAGGTATCTCAACATTGCCCCCAAAACATCGCGTAGCACACGGCTGAACATAGTCTGTGACATCCCACCAGTAGTTGCCACAGTGTGTTGAAAGGTACCGGTGGCAAAGAAGTGTAGGCTGCCATCACCTTCACCTTGGGGATCAGCGCTGTAGGATACGGCCGGCCAGGCTGCAAATGTGGGGCCAACCGCACTGCCAAATCCTCAATCAGCTGCCTGGTGAAGCGGTACCGTCGGATGCTGTCACGTTCCACCATCGTTGCCAGGTCTGGGAATGGTCGATGGACAGCAGGAGCCCTGCAGTGCATAGGTGAAGAAAGCAAGATTGTCAGTCACCCCACCAATGTGCCGTTCACCATACTCAATTTCACATGACACATCATCAACATACACAAGTACTTGATGTGTGTGTCGTCCCGTTTGGACATATATGGCACCTACATGGACATCATCTAACATCTCTCTGTTCAACAAGTGTTGACAACTGGTTCCAGGGTGTGCTATGGGACACCATTAGGCTGTGTCACAGTACACATTAACTGCTCTCACGTTCCACACACATACCACAGTGACATGTCTGGACAGATGCTCCACAGGCATCACAGCTCATTGACAGGTAGATTCCCAGGGAGCCTGTCTTGCCACATGGACACTGGCATGACATGGCGTATCATGTACACGTCAGAAAAACAAACATGACACCCACAGGTGGTGGCCCCTGTAGCCTCTGCAGGACAGACATGGACGTCTGTGACACACACACACACACCATCAAAGTTCATGCACAAACCACGTGGATGTGGAGACTGTCTCCCATTGTGCACATGGAGTCAGAGACATGTGATACACAACATGCACACAGACTGTGGAGGGACATCACTATTGTTGGAATGGGCCACCCTGTGACGTACATGCCTTCCCACATGTGAGCCTGGGGGTATGTGACATGTCATACACATACACAACCTGGAAATGTGACCATGACACATGCTCAGAAATGAAAAGTTGCACACCACAGTGGTCATGTGCACAACACACAAAGGACCCTGTCCCCATTAACACGTGCACAGCCTGGGTGTGTCTGCCCCCAAGTGCCACCCCAAAATCCACATGTTCACCCCCATACACAGATAAGGTTATGCTGCCACACATGCCTCATAGACAGTGTGGACTGGGTGTGGTGTTGTAGGTGTGCCCCTGAGTCCCTGGAAAGTAAATGTGGCTGGCATAGGTTCACCAGTGACCAGCATGGTGACATATGCGTGTGACCTGTCCTGGTACGCGTTGTAGAGCAATGGACCGATCGGTGTGCCCGCACGGACCATTGCATTGAATGTGAGCGGGTACGCGTTGTACAGCAATGGTCCGATCGGTGTGCCCGGCACGGACCATTGCATTGAATGTGAGCGGGTATGCGTTGTATGCCTGGTACGCGTTGCACAGCAATGGTCCGATCGGTGTGCCCGGCCGGCCCATTGCATTGAATGTGAGCGGGTACGCGTTGTACAGCAATGGTCCGATCGGTGTGCCCGCACGGACCATTGCATTGAATGTGAGCAGGTACGCGTTGTATGCCTGGTATGCGTTGCACAGCAATGGTCCGATCGGTGTGCCCGGCCGGCCCATTGCATTGAATGTGAGCGGGTACGCGTTGTACAGCAATGGTCCGATCGGTGTGCCCGCACGGACCATTGCATTGAATGTGAGCGGGTACGCGTTGTATGCCTGGTACGCGTTGCACAGCAATGGTCCGATCGGTGTGCCCGGCCGGCCCATTGCATTGAATGTGAGCGGGTACGCGTTGTACAGCAATGGTCCGATCGGTGTGCCCGGCCGGCCCATTGCATTGAATGTGAGCGGGTACGCGTTGTATGCCTGGTACGCGTTGTAGAGCAATGGACCGATCGGTGTGCCCGCACGGACCATTGCATTGAATGTGAGCGGGTACGCGTTGTATCATGGGTACGCGTGGTACAGCAATGGTCCGATCGGTGCGCACGCATTGGCTGGGGCCTGGCATGGCAACGGACGTGTTTTTGAAGCTTCAACGAGTCTGATGCAGTGAATTCAGTTGGCCAGCCACAACAATGTTGCAAATTCATGGGTGTCATGAAGTTGAAATTTTTGAAGGATGCTGTGGGCGTGTCTTGGTGCTGCAATTCCATGGATTGGTCAGATTCATAAGATGCATACGACTTGGACCTATCACTTTGGACACATGGCACAGTATCTGCCTCTGCAGCACACATATAATGCTGGCTGTTCCCCTGAGGGCTCACTTGCCTGCACTACATGCTCCAGGACGACATCTGCCACTACACTGCTGCTGTCTCTGCATCCTCTGGCTACTGCAATGGCACGTACTGTGGAGAGAGCCCCAGCCTTCACCCATGAGGAGAACCAGGCCCTGCTGGACAACCTCCTTCCACAGTACAGCAAGCTGTATGGGACACCAGGGGAGCAGGTGAGTGTGCTGTCCACTGCCTTACTAATTGTGCATGTTGTCTGACTAGCAGGATTTACAGTGTGCACACCACTGGCTAGCATGCTCACTGAGTAGTACTCACCCCCCAAAGTGTGTAGTCACATGCACTGAACAGGTACAGTGGAGTAACAGTGCATTCAAACAAGGTTCACTTCCCATGCAATGATACCATGTAGTAACTGCTGGCAAACTGTCCATAGCCCTCGTTGCACTGCCTGTGTACATCATATGCCCCTGTGATTGAGACATGTATTTCCAACTGTGTGATGCACGGATATGTTGCATGTGTAGTAATGGCCTTTTCACTTTGTCATCCTCACAGGTTGATGCCCATCAGAAGCAGGATATCTGGCTGGCCATCGTCCGGGCAGTCAGATCCGTGGGGGTCTACAAGCGCCGGAT
The DNA here is from genome assembly GCA_963921515.1 of Calotriton arnoldi. Taxonomy (NCBI): domain Eukaryota; kingdom Metazoa; phylum Chordata; class Amphibia; order Caudata; family Salamandridae; genus Calotriton; species Calotriton arnoldi. The sequence goes on from CAWUFW010014874.1 coordinate 136,950, forward strand.
CCGCAACTGCCAGAAGAGGTGGCAGGACCTTCGGGGCTGGACCCGGAGGATTGCAAGGGTCCAGCTGAAGCTGTCGCCTCCTCGCAGGAGGGGCGGACACCGGACCCTGACCCCCCACATGCTCCAGATCCTGCCGGTGGTCTTCCCGGAGCTGGATGGGCAGCTGAAGGGCAGACAGCAGCAAGGAGGGGGTGAGTCAAAGACTGCACTGTGAACTCTGTCTGACATTCTATGTGCCCTCCTGTGGCGTGGTTAAACTTCCCCAGTACATCAGTCTTGTTGTCCAGTACCCATGTCCCTCTATTGTGACATGGCCACTACCCATCTGATAGGCCGGTGTGCTCCTTACGCTCAGGATAATTGTGTCACTCGGGTACAGGGTCCTTGCATTTTGCTTTGCTCAAGGTGGGTGACAGCTTTTGTTCCCGTGATATTGTGTTAGCCTTCATGGGTGGGTCAATTGCTCACACAATGCCTGAGTCGTGCAATGTAGTCTGGGTGTAACTTTGATATGTGATCCACTTGCAGATCAGAATCACCACATGTCCCTGGGGTATTTGCCACACCCCCATGCTGCGGGTGGGTAAAATGTTTGGGCCTCAGGAGTATGTATGTCAAGTGTGTCACACATGCCTAGCCACCTGCCTACTGACCAGGGCTCATCCATCTTGCAGGTGGAGACGGACAGTCATGCCTACTCCAGGGCATACAATACACTCTGTACTCCCACTCCCGTGTATCAGCTGACATGCTGTGCTCAGTGAAATGTTCCCTCAGGTGTCTGCCTCTGTGTCGTTGTGCTGTGACTACGTTGTCGGGACTCCTGTGATGTTTATCGGTTAGGGGTCAGCATGCCATCTGCTATTGGACCATGTGAGACAAGACTTCTGTGACTTATAGGTGTTTGATCACATGACTGTGCAGACAGGTGTATGCCACTGTGACTTTCAGGCAGCTGTTTTTCATTCTCAGCACACTGTGAGGTGCTCATGTTCAGAGAGTTGTGTTTCATGTCCCCCATATGTCCAATTGGTATGACGTGGACAAATAGTAGTTCAGATGATGTGGTTTTTGGGGGATGGACATGTGCACTTGTCAGTTACATTACTTGCCTTCCCCATGTCCTAGGATTGTGACACAGTGCAGACTGTTGTTGGCTGGCTGCCATGGCCATGTGACTGGAGACAGTGATGTATGACTTTGCAGGCATGCCTGTGTCATGGCATTAAACTTCCTAACAGTGATCCTGCAGGGGAGTGACATGTGCAACATGCACCCCATTGTGGCATTGACTATCCGGACATGGGTGCTTCATGGGGTCTGGTGCTGGTATGCATCACATGCATTTCTATTTAGACTCTGGCCGTCCATTTATACAGACACCTGCACTGACTCAGTGGCAAGAGATGTGACGTGGGCATGTTCACATACTTCACCGTGTTCTCAGCAATGTCCAACTACTGTGTAGGTGGTGCATGTGTCCACACTGGGGTCTTACCATCAGACAGGCACCAGACAGATGGGTGCAAGGGCAGGAGGGGTGTCTGTTCCATGGTTGACCATCAGACTGACAATTGGCTTCTCCTAATCTGTGTGATGACTTTTGGCAATGTTCTACTAGAGATGCCAGGGCTTGCTCTGTGATGTGCTGTACTTACTGTGGTGTGTGCGGTCAGTGCAGGTGACTGATGTTTGTCTGTTTCCCTAATTGTTTGCAGATACATCCACAGCCACAGGAGGGGACAGCTCCACGGACCAGGAGGAGCAGCGGAGCCAGACTGGGTCAGCGTCTGACGAGTGGTCAGAGGGACCCAGTGGCACGGAGGGCGAGGGGAGCCACACCGAGGAGTCCTCAGCACCATCCACCTCAGCTGGGGACCACAGCAGCTCGGAGGATGACTCCCTTGTGGATGCGGGTGTCAGCAGCCACAACACCCCAGCTAGTCTGTCTGACCCCGCCACCACCACCACCACCACCACCGCCCTCCCATTGGCTCCCATTCCTGAGGTCCGTGGAGGCTCCCGTGCTCGGGAGCGTGTCTCCTTCAAGCCAGGCACCGCACACCCTGCCCCTGTGTCCCCTGCTGCCCTGAGTGAGGAGTCTGTGTACCTCCTTCGGCAGCTCCATGTAGGGCAGACAGCAATGCTGACTGTCCTCCATGCACACACCACTCTGTTGACACAGCTGGTGTCGTTCATGGAGGGCATCTCAACGGGTATGTCTGCCCTACAGAGGAGCAATAGGTCCATGGACTCCTCCCTGACGGCAGCAGTGTCCCTCCTCCAACAGTCCCTCACCCCTCCCACCTCTGCCCCATCCACACTTCCTACCACCCTACCTGTCCAAAGCACATGCACACCTGCACAATCACCCAAACACACAGACACGAGCAGCACACACACACCCAAAACCAAGGCAAGACGTGCACACAAGCATCCTCAGGGGACTGATTCCACACACACAGGGGAAGGGGAACTGACACACACACAGGCAACCACAGTCACTCCGCAATCCTCAAGATCCTCTCCCTCCAAGACCCCTTCCCTTGCCTCACCTGCAACCCCACATACACAGCAGCTCTTCCTCTCTGACCTAGGCCTCTTCCCCTCCAATCCCGCTGATCCAGCATACCGGGGGAAGAGGAAGTCCACACACAGAGAGGGAGTGCCCCTCGCCCCCGGACACCCTCCCCCAGGCACAGGCAGAGTGAGACCCCCACCCGCAAGTCCCCCCGGACCCGGAAGAGCAAGACCCCGCCACCGCCCTGCAAGTCACCCACCCAGTCTCTCACCTCCATCCCCCAGGCCACCACTCCACAGGTTCCACCGCCACACCCTGCCCCAGGTTCCCCCACACACCGATACCGCATCCCCAAACTGCTCAGGCCCTCCCCCCCTGCCACTTGCTCTTCCACCCCCAAAACTGATGCTCTGCCTGTATGTGCCACTGGTGTGGAGACCGTGTCCCCCCCTCTGTCCTGCCCAGCTCTTCTGCCCCCCTTCCACTCCCTTGGAGTCATGCACTGCGGTGGAGTCCACAACAACCCCGTCTGACTCGGCACTGCATTGGGTCCCAGTCCACTCCATTTGACCAGCCCACTGCAGTGGTTGCAGCACCAACACCATCGGACTTGAGCCCTGCGGTGGTGCCGGCCCCCCCTGAGTCAGACACCTCCACTGCAGTTGCCGGTGACACTCCTGCACCCACCTCACCTTCCCTGCCTCCTTCTGGCATCCCCTGATCCTGTCCCTGCAGTGCCTGGCCTGCCCCTCGTATACCCCTCCAAGGGGGATGTCCCCTGTCGGTACCTGTGCAGGCAAGCAATTGGTGACAAGTTGTCACACATCACCCTGTTGGGACTGTGTATTTGGACTGGACATTGGCCGTAGTTAATTTTGGACTTTTGATTTCAGTTGCACACTTGCTGAATAAAGCCTCTTTTTGTTTACTTGTGGTTAATCTTTGGTGGTACATGATGTAGAATCATGCATTTGCTGTTGTAATTGTGTTCAGATCAGGTAAATTAAGTTTTGCTGTGATGGGCTCCATGTGATCCATGGGATATGTGTCCTAATCTAGTCTGGATCTATAGCATCCCTTGCTGCAGTCTGAGGGTGTAATGTTCAGCATTTGACACAGGGATGTACGTTTAGCATTTGTAGATTACCATCTTTGTCCTACACTGTTGCACATCTGTTGGGCTTACCACTGTCCAATGTTCCTAGTACCCTGACTGTGCGCCCGTCTCCACTGGACATGCAGTTTTGCACATCAATTTTGGAGGACTCATCTGTGTATACAGTACAACTGGATTGCCACGTGTTTTGGGTGTATGCAGATGACTGACGTGACACTCCCGTACCCAGGCTGATGTGAGCAGAGGCTTCTGTGTGTTGTAGTTGTTGACTCACTGACGGAGTGTCCTGCTGATATGTTTGAGTCGTGCACAGACAAGGTTTGGCACAGTGGACCTTCCACAGGAGTGGAGTGCCCTCATGGCTGTGTGTAATCTGGTGACATTGCGTGTGCCCGTGTTGTGTGTTGTGTGAGCATGTCTGTGCATGTTCCCTTCCCTTTTCATACACAGGCTGTGTCCCTAGGGATGTTCATGTTTGTGATGCTTGCAGAGTTGGTATGTGTTCATCCAGCATCTTGGACCTGGTTTCTCCGTGATGTGGGTGCATGGCAAACTGATGTTCATGAGGTTGTCATCCCAGGTTGTCTTTGTTGTCAGGGCTGGGGATGTGGGCAAACGCTGATGGGTCACATTCAGGATTCCCCTTGGCACTTGTTGTTTACACAAGTAATGTGATTTTGAGTTTGTGGTAGCTTTCAGTGATTGTGACGCGTTGTGTGTGTGACTGCTGCCACTCCTCAGGGTCAGAGCTGCAATGTTGGAAGTTGTGTACGTGTGTTCTTTGTGTCTCACCTTGGCTTCTTCGTTGGTGTGTGACTATGGCCAGGATCCCATTGTTTGTGGTGGATTTCACATCATGCGCATGTACGGCGTACTGTGCTGTGTGTCATACATAGACGAGTCATGTTGAGTGGGCATGTGTGATGGGTTTCTGCACCTTAGTTCCCCCACCACCCCTGGGATTGTCATGGGTGCATGTGCAATGTCACCAGTCCATGTGAGCTTCACTGCTGCACATTGGTGGAGATCAGGGTGTGTGGTGTTGAGTGTGCAAATGTGAGTTGTTGCACGGCTAGGCCACTACCTCCATATTGGCCTTGGCTGGCAGGCCCTGCTGATTGATTGGAGCTTGTGTAGGTGTGATGGTAGTTTGTAGCTGAGGACACATGGCTGTGGTTCACAATGTGATCAACATCTACCTTTGTCATCACAGTGGAATTGTCATGCAGGCTAGTGTCTGCACAATGTGGGGTCCCTGGGGGTAGTGCTGTGGTGGGTGTGTCTCTTGCTGTGTTAGTTGCTGTTCCTACAAGCTTGTGTGACATGTGTAATTTGGGCTCCCTCTCATCCAACAATGCCAGATTGCCCACATAGGGGAATCCAATCCATGAGTTACTTGTGTGTGGCACTGTATACACATCTGTGTAATTGGGATTCAGGCCTCCTCATGTGTTGTGTGGTTGCCTGGGGACACTGGCACACACCCCCATCACCTGTTGTGTTTGATATGCAGTGTGAGTCTGCCTGTTTGTGTTAGTGCATTTGCATCACTGCATTGGCATTTCTGTAGTGTGCCATTGGCTGTATGTTGTTTGGTGATTTTCCCCTGCTCTCCCTGGGACTCCTGGGTCATCAGTCAGCACAATGATCATGGTTTGTATGTCCCATTGCTGCCATGGTATGGTATTTGTTCACCTGACATCGACAGTCTCCACAGGTTATATACATTTGTGTGTCCATAGGTGCAGATATGTGGGTCAGCATCATGATGGTCACTTCTGTCATTGTGTAATTGGCTGATTGTTGGCAATGTGGTCCCCCATGTGTGATGTTTGTATGCACATGGCCAAAACGATATTTCTGTGTCACTGCACTGTTAGCCTCGCCCAATCTATGTTGCAATGGGACACAAGCACTACTATGCCACAGATGTTTTAGTTGTTGTGTGACCAGGATTCATCCATACAGTTTGTCTTTGGCAGCTTTTACCATGCCTACACTTACCTTATGATCACCGTGGTGATGGTGCTTTGGGCCCCATTGCCACACTGATCAAAAGGTGCATCAGCCTTGGACCCCACACTTCCCTTTTGGTGACTGTGGTGATGGGGCTTTGGGCCCCATTGCCACACTGATCAAAAGGTGCATCAGCCTTGGACCCCACACTTCCCTTTTGGTGACTGTGGTGATGGGGCTTTGGGCCCCATTGCCACACTGATCAAAAGGTGCATCAGCCTTGGACCCCACACTTACCTTTTGGTGACTGTGGTGATGGTGCTTTAGGCCCCATTGCCACACTGATCAAAAGGTGCATCAGCCTTGGACCCCACACTTCCCTTTTGGTGACTGTGGTGATGGGGCTTTGGGCCCCATTGCCACACTGATCAAAAGGTGCATCAGCCATGGACCCCACACTTACCTTTTGGTGACTGTGGTGATGGGGCTTTGGGCCCCATTGCCACAGTGGCCATGGTTGGCTTGTATTGTGGAGGCCACACACTTTTATGTGTCACACATGTGATAGTGGGTCACATTGTATGTTCATTGTCATGTTTTGTGTTGTTGGCATTTGACATGGACTACACACGCTTGTCATGTTGTTTGGGTGGATGTAATTTTCTGTGATTCCTTATGTGGGAGTATGCTGGTTGTGTCATGCATTACCCGTCCTATGAGTAGGGGTGGTGGTAGTGGCAGGCATCCAGCCCCCCATAAGTGGGGATGGTAGTAGTGATAGGCATCCAGCACCCCATGAGTGGGGATGGTAGTAGTGGCAGGCATCCAGCCCCCCATGGGTGGGGATGGTAGTAGTGATAGGCATCCAGCCCCCCATGAGTTGGGATGGTAGTAGTGATAGGCATCCTGCCCCCCATGAGTGGGGATGGTAGTGGTGGCAGGCATCCTGCCCCCCATGAGTGGGGATGGTAGTGGTGGCAGGCATCCTGCCCCCCATGAGTCGGGATGGTAGTAGTGATGGGCATCCAGGCCCCCATGAGTAGGGGTAGTGGTGGTGGCAGGCATCCATCACACCAAGGGTGGGGATGGTAGTAGTGGCAGGTATCCAGCACCCCATGAGTGGGGATAGTAGTAGTGGCAGGCATCCAGCCCCCATGAGTGGGGATGGTAGTAGTGATGGGCATCCAGGCCCCCATGAGTAGGGGTAGTGGTGGTGGCAGGCATCCATCACACCAAGGGTGGGGATGGTAGTAGTGGCAGGCATCCAGCACCCCATGAGTGGGGATGGTAGGAGTGATAGGCATCCAGCACCCCATGAGTGGGGATGGAAGTAGTGATAGGCATCCAGCACCCCATGAGTGGGGATGGTAGTAGTGGCAGGCATCCAGCCCCCCATGAGTGGGGATGGTAGTAGTGGCAGGCATCCAGCCCCCCATGAGTGGGGATGGTAGTAGTGGCAGGCATCCAGCCCCCCCATGAGTGGGGATGGTAGTAGCGATAGGCATCCAGCCCCCCATGAGTGGGGATGGTAGTAGCGATAGGCATCCAGCCACCCATGAGTGGGGATGGTAGTAGCGATAGGCATCCAGCACCCCATGAGTGGGGATGGTAGTAGTGATAGGCATCCTGCCCCCCATGAGTGGGGATGGTAGTAGTGATAGGCATCCTGCCCCCCGTGAGTGGGGATGGTAGTAGTGATAGGCATCCAGCCCCCCATGAGTGAGGATGGTAGTAGTGATAGGCATCCAGGCCCCCATGAGTGGGGATGGTAGTAGTGATAGGCATCCAGCCCCCCATGAGTGAGGATGGTAGTAGTGATAGGCATCCAGGCCCCCATGAGTGGGGATGGTAGTAGTGATAGGCATCCTGCCCCCCATGAGTGGGGATGGTAGTAGTGATAGGCATCCAGCCCCCCATGAGTGGGGATGGTAGTGGTGGCAGGCATCCTGCCCCCCATGAGTGGGGATGGTAGTGGTGGCAGGCATCCTGCCCCCATGAGTGGGGATGGTAGTAGTGATGGGCATCCAGGCCCCCATGAGTAGGGGTAGTGGTGGTGGCAGGCATCCATCACACCAAGGGTGGGGATGGTAGTAGTGGCAGGCATCCAGCCCCCCATGAGTGGGGATGGTAGTAGTGATAGGCATCCAGCCCCCCATGAGTGAGGATGGTAGTAGTGATAGGCATCCAGCCCCCCATGAGTGGGGATGGTAGTGGTGGCAGGCATCCTGCCCCCCATGAGTGGGGATGGTAGTGGTGGCAGGCATCCAGGCCCCCATGAGTAGGGGTAGTGGTGGTGGCAGGCATCCATCACACCAAGGGTGGGGATGGTAGTAGTGGCAGGCATCCAGCACCCCATGAGTGGGGATGGTAGTAGTGGCAGGCATCCAGCCCCCATGAGTGGGGATGGTAGTAGTGATAGGCATCCAGCCCCCCATGAGTGAGGATGGTAGTAGTGATAGGCATCCAGGCCCCCATGAGTGGGGATGGTAGTAGTGATAGGCATCCAGCCCCCCATGAGTGGGGATGGTAGTAGCGATAGGCATCCAGCCCCCCATGAGTGGGGATGGTAGTACACGCTTGTCATGTTGTTTGGGTGGATGTAATTTTCTGTGATTCCTTATGTGGGAGTATGCTGGTTGTGTCATGCATTACCCGTCCTATGAGTAGGGGTGGTGGTAGTGGCAGGCATCCAGCCCCCCATGAGTGGGGATGGTAGTAGTGATAGGCATCCAGCACCCCATGAGTGGGGATGGTAGTAGTGGCAGGCATCCAGCCCCCCATGGGTGGGGATGGTAGTAGTGATAGGCATCCAGCCCCCCATGAGTTGGGATGGTAGTAGTGATAGGCATCCTGCCCCCCATGAGTGGGGATGGTAGTGGTGGCAGGCATCCTGCCCCCCATGAGTGGGGATGGTAGTGGTGGCAGGCATCCTGCCCCCCATGAGTGGGGATGGTAGTAGTGATGGGCATCCAGGCCCCCATGAGTAGGGGTAGTGGTGGTGGCAGGCATCCATCACACCAAGGGTGGGGATGGTAGTAGTGGCAGGTATCCAGCACCCCATGAGTGGGGATAGTAGTAGTGGCAGGCATCCAGCCCCCCATGAGTGGGGATGGTAGTAGTGATGGGCATCCAGGCCCCCATGAGTAGGGGTAGTGGTGGTGGCAGGCATCCAACACACCAAGGGTGGGGATGGTAGTAGTGGCAGGCATCCAGCACCCCATGAGTGGGGATGGTAGTAGTGATAGGCATCCAGCACCCCATGAGTGGGGATGGTAGTAGTGATAGGCATCCAGCACCCCATGAGTGGGGATGGTAGTAGTGGCAAGCATCCAGCCCCCCATGAGTGGGGATGGTAGTAGTGGCAGGCATCCAGCCCCCCATGAGTGGGGATGGTAGTAGTGGCAGGCATCCAGCCCCCCCATGAGTGGGGATGGTAGTAGCGATAGGCATCCAGCCCCCCATGAGTGGGGATGGTAGTAGCGATAGGCATCCAGCCACCCATGAGAGGGGATGGTAGTAGCGATAGGCATCCAGCACCCCATGAGTGGGGATGGTAGTAGTGATAGGCATCCTGCCCCCAATGAGTGGGGATGGTAGTAGTGATAGGCATCCTGCCCCCCGTGAGTGGGGATGGTAGTAGTGATAGGCATCCAGCCCCCCATGAGTGAGGATGGTAGTAGTGATAGGCATCCAGGCCCCCATGAGTGGGGATGGTAGTAGTGATAGGCATCCAGCCCCCCATGAGTGAGGATGGTAGTAGTGATAGGCATCCAGGCCCCCATGAGTGGGGATGGTAGTAGTGATAGGCATCCTGCCCCCATGAGTGGGGGTGGTAGTAGTGATAGGCATCCAGCCCCCCATGAGTGGGGATGGTAGTGGTGGCAGGCATCCTGCCCCCCATGAGTGGGGATGGTAGTGGTGGCAGGCATCCTGCCCCCCATGAGTGGGGATGGTAGTAGTGATGGGCATCCAGGCCCCCATGAGTAGGGGTAGTGGTGGTGGCAGGCATCCATCACACCAAGGGTGGGGATGGTAGTAGTGGCAGGCATCCAGCCCCCCATGAGTGGGGATGGTAGTAGTGATAGGCATCCAGCCCCCCATGAGTGAGGATGGTAGTAGTGATAGGCATCCTGCCCCCATGAGTGGGGATGGTAGTGGTGGCAGGCATCCTGCCCCCCATGAGTGGGGATGGTAGTGGTGGCAGGCATCCAGGCCCCCATGAGTAGGGGTAGTGGTGGTGGCAGGCATCCATCACACCAAGGGTGGGGATGGTAGTAGTGGCAGGCATCCAGCACCCCATGAGTGGGGATGGTAGTAGTGGCAGGCATCCAGCCCCCCATGAGTGGGGATGGTAGTAGTGATAGGCATCCAGCCCCCCATGAGTGAGGATGGTAGTAGTGATAGGCATCCAGGCCCCCATGAGTGGGGATGGTAGTAGTGATAGGCATCCAGCCCCCCATGAGTGAGGATGGTAGTAGTGATAGGCATCCAGGCCCCCATGAGTGGGGATGGTAGTAGTGATAGGCATCCAACCCCCCATGAGTGGGGATGGTAGTGGTGGCAGGCATCCTGCCCCCCATGAGTGGGGATGGTAGTAGTGATGGGCATCCAGGCCCCCATGAGTAGGGGTAGTGGTGGTGGCAGGCATCCATCACACCAAGGGTGGGGATGGTAGTAGTGGCAGGCATCCAGCACCCCATGAGTGGGGATGGTAGTAGTGGCAGGCATCCAGCCCCCCATGAGTGGGGATGGTAGTAGTGATGGGCATCCAGGCCCCCATGAGTAGGGGTAGTGGTGGTGGCAGGCATCCATCACACCAAGGGTGGGGATGGTAGTAGTGGCAGGCATCCAGCACCCCATGAGTGGGGATGGTAGTAGTGGCAGGCATCCAGCCCCCCATGAGTGGGGATGGTAGTAGTGATAGGCATCCAGCCCCCCATGAGTGAGGATGGTAGTAGTGATAGGCATCCAGGCCCCCATGAGTGGGGATGGTAGTAGTGATAGGCATCCAGCCCCCCATGAGTGGGGATGGTAGTAGCGATAGGCATCCAGCCCCCCATGAGTGGGGATGGTAGTAGCGATAGGCATCCAGCACCCCATGAGTGGGGATGGTAGTAGTGATAGGCATCCTGCCCCCCATGAGTGGGGATGGTAGTGGTGGCAGGCATCCAGCCCCCCATGAGTGGGGATGGTAGTAGTGATAGGCATCCAGCCCCCCATGAGTGGGGATGGTAGTAGCGATAGGCATCCGGCCCCCCATGAGTGGGGATGGTAGTAGCGATAGGCATCCAGCACCCCATGAGTGAGGATGGTAGTAGTGATAGGCATCCAGGCCCCCATGAGTGGGGATGGTAGTAGTGATAGGCATCCAGCCCCCCATGAGTGGGGATGGTAGTGGTGGCAGGCATCCTGCCCCCCATGAGTGGGGATGGTAGTAGTGATGGGCATCCAGGCCCCCATGAGTAGGGGTAGTGGTGGTGGCAGGCATCCATCACACCAAGGGTGGGGATGGTAGTAGTGGCAGGCATCCAGCACCCCATGAGTGGGGATGGTAGTAGTGGCAGGCATCCAGCCCCCCATGAGTGGGGATGGTAGTAGTGATAGGCATCCAGCCCCCATGAGTGGGGATGGTAGTAGTGATAGGCATCCAGGCCCCCTGAGTAGGGGTGGTGGTGGTGGCAGGCATCCAGGCCCCTATGGGTGTGTATGGCATTGGTGATGCCCATCCCACCCCTATGATTGTGCTGTTGCTAGTGTACGTCATTTGTGCATCCCTATGTGTGTGTGACATATTTCGGGTACGTGTCGTTTGTTTGTGTTGTGGGTGTTTGACTTACCGTCTGCGCCGTACGCGTCCGAACCGGTCCCGGTAATAGATGTAGAGTATAGGTAGGACCTGCGCGAAGGGATTCATGGTTGGGTCGTCTCGTTCGGGTTTCGCGTGTCTTCGACTCGTACTCGTCGCTGGTTTGTTCGTCTCGTAGCCGTGGATCTTCTTGTGGCGCGAATCGGAGCTTATGTGCGGCTCTCCGAGATGCTGAAACGTGCCGGACGTAGCGACGGGTTCGGCGCGTACGGAGCGCGCATCGTACTAGTCCGGCCGGAAGGTGCTGTGTATTTGCTTCCGTGCGGCTCGAATCGGCGTTTGCGGATCCGGCTCGGGCGGGGAAAAGGAGCTGGATTGGGTAAGTACGGCTCGCTCGGAATCTGGGCTGTTGTGCGCATCGTACTTGTTCGTTCGGTGGGGTATTCGAATCGGTCGGAAAACATGCGTTCAGCTTGGTTTTTTTCCGGACGAATAGTGTTAGGTGTGCTTCCGGACGACATCGGAATCGGCCCCATAGTATGCAAAATATCTCCACCAGTACCGTATGGGAATGCACTGTCGCAATATGAAGATGTGGAGTGTGCCATGATTGACTGACAGCACAACAGAATCCGTTTTGGGTCTTTCCTGTGCTAGGAGAAGGAAGCCAGTCAAGCAGCAATGTGTATTCTAGGGCTCCTTCAGTGCATTTCTGAAGCCTTTGTTAGTGGCCAGATACAAGAGTGTGGGAGTAATGGAGACAGCATTTTCTGTGAAAGTGTATGACTATATTGTGCCTTTTGTTCCAAGATTGATTGATATGTGCAGCGCATGGAAACCTCCTTTCCGCTTGTGTTTTGAGTTGCACTGAGCTGGAGACTCCCACCTTCATTCTCCTTCTAACCGACACCCAACAAAGCCTGGCTGACTTGTCTGGAGGTAAATAACCAAATGACGCTGTGGGTTGGAGGACGACACGGGCTTTGAGACAGACAAAAGTAACAAGAGAGAAGTGCATTTACAGTCAGGTGTGTGTAAATGGTAGCATGCATGGGGTGATTCTGCAAGGGGAAAGGTAAACATGAGGGTCTGAATATGTTCAGTGGCAGTTGGGGAAGATAGGTTGGATATAGCAAAGGATAGAACTAAGGGTGAGACATTGAATAAAGCAGTGAGTACCAGAGATGGTGGTGAATTCCAGAAGATTATTAATGATATGAAACTCAACCAAAACAGAATGTTGATGGGGTTAAGGTTGGGGATAAAGATGCTATAAAAATAGACAAAGCAGAGGGTAATGACAAAGATGCAAAATTATCTGAAAAGATCGCTGCGGAAACCAAGGAGGGAGGAATGAGCTCAATAAAAAATATTGCCCTATATGGGTGTCTTCATGCCATTGGGGGCACATCTATCTACTGTCACAAGAGAGAACATTTGTGAGTAAGGGGGAGTTTGCTGATGGTCGAAAGAGGAAACGTGGGAAATGGCTTGGAGACCTATGGTGCCATAAATGCAGATACATGGACATCAGTCTTTCTCCTCTTTGCTAGCATGGACTGTGAGAAATTCCCTGAAAGGGCGGTAGCAATTTTCAAATACATGGATATAGAGAGAAGAGCCCAGATGGATTTTGGGGGGTTTGCGTGGCATCGGTATGATGAGGTGTTCAGAGTCAGACTGAGCATTAAAATGAGAAGCCTTAGCGTGAATTGGACAGTGAGCCTTTGGCAGCAGATAATGGCCCACACATGCCCTGCTAGGGGTTTGCTCATGCCCTATAGGTCCATTCTGAGAAGTCCCACCCTTGGTGGGGATGGGAGTTGTTGAAAGGGGTCATGGTTTAAACTCAGGTGCAAGCTAGGGCTTTAACAGGTAATATTGCATCAAACATCCATGCAGATACAACCATGAGTGCTCAGTTTGCAGGGGCGGACATTCCATTGTGCAATGTATTGGGGAAACCATGGTCTCAGTGCAGGGACATCATAGGGAGGGAAGGGGGAATCAACAGTTTAGCAACAAGGATTTTTGCACCAATTAAGTTGCATATATTGGAAGATTGGTTGACCTATTATCCGAACAAAGAAGATGCAGTGTTGCTTGCATGGGGATTTTATCGAAGGCTTTCGACTTTTTCCGACGTTTTGCTGACAATTAAAAATTTGCTAAACAAATGCCAGTGTTGGTAAAAGAAAAAAAATAAAGAAGTAAAGGATGGGAGGATGATGGGCCCCTTTAATGAGTGACTTTGAGAATTTGATGGTTTCACTATTGGGTGTGGTCACTAAAACTGCCGCTGGGGAAATTTATTTTGCATGATCCACCATCTGTCATGCTGGAAAGGCAATCTCTGAATGACTTCATAGCAAGGGAGGATGTGGCAGTGCAGTTTGTGGATGTAGTGTTCGAGATGATCAGAGGTTGTAGTGCTGTGTCACTTTTGGCAAAATGTGAAATAAGTTGGGCCTTCGTTTATTGCTGGTTAACCCTTTGGACTTTGAATCGTCAAGTATTTTGATTGCTGACCATTGTTTTGTTAACAAGGTGTTACCGATGGGGTGTGCCATAAATTGTCAAATATTTGCGCGCTTTAGGTGTTTTCTGCAGCGGTGCTTTGTTTCCAGAGCAGGACATTCAAGGGTTACACACTATGTGGAGGACTTTTTGTTCATGGGACATAAAAACAATCCAACTCATGCGAGAGGGCATAAAAGGACTTTGAGTTTTTTTCTGACACACTACATGTGCCTCTGCTGCTTGAGAAGACCGAAGGGCCTAATACCACACTAACATTCTTGGGCACTGAAATTTATACAATGGCCATGGTCACTCATTTCCTAAATGAGAAGGTTCACGAGGTGAAAAAGTTGTTAGAGGTGACAATTGCAGCAAAGAAATTGGAGATTCAAAAGCTGTTGGGCCATCTCAACTTTGCATGTGGAATTCTAATAGCAGAGAGAACATTTTGTAGGCGTTTAGGATTCACCTTGTCTGGTGCCACTTTAACACGGGAAACAGCGTTTACAACGCTGTCATCACATCGCGTTCTATTACAACGCGGTCGTTACAACGACCGCGTTGTTAGAACGCGATGCCTTTACATCGCAAGTCATTAGATCAACTTGCTGTAGGGGGCGCTCTAACCTAAGGAATAGAATAATTTACTATTCCAACACCTTCCCTACTGTTGCGCAGGCTGGAGTTGGACTAGTAAATTATTCTATTCCTAAGTCCAGCGCGCCCCCTACAGCAAGTCGATCTAATGACTTGCGATGCAAAGGTATCGCGTTCTAACAACGCGGTCGTTACAACGACCGCGTTGTAATAGAACGCGATGTTATAGCATGCGTAGTAACATGCTATATTCCTTTAACACACCACAGAGTTTGCATTTCATCAGCAATTAGAGGAGGTTTGAGTAGGTGGTTGTTTTTTTTCTTCAGATTTCAATGGTATCATGCTATGGTCCCTGGAAGATGAGCTTCTCTGGCCCATACAGATGTTTGCAGTTGCCGTAGGAGCAGATAGTTTTGGGCTGTTTTGGGATGGCAGATGGTGCTCTGAAAGATGGAAACAAGCTTGGCGAGATGAGGATCGAAGCATAGCCTTTTGCGATTTTTTTCCCCTTCTGGTAGCGTTATCTTTGTGGTGCCAAAAATTGGCCGACACGAAGGTGGTGTTCAATGAGGATAATTAGAGTGTTGTACACAGCTGCAGTCCGCGCAGGTAACAGCAGTGGGGCGGTGGGGCCAGGTGGAGTATTCGAGGACGATGCAGAGGAAAATTAATTATTTATTTAATTTTCCCTCTGCATCTTCCCTCGAAATCCCCCCTTAAGCGCCCCCCCGCCCCACTGCTGTTACCTGCACGGACCGCGGCTGGTTGTACAGATTCAATCCAAAGAAAGGTATGCTGTTCCTCAAGGGTTAACTTGATAAGTAAAGAGAGAGATATATAAGAATGCATACCGGGAGGACAATTATACCCGACACCTTAAACCAATAATGTGGGTCCGGAAGGGGAGTTCCCTTCTTCGGAACTAGGGCCCTCACACACCCAGCCAGCTAGGTGTCAAGCTTCATCATTGGGCCTGCTCCTCATTGGGTTGGTGCTGCAATACCCAACGGGCACCCAATGAGGGGCTCTTTGGCGGAGATCTTTTGTTCCTTTCCATTTAGTGAGGTGTGAGTGAGGGGCCTAGAAAGTGTAGGTGTGTGTGAAAAGTGAAGGTTAAAACAGGTTAGGTAACCAATATAATTTATTTGGCTCTGGTTACTACCTGATTAAAAGAAAAAAGAGAGGCGGCTTTGTCTGACTTAATGGATCAGAACAAGGTAGCACTCTACTCCAATAGGTCAACATGTTTCTTGCCTTGACAGCCCTAATGGGTCTATGGCAATTCATCAGGACCAAAAATATAATGTGAAACTACCTACACACCGTGGTATAAGTAGAAAAAACTACCTACCACTTATAGTATTGCTGCAGGTTAAATACCCATAAACGTGTTCTGAAAGAGAACTTGCATTCAATATCTCTCTCATATTGATGGTTACCAAAAAAGAAGAAACCCTTTGTTTCAAAAGAAGGGAATAATTACCCTTAAAATTGTATTTATTATTAAAAAATGCATCCGTGATCTAGTCGCCAGCCATAAAATTTATGAACAAAGCTCATATTAAGCATTAGCTCCTTCGAAGAATATAGACTCACCTATTGACTGTATAAAGCCCCACCTCAACAGTATCCGGCGGGCTAAAACACCAGTGGGCTCAGTATCCTGGAGGGAGTATATAAGTGGGATAAATAAGGCGACCACACACACAAAGTTCCAAATAACAGACCCAACTAAAAGTATAGTAAGTGGCGAATGTATGTCCAGCATAATGGTAAAACTACCAGGATTTCATTAAGAATAATAGTGCCAGGTGGTGAAGCTATGGTTGTACAGATTGTCAGTGAAAAGAAAGTTAGAGAATGTTTGTTGCATTTGCTGTGGAGGATCATGTTAGGCTGCTTTATGTTTAATATTGTGTTCATATCATGGCATGTGCCAGCTGTGAACAATAATATAGCACATGCTCTATCCTTTCACTGTGACAGAGATTTCATGGAATAGCACCAGGAGCGGACGCTCAGAGGACTCAAGTACCACTACAGTCTAGGCTCTAGAGGAGTAAGTTGCACATTTGATTGAAACATCATTAGCTGCCTCTACAAAGAGAGCATATAGACAAACTTGGGAGGAATTCATTGCAGGAGGGGCAAGGCCAAGCCCTATTTTATATCAGGTTTGGCAGCTAGGTGTTAGGATATGGTTACATTTATATTGCATTTGATAGATAATGGTTTATCAGCTGTTACTATTGCAGGGAATTTGGAAGTGGTGGCTTTCTATGGAAGAATTATTTTGGGGCTACAAACTGTCAGCTGGTGAGATAGATAGCCAGATTTTGAAAGGTTGGAGTAAAGTAAGGGTCAGGAGACCTCGTGGTCTCGGCTGATTTTGATTTTATCCAGGCTGCAGTGTATTTGTTCCACTACAGGGGAAGTTTTGTTAATCAAGTTCTGCATGGTTTGGAAGTTTTTTGGCACGTTCAGATATCCAGAGCTTTTGGCCAGTAGCCACTTTATGGGGGTCATGTAAGAAGCAGTACAATTGAGTGAGGGTGTACTGAGCATTTGGTTGAGGAGATCAAAAACTGATCAAAGTGAAAGGGAGAGGGCAGTGTTGTTGAGGGAGGTGAGGGGTAGGGGATTCCATTTGTCTGGTTAAGTCCTGGCTTCAGTTCAGGTGCCAAGTTGGGGCATCTTCAGGTGTAATATTTTCCCATTAGGATGGGCAGCGTTTACTTTAAGGGCCTATCAGCTGCTGTCTGCTATGAGGAAGGCCCTAAAATTGTTGGGCAGAGATCCCAGTTGTTTTGGTTCTCACTTGTTCAGAATAGGTGGTGCTTCTGAAGCTCATAGGTTGGGTTTTGAGTTGAGGGACATTAGGACGTTGGGGAGATGGTGTTCTAATTGCTGTTGGTGTTATATTTGTTACATGAATGATAAATGCTCAACTGCCTTCAAGTGCTAATTGTTTTGTTTCTTTTCAGGTTGCGTTGGCGGGCCCTGAACTGCGCTCTTTACTGTTTGGAGTAATGGTCACTCCTTTGTTCATCGGGGAAGGTGCATGCTAAGAAGAGGCAATTTGGTGTTGGACGTTGACTGCGGTCTGATTGTTTTGAAGTAAAATGTTGGGGGGGAAATGTGATTAGATGGAGCCAATCACTACTGTGGTTGTCTGAGCTGGTGAAAAATAGAGAGTGTCCTGACATGCTGTTGATTCACCTCTGAGAGAATAATTTAGTTCAAGTTTCCAATTTGTTTTTGTTTTTTAAATGTATGAAAGTGTATTTGACAGTGATTGTGAGATCTTAGTAAGGTATGCACATCATATGGACAGAGTGGATTTCGAGCATGGTATGGAGAGGTGCGAGAAAACACTCTGTAGCTGAAAATGCAAGAAGTGTGAGTGGGGAGTTCAGACGTTTTGTGATGCTCAAGGTGTGTCAGGTTTGCAACATGACAACATTGTGGATTTCTCATTATTCAGGCATGACGGGGTGAATTTGACCTTACTGGGCAATGAATATTATTTGATGAGCATAAGGGACTTACTGTTGAAATAGTTGGCAGCGAGGATATGGTATTAGTTACATTTTTGGTGACTATTGGGGTGACAGTCTCAGTTAGTGGGTGAGGTTTGTGCTTTTTGACTATTGAGCGACAGCCCAATAAGCAATCATTTTTTGGGGATCAGAAGAAATGCCTAGCCAAGGTTTTTTCCGGGTGGCGAGAGGAGGGACAGCTTGGCAGTCACTGGGGTGTTAGAGCAAGGGACATTTGAAGGCACCCTTTTGTGTATGTCGGATGGACAGTGGTTTGAAGTATGTTTGAGGGGATGGGATGCTGGCATTGTTTGATGCAGCTGTTCAGTGTTCGGAGGAGAGCCCAAAAGTTTCTAAAACTTGGGAATACTCCTTAGCCTTGAGGTGGGTGAGTTGCAGAGCTCCCGACCAGCGTGTCAGCCGGCATCATGCAAATGCATTGCTTGCTGCTGCTCGCTTTGTGAGTGTGCCCCTGGCTGCTCCCCAACTAGGCCTCGATATTGCCTCAGCCCTTCACCGTGGCTAAGTTCAGTGAGGTGGTCAGTACAGAAACATGCTGCTAAATACTGAGGAGGGGAGCCTTGATGCTTGTCGTACCCCTTAGGGTTAACTGAAAGGTCTCAGAAAAGTGAAACACTTGTTCAGCTGAACTGTGGGTAGCGGTCCGTGCTGTGTTGAAACTGTGCCCCAGCACAGGGGTCCCGGTCCCGGCAAGTGCGCCTTTTTGACCCTTGACCCAACCTCCTGTAACTCCCTGGGATCATGGAGGAGTGTGGGCTTTAGGGGCAACTATGGTCCCCCTACAAACTCGCTCCACACCTACATAATGCTACTGTGATGGGCCCTTTGTTGTGGTGGGAATAGGGTGACCAACTGGCATGGGTGCAAAGCAGGACGGTGAGTGTAAAAATTCAGGACAAAGGGTCAAAATTCAGGACAAAAATTCAGGACAGGAGGTCAAAATTCAGGACAAAAAGTAAGTTTTACAGACACATCAGAGGAGGTTGCGCAATAGAATATAATTAAGCCCATCCATATCCAAACATATTCAACCATTTGCAAACCTATCCATCATGTATCTTTCCATCCATCATTTCACTCATCCATCCCTCCATCCACCCTTTCACCCTATCCATCGGTACACTCATCCATCCACTCTTCCACCCATCCATCCATTCACTCATCCTTCCAGCCTTTTAGCCTTTCACCCATCAAGCCATCCTTTCACTTACTCATCCATCCACCCAGTCACTCATCCTTCCACCCATTTACCCTTTCAGTCATCCATCCATCCTCCCTTTCTCTCTCCATCGACCCTTTCACTTAGCCATCCTTCCTTCCACCCATCCATCTACTCATCCACTCATGAATCCACCCATTGACCCTATCACTCATCCATCCACCCTTTCACTCCTTCACTCATCTATCCATCCTTTTGTCCATCTACCCTCCCTTTCACTCACTCATCCATCCTTACATCCACCCTTTAACTCATCCGTCCATCCATTCACCCTTTCACTTATCAATTCATCAATCCGTCCATCATTTCACTCATTCATGAACCCATTCACTTGCCCATCATCCACCCTTTCACTCATCCATCCATCCTTTCACTCATCCATCCATCCTTTTACTCATCCATCTACCTTTCCACCCATACATCCATCTTTTTACCTTTTCTCTCATCCATCCTTCCACTCACTCATCCATCCATCCTTTCTCTCATTATCCATCCATTCACCCTTTCATTCATCCATTCACCCTTTCACTAATCTATCCAGCCATCCACCCATCCCTTCACTTACTCACTCACCCACCTTTTCATATTAATTATGAGCTGAGCCTTTGTTTGCAGACAGAAGAGGCCCATCAAGAATTTCACCCTTGCTGTAGGTCCTAAAGCAAGGGGTGGGGGTAGCGTTCACTATGCCCTTGCACATAGGCAATCTGAGTCATGAGTCAAGCATGATGCACATGGTGTTGTTTCCAGGGCTTTAAGTGGGATGAAAAACTGGGGGGTCTCTCCAAAGGGGGTGTTAGATGTAATTAAGGGCGTGGCTTAAAACACCTAAGCTAAAAATCTGTGCTTAGTATAGTGTGCCGCCCAACTGGTATTTTGCCTCTGCTGTCGTATCCAGATATATAACACAACAAGTAACGTTACACCTGCAACAAGCCAGAACTTTTGGCTTTGTCAATGGTTGTTAGTTGCATAAAATAAAAAAGCAGCAACCATGGCTTCTTTGAATATAATATTGAAAATGCACCAGTTCTAAAATGATGAGACTGTGAAAGAACTCTTGCCCCTTCTTTTTAACTTCTTTCACCAGCTTCTTTTCTTTAACTGGATTCTCACGTAGCAGCATTGGTGTTTTTGCACATTTCTTCTGTCTGACAGAATGCCCTGCCCTAGACCGAGGCTGGGGGAGGCCACCACATGCTTTGCAGCCCAGACTGGCCCATTGTCATTCTGTATGTGGCAATCAGCTGCATACAGAATGACAATGGGCGGGTGGGGCTGTTCTTGTGCTCCAAAGATGAGTGCGAGGCCGCCCCATCAGGGAGTTGAGGCTTCATGCAGGGAACAGTGCTGTTCCCTGCAATGTTCCCTGCAATGTCCAAAATTACGGACAAAAGGCGTCCGTAAAAAGGATCCTCACGGACAACGGACGTGAGGTCCAAATTACGGACGGTCCGTGAAATTTACGGACGGTTGGTCACCCTAGGTGGGAAGGTTCTATGCATCTGTGATTGCCACAAAAATGACCTGCTACTGCTACCCCGCCTGACCATGGCTACTCTGCAGCCTGCAATGGTGTTTGGCAGGAGCTGGGACAGGGTAGAGCAGATGATGTGGCCAGATGGCTGCTAGTGGTGGATGTTGCTGCACAAATTGAGATCCAACTGCAATGAGCGCCAGGTAACCCACACCCTCTCAGTGAAATGACCAAGTTGGGGGGAACTAACTGAAGGTAGAAACCTTAAAGGGCCGCCTTTAGCACATGAGATTTAAGGCTGCACCCACCCTCCATCCCCCTTGAGTCACTGAATCATTATCATCATAATCTTTATTTCAGCTGGTAGCCATAAAAGAGCAGATAAACATACATTCAGCATAAAATGAATACAATTTCATCAAGCAATTGCCATCAAAGTCTATTACCAACAATAGAGTAAAATTGTAATAAAGTCAGTTTAAACTGTACAGTCATAAAACAATTAACAGCCAACATGGAATTTAAGCAAACAGTGCAATTATTGTGTTTTTAGGTACAATGAGACATCAGAGGTGTACATAAGTAGGCTTACTCGCCTAACAGTAAAGTGCAGGTGCTGGCAGTAAAGCGAGGATCAATATGGGCACCCAACCTCTGGCGGCACGGGAACAATAGTAAGCGAGCACATTTAGAGCCTGATCCTCATCATTACTAGCAAATGAGCACAAGACTGCGAAAACAATATTTTGCCTCGTATCATATTTTAGTATTTGGAATGCCTCAGTAAATTTAAGGACTCCCACGTTCTGGTACAGCGGGAACAACCACTTTCTTCGCCCTGTCGAGTAGGGTGGGAAGAACACCTTTGTTTCCTTGGGGCTACCACAGGAGGGGCAGGCCCTCTTGGTTGGGTCGCCTGCAGAACCCACTTTACGGTGAAATAGAAGAGGGGAAGTGTACCATATTGAAACTGGAGGTAGAGCTTCCGGGCAGTCGCACGTTAGATCTCATTCAGAAACAGCTCCGTCTGGAAGGTATCCTTCACCAAGAGGAAAGCATCAGTCAAGGACCCAAGAGAGGGTTGTGCTTGCATTAGGCTCTGTCTATACTGACAATAGCTCACCTTAATGGCTAACCTGTTGATGGTCATTCCCATTGCCTGATTTTTTAGGGTTTCGCTGACATACTGAATCCACATTAAATAACTCGAGCCGGGGGGGGCAGAATTTCCTCCAGCCCCTAGCGATAGGAGAGTAGTTCGACGGTGGCCAAATCATCCTCCAGTATAGAATTGGTCACATACCCATCCCTTCAGAGACTGGCCTCAGGCCCAAATCAAGTCTGAGGGCAAAAAGAGGGGTACTCATGGAAAGGCTCAGCAGTTGGCGCAAGAACTGGTATACAGCCACGGATAGGGTAGCGGGGTCCTTGTGGCCCCAGAGATCCACACCATATAGGGCAGCACCCTGGGCCTGATGTCTGTAAATTTGTTGCGCTGGTAGAATTGGGCGAAAGTTAGTTTAAGCCTACACCTGTCGATATGGTGACCCTAGTCCAGCTACTCTGTGAGGATCAACCCCAGGTATTCAAAAGCATGCACTCGCTCCAAAAAAGCCCCCTTAAGCTTGGGGTTTAGTCTGGTGGAATGGAACGGATTGATAACTTATTTTGTGTTTGCAACATTTATTTCTAACCCCCTCTGTCTACAAAAGATGTCAAAGCTATCCAGAATCCTCTCAACCCCATAGAAGACTTAGAGAGTAGCAGAGTGTCATTTGAAAACATCAGTGCAGGAACCCTGAAGCCTGCCAGACTGGGAACATCTCTCTCACATTGGTTCAGGTGTGCTACTAGCCCATTAACATAGAGGGTAAAAAGAGTGGGTGCAAGAACACAGCCCTGCCTAGCCCCTCTGGTGATGGGAAATGTGTCAGTCATCTCCCCCATATGGCCACATCGCACCTGCGCATACTTTTGTTTGTGCAGCCTGATTATGTTGGCCAGGAGATAGGCGGGGACACCCAGAGCGGCCAGCAGTTGCCATCGCTTTGGCCTGTGGGCTAACTTGATGGTCTACAAACACAACATATAGCCAGCCATGCCCTAAAGTCACTGTTTTCGAGAAGAGGAGTTGGAGGCGGAAGACCTGGTCCACAATGCTAGTCTATTCCCGGAAACCTGCCTGGAAGGGGGTTAGAATCTCCTCTGCGTCCATCCAATCGTGGACCCTTTCCCGAAAAATCTTGCTGAATAGCTTTTGCGAGCTGTCCAACAGGCTTATCGGACTATAATTGGACGGCAGAGTGGGAGGACCCTTTTTATGTATTGGGATAATTTAGCTGCCTGCCATGTTGGGGGAGTGGTAGCCCCCTTTAAGATGGTGTTAAAGAATAAAGAGAAGTATGGGCTCCTAAAGTCTACCTCGCTGAGGAACAGGTCACATGGGATTTTATCAGGCCCCGGAGCTTTATTGGAAATGATCTTGAGTATCGCTGATCTTATCTCTAGGGGTGTGATGGGGGGGTCTCCTCATATTCTCTCACTGAAACCCTGCTGAAATTATTGTTGCTGCTCGAAGCTGTGTGGGAGAATTCTCTACATCAATTGCCGAGTAAGGGCTAGAAAAGTGGGTGACCCATTTCATGGCGGGGCCATTAGTTTAGATTATGCAGTATCCCTCGTGGGAGCCGGTACACACAAGGCACCAGAAGTAACGTTGGTCACCTTGTTGCACCTCTTCCAACAGGCACTCCCAATTGCCGATCTTCCACTCCCTTTTAGCTAGGTTAATAGCTTGTTTGTAGGCCACCCGCCAATCTTTTATCACACTCCTATCATGTTGCCTGATGGCAAGCATCAGGGATGCCATGGCAACTTTACAGGTTTGATTGAACCATGAAGGGGCGGTATACCTCCCATTGGCCCTGTTGGTTTCAACATAGAAAAGCTTCCTAAGCCCTTATAGCATGGAACTATGGATAGTAGTGAGCTTATCCCATGTTTCCCTGAGATTCAGGAGCCCATCAAGTGATAGAAAACCCTCTATACTCGTTACTACAAATTTATAGGAATTTTGCACCTCTACGTCTCTAATGAGCAAAGCCAGTCGGCACTCGTTAAACCTGTAAAGCATTTATGAAAAACACTGAAAATAATATGGAGTACTTTTGAAATAAAAATCGAAGAGAAATGGAACTGAACTTTGGTATCTTATTTAATGATGTAGTCATTTATTCGCTGTGCATCCTGGATGGAACCGGATCAGGCTCCAGTGATTGAATGTATACTTGTGCGAATGGACGGAGCGCTTAAACAGGATAGCACACTGAACATTGTCCAGAGCATTTGAAAATCGGGTTTAAGAACCGTTTATATTGGTGTGCACTCTATCATATGAAGTGATGCTTGCTATGCCATCATAGGGGGGATTGGAGAAGTGTAATTTTGATCCCATGTGAGATACCGTAGGAGTGCACCATAATTATGCGTAGTCAGTACTTGAATATATTCTGTGTGATTAATGTTACTAAGGAAATGGAGTATTGCATATTTAAAGTACTTTGCTTGAAGAATTATGTGTATAGAACATGGCTAATAAAGGTCTACGTAACATTTACATATTAATGTGATAGGAGAAGTTAACGTAAAATGTGTTTCATTGTGGGATTAATAAAATAGAATGTGTATATGTAGGCTAATGTTTGGCCATTTATACGAGTAACAAGAACTATATCTATGTAGGTGCATTTGAAATGACATTTTCATAATACTTTACAATTTATTCATGTATTTAGAGGCTGTATCTATTTCAGAAGTAGAAATGTGCATGTATTCTGTAACCCTGTGCACTATTAAATTGACAAAAGTGGACCTCGAGAAACCATTCAGTTCAAGCCCATGTTTAAAGTCTAACATGTAATTCGTATTTAACCTTCAACATAGAATGTATATGCTTGCATATTTGTTCCACTGCAGATGTGGACAAAGCGTCATTAATTAGCATAGAAGGGTTTTGTTTTGTTAGATAACAAGGTATGAGAAGATGAAGTTTGGCAAGGAGAGACGCGGTAACGAGCAAGGAGGCGAGTTCCTATGGAGGAGGAGGAGAATGGCCAAGGACAAATAAAGTTGCAACTTATTGATGTGGTAACGGTGGTGCAAGTATCCAGTTGTGCCGGAGCAATGAAAAAGTACTAGCGAAAGTCATGTGGGATTGTCTACCTTGAATACAATTGATATTTTATGCTGTAACTTAGAGTGGGGCAGGAGAGACATCTTAGCACTTCACAGGGAGCAGATCTATGTATTTGATTGTGTGGCTTTATGCTACATGACCCATGGTTGGAGTGTCTTCTACTGAAGACTCCGACAATTTACACCTTTCTGATTTCAGCTTTACTAAATGCTTCTTAGTCTAGAGTTGCCCCTTTAAGGCAGTGTAGGGAGAGATAACTTGCTCATGCTTACTTTGGAGAAACATTTGATGCAGTTTAATACTCAATTATTTTTCCTGATCATTTGCATCACCATCATAAAGTTAGTTGTCTGCTTCGTATTATGTAGGGTAAATCTCTTCAGGAGATTTGGACTCATTTTGTTTGTTCTGTACTTGTATATGATAATGTTGAGGTTGGTCTAAATCGACTTGTTTCTAAATTTATAATTAAATCCTACTAAACTCAGATTTAGTTGTAGAGTGGATTATTGTATGACCAAATTGGTTGCACTGTATTGAAAATGGAACCAATGATTGTTTTCTCCCTCTTACTTCTTAAGCTGCTACCAAGACCATCGGTCTGGAGATAAATGTTTAGGACAGCCCTAGCTGCTGCATTCCTAAATCAGAGCAGTCAATGACAACCTGCGCCTCCCACCGACCCTTCTCGCTCATCAACGTGGACATTAAAATAAATGCCAAAATTCTGGCAACAAGACGTCAGATGGTTCTCCTCTTCTTGATTTACCCCGATCAATGCAGTTTTACACCCATCACTGTATCCATAGAGTACAGGTGAATTTGGTCCATATTGGAGATCTCACGGAGTCGGCAGCTCTTTTGCTTGTCGCACTTTGAAAAAAACTTTTGACACTGCTTCTGAGACATGGTGGCATTTCTCTATGCTCGACAGACGTCCCAAGTCCTGGTCAATGGTGTGTTATCCCGGGAATTCCCAATCCAGTGTGGAACGCGTCAGGAGTGAACCCTGTCTCTACTTCTCTTCGCCCTCGCCATTAAACCGCTGGCCCGATAATCTGCTGTGATGCCCAGTTGCAGGGATGGAGGTGGAGCACTGCTTCTGAGGACAGGATGGCACTATATGCTGATGATGTCAATCAATCACTTGGATTTGTAAAGTGCTCGGCTGCTTCAAAGAAGCGTTCCAGCGAACAATGCAGATACTGATTACAGGACCGGGCATTCAAATCTAGTTTTGATCAAAGAGCCAAGTTTTAAAATCTTTCCTGAAGAGGTGCTCAGACTCAGCCATGTGGAGTTTGGTAGGCAGGGAGTTCCAAAGTTTTGCAGTCAATACTGCAAGGGATCTACCTCCCTGTCAGACTTTGGGGAACCTGGGGATGTGCATGAGTCTGGATGGTTAGATCTCAGCGATATCTCCTGCTGGTACAGGAGGAATCTGTTTCTCAGGTAACAAGGGCCCGTGCCTGCCAAGGCTCTGAATGCCAATGTCAGAGCCTTAAACTTGATACTTTTTGCTACAGGAAGCCAGTGAAACAGTCCCAGATGCATTAAGATAGGATGGCGGAAAGGGACCCGTCGAAACAGCCTAGCTGCCGCATTCTGTATGATCTGAAGCCTATGGATCAGATAGGCGGGTAGACCCATGAACAAGATGTTTGCATAATCCAAGCGAGATGTCATAAGAGCGTGGATTACTATTTTTTGGGTCTCAGCTGGAAGTAGAGGTATCAGCTTCCTGACTGATTGGAGCTTCAGGAAGCAGATCGAAGAGAGTTGCCGAATCTGGGAGGCGAAAGAAAGATCAGAGTCAAATATGATGCCCAAGGTTTCTGGCCGATGGGACTGGAACTGGGGTGGGTACAGTTCGGCCGGCCACCATAGGCTAGCAGGGGGAGGGGCCTTTCTGGTTGAAGAAAATTACCTCGGTTTTATCTGTATTCAGTTTAAGAAAGTTAGAATTCATCCATTTGACAATGTCTTTTAGACAATCTTGGAATTTAAGAAAGGCTGCTACTGAATGCTCTCGGAACGAGAACAGTAGTTGCATATCGTCTGCATAGGAGACTACCTTCACTTCCCAGGATTCAACAAGAGTGGCCAAGGGAGCTATGTAGAAATTAAAGAGCAGTGGGCTAAGTGCAGAGCCCTGGGGTACCCCACAGACAAGGAGTTTGGAAGAGGAGGAAAAAGAGTGAAGAAGAACCCGCCGGGAACGCTCTTCAAAAAAGATCTGACCCATGATAGAGCTGTGCCCTGAACGCCAAGCACACTTAGCCTATTCAACAAGGTGGGGTGTGCCACCGTGTTGAATGCTGCTGAGAGGTCAACAAAACCACCGTAGCTGAGGAGCCACAGTCTACAGTTTCTACAGAAAAACTCTTGACACTTCCAGTAAGGCAGTCTCCGTGCTGTGTACAGCATGGAAGCCAACTGAGTGTCATGTAGCAGACCATTTGCCTCAATGAAGGATGATAGTTGGTGATTCACCATCTTCTCCAGAATCTTAGTGGGGGCAGGTGATACGGAGATGGGCCTAAAGTTGCTGAGCACACTTGGTCCGCTTTGACTTTTTTTAGGAGGGGTAGCAGGAAACACCTGTTTCCTTATGGAGGGGAATTTTCACCTCCATAAGGAAACAGGCGTCAACGAGGCATTCCAGATCATATTGAGATATGGATTCATTGAGTGTGCAGCCATACTAAGAATATGAGGGTGTCATGGGTCATCCACGGAGACCGATTTGCATTTTAACAGTTTCTCCAGAGAGTCCTCTACTGAAATAGTACTGAATTCGGAGAAAACGGGTGAGTGACTAGAGGGAGGTGCCGCTGTATCAATAGTGCCAGCAGATCCCAGGAAGGTAGAGTAGAGTTTTTGGATCTTTTCATCAAAAAGGTTGAATCTGCCTAGCGCAGAGATAGTGTGAAGGAAGAATGGTACTTTTTATTGCATCAGGGGAGGTGAAGAACTTGACGATTTTAAGAACTTCTCTAGATGAGTTGGAGGCAGATGCAATCCGTGCTGCAAAGTGCTCGCTCATGGAATTCCGGGTAAGCTTACGAAAGTTTCTGAGGGCGGCCTTGTACGCCTGTTTAGCCTCCGCGCCATAGGACTTTCTCCAACTACGCTCAACATTTTTGCAGCGGCTTTTCTCTGCTCTCAGAGCAGTAGAAAACCTAGGTGCCGACGGCTTGGCTCTTTTAGCTGAATACAATTTCAGAGGGGCAATAGGATCCAGTGCTGAGGATATCCATTTATTAAATAGGATTGTGTCACTATCTGGATTGCCTGTAAATGTGAGAAGAGTGGATTGGAGTGAAGGTTCAAAGGAATCCTGTGTGATGTTCCACCAAGTTGTTTCTTGCTGACCCCGTGATCTTAGGCCCAGAGCCCTCGAGACCCTTCGCCTTTGTGAGAACGCCTTGGGCCTTCACATAAACAAGGGGAAGTCACTCCTTGTTCCTTTGCGGGGAGATCACGCCTCGCTGCACTGGCAATCCGGCATTCCGGTTTACTGTCTCAGTTTTGAGTACTTGGGAGTCCATATTTCCATCCCACCAGATCTCACACGCACCCTCAATCTCAACCTCCTCTTGCTTGGAACCAGGAAGAGCCTGACAGCATGGAACACCTCCCTCTGAATGTCCTGGACAGAGTAGCACTGATCAAGATGATGATACTTCCTGGCTTCCCCTATATCTTACAGAACGTTCCGCTCCAGATTCTGAATACATGGTTCACCAAAGTTGCGGCATTGCTCCGCTCCTTTATGTGAAGGGGTCACCCCCGCATTGCGCAAGTTAAATGTTGCTGTTCGGTGTACGATGGGGGTCTCGAAGCGGCAGATATTTGCCTATATTTCTGGGCCTCTAAAATTGTGGTCACAAACAATTGGCTGATGGGTGGAAGGAATGATCCGGTGTATCAACTCGAACTATCTAGCTTTAGCCTAGATAGGGTGATGCATTACTTATATGGCTGACCACTCCCCCGTAACTTAACAGAAGTCACTAGATTGGTCTTTCTGATATGGAAAGCAGCGACACATTTCACTGGCTGGGACAGGCGCCTGACCTAGCAAACCCCCTCTGGCAAGGTCGTAGGATGGAACCAGCAGTGCACTCGGAGGGCTTCCACCGCTGAGACTTACTTGGGATCACTTTGTTGGGTGATGTTTGGTGTGGGTCTGCTATGTATTCATTTGCTGAGCTTCAAACCCAATTTACCATATCCCACACTCAGTTCCATAGTTACCAGCAGCTAGGTCACGCCCTGGGTCAGTGCATCGACTGTCTGCAGGAGATCCCAGAATTCAGCCCCATGGAGGTGCAACAGTTGTCAGGGGAACTGGGTAAAGGTGGTATCTAGAATTCACAAAGGAATTAGCCTTCTCTGACTCCCCTCCCAAAACTTATAACTCACCAAAGAGAGAAGGACTAAAAAAGCCAACAAAAGAAGAAAGACTAAAGAGAAAAACAGAAAATTCTATTCCTGCTCCCTCTTCTCACTATGTGCTACTAATGATTCTGAACAAAGAAAGGGGACAAAGCAAAGAGGGAAATAGATTTATTTCCTTAATACTGCCCTCACACACTTTGCAGTGTCATGCTTCATCATAGGGCCGCATCTGACGTCCAGGCGCAGACCAACACTCTGGACGGAGCGCAAAGAATTTTTTGGAATATATAGTGTAGTGAGGGAAAAAAAGGTGTATAAAAATAAGAAGATAGAAGAAGGGAAAGATGCTCCCTCAAGAAGGGATCGTAAAGTGCAGACAGGTGCAAGTAAAACTATCTCAGAGGATACCAAAGGTTACCTTTATTCTCGGGTCCCCTCGATAGGATTAAAAACTCAAAAAAAGGGGGATATATATAGGGGAGATCAATGTCCCCATATCCCAACTGCAATAACCAACATGTTTCGGCCTAAACAATGCCTCCAAAGGTCACGGCGGCCTTCGTCAGGGTGTGGATCCCTTCAATTAATATAGTTTCACCCCTCACTGGGGTCTTCACTTCGCCTTCTACGTATTACATAGAGGTCACCATTTACCGAGTTTACAAGCTAATCGGTGGACCCTGACTGGGAGAGGACCCTCGTCGGTCTTTGGAGTAAGTGTGACGATAAGACCACGATCCCACGACGGTCCCGGGTTTGGCGATTAGCTTGTAAACTCGGTAAATGGTGACCTCTATGTAATACTGTGTCCGAGCTGCACCATGAACACCCATGTTGGCCAACCTTGCTACCCGCTGTTGCATCTCAGCCATGAATGGGGTTTTCATAGCTGTGTGGGTAGGATATGCACAGCACTCAAGGACAACAGTTGGACATGCAGCACTCCATTTAGTTCCACCTGTGAAGGCCCTCACTTAGATACGTACGCAGTGGCAGAATGCCGCCACACACCACTTGTACTCGGACACTGCAGCCATGTGATATTTCTATGGTGAACTAAGGCTGAACACAGGGGGAGGGGCTAAAAAAGGTGATGCCTGGAAATAGATCCTGGGTAGGTCGATTTTTTGTCAGTCCAGGTTCTTTGTGTCTTCAAGCATTATCTAAGTACTTTACTTAATAATCAAGTAACTCCTACCTGAGCAAGAGTCTGCTCTGATCTGCGGCTGAAGAGATTACGACATTTTCTCTCAAGCATTTTGTGAGTGAGGGGAAGAATTAGCCCCAAGGGTCTGTTTTAAAATAAGAAGAGTTTAGCATGCATGCTTAGTGTTAGACCTGTCAGCCTCATGGTGGTCTTCACCCATACCTTTTGCCTTCTCCCCTCTTGCTTGATGAAATTCGTTTTTATTGTCCTTCGGACTCTGTGCATTTTACCACTGCTAACCAGTGGTAAAGTGCTTGTGCGCACTCCTCTAAACATGGTAAAATTGTCTTACACCAATTGGCACATTTAATTTACTTATAAGTCCCTAGTAAAATCGTACTTGTACCCAGGGACTGTAAATTAAATGCTACTTGTGGGCCTGAAACACTTATTGTGCCACCCACTTAAGCAGCCCTATAATGCACGTCTCATGACTGCCATTGCAGCATGTGTACAGTTTTAAACTGCCTGTTCGCTTTGGCCAAATAACCCCTTTTCCAAGCCTAAAGCCCCTTTTATTTAAATATCAGTCACCCCTATGGTAGGCTCTAAACTACCCATAGGGCAGGGTGTATTGTATTTGAAAGGTTAGGTGTGTACATTTAAGTTTCACATGTCCTGGTAGTGAAAAACTCCTAAATTAATTTTTCACTATTGTGCGGCTTAACTCTCCCATAGGATAACATTTGGTTACCTTATTAGTACTAACTTTTGATTGGGAACAGGTGGAAATGTCATGTTTGGTCTCTAAAGAATTGTAATTTAAAATCCTCTTTAATGGTAAAGCCAGATTTTAAGTCACAATTCTGAAAATGCCACTTTTAGAAAGTTAACACAAGGACAGTGGCAGTGCGTCCATTGGGGGCGTTCGGGCGTTGCCCCACCAATGCCACGGGCCCACGGCCCCATTTAGAAATCGTTCTACTTCTGACGCTAATTCCAGCAATCAGGACTCCTGATTGGAATGGAATTAGCGTCAGAAGTAGAACGAGGGACGCTGAAGGGGGTGGGGCTGCGGCAGCACTCAGGGTGAGTGACAGCGCAATAGTGCGCATGTTCGTTTTTGGGCTGGTCATTTTTAAGACCAGCCCGAACATGCACACTAAGCCTTCCCCTTAGGAGAGCGAGGGTTGCTTCATTCGCAGCCCCCGGTCTCCTAATGGGCAGGGAGTGACCCTGCTCCAGGCCAATCCTGGCGCTGCTGGACTCTGGAGCAGCATCTGGATTGGCTGAGAGCCTGAGAGGGCTTGCCAGCCAGTAGCCACTCAGCAGAAGATGACGGTGAAGGCGCCAAACGCGGACCCCGGCCCAGAAGCAGACAGCAGAGGCGGCGGACCCGGTCAGGTAAGTTTAAGCTTCTACTTTATTTTCAAACCCCCGCGGCCCCCCACCCCCGCGCGAGACCCCCCTCCCCCGCCACGAGTATTGCGAGCCGCGACTGGTGCTTTTGTTTCTGTTTGTTTAAGCAGAGTACATTTTTATGACTGCTTGAAGGGGCTCCACATGGCCCACTGCTTCGGACACTGGCGGGACACAAGTGGCGTAGCGGTGATGCTTTAGTGACTTGCGTGATTTGCAGATATTGCTGGAACTTTCAGCAGGATGTGTGCTTGTTGGCCTTTCGTTAGTGGTTGCAGAGCCAAGACCCCTTCCAATATGACGTGCATGTGGTGATTTAATGGAGTCTGTGAGGGAATACATCGGCGTGGCTGAAGTAGCAGGCAGGATTTGGAGGGCTGCACATGTCAGGTGATTTGCAGGTCCACCTGTCAGCCATCCAAGTTCACTCGAGTGGAGAAAAGAGGGAAGTATGAGATATCTGTGGTTGAGCGCTGACAGTCTAATGGTCGCATTTATTTCCCAATGCAGTGCTGCATCATGCAACAACACCAGTGGTCCTTTTTGGGTAATCAATTTTGTGACGGCGTGCCCCACAGGCACATATATTTTTGTGTTCTCACCATGTGCAGTATTGGAGTGGATTTCTTCTCGAATC
This sequence comes from Calotriton arnoldi, assembly GCA_963921515.1. NCBI lineage: Eukaryota > Metazoa > Chordata > Amphibia > Caudata > Salamandridae > Calotriton > Calotriton arnoldi. The sequence continues at coordinate 169,528 of CAWUFW010014874.1, forward strand.
CTGGTCTAGTGTTTTAGGGTGACATTTGTCTGCGTTTTCTGAATGCTGTGAATGACAGGCAATGCTATTGACTATTTGGACAGTGGGTGCTGCACACAAGTGGTGGGTCCGTCTTGATTTCTTTAATGAAAACATCACATTTGTAAATGTGGCTGAAGGTGATGGACTTTGGATGGGTACTATATGTTTGCAATTGCGGAAGGTGGTAGCGATCTGTAGGTATGCAATGAGGTTAGAAGATAAACTTGTGTGCCTATGTGTGTGTCAGTATTTGATTTTCGAGTGCCCTATTTTCCTTTTTAGGGAGATTGATGCTGCGGTTTAACTTTTTTGGTGCTGCAGGTGACAAGCGTCACTTTTGCCCAGTTGATTTGGAGCGCTCTACAGTTGAACTCAGGGGGATGGGGTGCTGATTTGGCCCTGCTGAGATTCAACCGTGTAACTTGCGAGCCATACGTCTTCATGCGAACAAGAATTCTGAATGTGTCATGTTTTAAGCTTCACTTGACATTGTTATATCTTCTTTCCCTAGATAGAGATGGTTGCACATTTTGGCTCAAACTGATTAAACAAGATACAATCAAAGTCAATATAGTCTGATGGCTAAAATACTGTGCCCGACTTTGCAACTTGGCCCTTGGGTTATAAACCTGGTCTCTGCCCACAGCAATTGTGTGATTCTAATTAAATCTCCTAACCTCCAGAATACCTATAATTGTAAATCTGTGAAGTATATCATAGTTCAAATGTGTAAATCCCATCTTGATGTACAGAATTGTACTACTGCTGGTATATTGGAGTGCTTCAAAACAATGGTGATGAATGTTTCTAAAGTGCACATGTTGCAGAACCAGTTTGCGATGGTTCTTTTGAATGTCCATTCCTGGCTGCTCTCTAGACACAGCGTTTGTTTAGTGATACCCCTCACAGGAGGCTAGTTTCAACTTGGATCACCCACAACAGGGAAACAGGGAGGTGTGGGGTTTTGCACTGGCTGACATCATCCCAGCTGGGAGTGTGATCTGGAAGGGCACCTCTGGAGCTCTCTTTGGGGGAGGAGCTGAGCTCCCCTCGACCATCAATGTGAGAATGTACTTTTGACAAGGGGGAGCGGGGGTGATTCCTGCATCGGGGCATGTCTCCTTGTGTTTTTGGTCAATTTGTTACAGAGATTATGTTAGGAGATGCTCTATTTTCCACCAATTTTTAGGAAATTTCTCAAGGGGAGAGGCCTTCCCCAACCCTTCTGAGAAATGTCGGATTTGTTCATTGCACTCGCGTGCATGCCTGGGTTCGTTGGCTGGTCTTGCGCCCCCCACTTTGAAATTCCACCAGCCGCCACTGCACAAGGAGATGATGGACGGAGCGCTGAAACTTTTCAGACACTCACCCCCAGTCACAGATCTGGGTTGAATCCATCATCGTTCTTTCGCTCCGTCCATCATCTCCTTGTGTTTGCTTTGTTCACCCTAAGTTGGCAGGGTATGCCCAGACGTGGGTCCCTTGCTCACTTTGCCACTGGATTCAAGCTAGCCTGGCTGATGAGGGCTGTTAGCCTGAAACCGGTCCCAGGATGCTTGTTTCCGGTCCAGGGAAGACATGGCTTGGCAGTTCGGTCTGGACTGTTCCCATGAGGCACAGGGTCAAGACTGATTTGCATATAACTGTGTCTGAACTGGGGTGGCAAAGTGAGCTAAAGAATGATGATGGATTCAACCCAGATCTGTGACTGGGGGTGAGTGTTTGAAAAGTTTCAGCTCTCCGTCCATCATCTCCTTGTGTTTGCTTTGTTCGCCCTAAGTTGGCAGGGTATGCCCAGACGTGGGTCCCTTGCTCACTTTGCCACTGGATTCAAGCTAGCCTGGTTGATGAGGGCTGTTAGCCCGAAACCAGTCCCAGGATGCTTGATTCCGGTCCAGGGAAGACATGGCTTGGCAGTTCGGTCTGGACTGTTCCCATGAGGCACAGGGTCAAGGCTGATTTGCATATAGCTGTGTCTGAACTGGGGTGGCAAAGTGAGTTAAAGAATGATGATGGATTCAACCCAGATCTGTGACTGGGGGTGAGTGTTTGAAAAGTTTCAGCACTCCGTCCATCATCTCCTTGTGTTTACTTTTAGAAAGTTGGTGTTTTCTTCACTAACCATTTGATGCCTGCAGGCTGTGTCCTGGGTTACATTGTCGAGTAGTTCCTAAAAATACATAGGATCTGCGCGTTTGTAGGTAACATAAACTAAGGGATTGGTGTCTAGACTGATTCTGAACACCCCCACATTATATGTCAGCCTATAGACCAGCTAGCTCACAGTGCCACCATAAGCCCCCTAACCTTACCAAGGAGCGAATAGTTTCTGGCAACCATTGAACATGACAGCCCTTGACCCTTCAGGGATCGTGGAAACAGTACAGTACTTTTTGCTCAGTCAATCGTGCTCACTTAGTCTCAGAGAGATACACAGAATAAACGTTGGGGACGTTTTCAATAAGCATTTATTGAACCAGCGTCATTTTAGTATAAAACATGTTTGCTGCGACAATCATCAGACAGAAGCAAATGTAAAAGATTACAAGCACCCACAGAGTAAACAGAAGGTAGAATTCTACCATGGTGCTAAAACAATGGATATATGCAGGCATATAAACATGACAGTAATCAAGCGTACTCCTATGATGCTGACCCTACCTAAGTGTATCTAGCATGTATGTGGGTGTAAAGCTAAGAATCCCCTAGTAAAGAACCATCCCCATTACCTGATGGGAGAGAATGAAGGACCCTGTCTTGGTCTCGAGTTGGACACCCCGCAAGGGATGTCAGACCGCTGCGTGTTGTAGCTTCAGCAGGCCGGGACCTCAGTGTCTTGTGTCAGCTTGGAAGCGTCTCCTCTGTCTATCTAGTGAACGTATGGTTCTTTCATACCAAAAAGATAGCCTCAGGGTTCCTACCACAATCGATATGTTGTTACGATTATGTAAATGAGCCTAAATCAATACCTGCAATTATGCAAAGTAGTTCTATCGCCCTAGGATGAAAATGACCATGACGTTTGTACAGAGTATGTTAATCCTGTTATGTACGTCATGTGCAGGGGACTTTTCTAAGAATCCTCATGCATAATAATTGAGGCTAGTTTCAAGGAAACCAATCAACATTTATTCAGCGCATAGCTGGGTAAAAGGTCAGTGGTAGAACTGTTATGCAGAGCAAGGTAGGACAAATGTAGGTGAAAGGTCGTTTTGCTACTTAGGCTTAGGTTGGGGTACATAACAACATGACTGTGGTTAGCATGTCAGTTGGGCTTTGTGTATTCCTCCCAGACAGTGACACAAAGGGGGAGGACCATCCTGTAAGAATGGGAGGGGTGGTGCTGTTCCCTGCCCCACTTACATTACAAAGGAGCTGCTGCAGCACACTCATAAAGAACTTCACACAAACCTTTTACCACCTCAGACCTTGTGGAGGCTAGGCAGTAAGGACAGAAATTCCAGAACCATCTGTGGAGAGAATACTCCAGAAATGTCTTCCACTTCAAAGCTGGCATCAGCTGTAAAAATAGAACCCTCAGACCCACTCTTCAATTCACTCCTGGACCTGTGGAGGACACTCAGAAGGCCTCCCTTGTACTTCAGAGGACTGCCCTGCTTATTGAGGTTTACTCTGTACCTCAGATGACTGCCTAGCTGCTACCAGAGGACTGTCTAGGTTGCTTGAAGCCTTCCTTGCACCCTCAGAGTACTGCTCTGCTGCTTGAGGCCTGCATTGCGTCTTGAACCTATTACTACCAGAGTAGCTGCAAGGGCTAGTTGACTGGCCTCCCGTTCTGAACTACAGGGACACAAAAAGCTCCAACAACTTTTAATTTGCACCTTGACCCTGCCTGAAGGGAATCCTACCCTCCAAGTGATACCAACCCAGTCCTGGACCTTTGGAAGTGGTGCTAACGTGGTCTAGATAGCCCAAAATTCAAAACTTGAGACTTACAAAAATTTCACCAAAAACTGCTTTGAGAACTGACAGGAGACTGGGACCTACCTGCCCGCCGAATCACCCAAGGTGCATCACTGGTCGGCTTGACTTCACAGTAGCTCCTGTTATGTTCTTCTCTGCAGCAGCAAATCCTGTTCAGAGGCTCCTCTTTGGAAGGTTATCCGACCTCCTTGGGCACTCGTTGACCTCAGGCTATAGCTTCTTCCTGCTGGAGATTTTTGACCTCCAAAAAGAGACCAAGTCTGAACGTAGAAATCTTCACTATGACTTTGTCTAGTGGCTCCCTGATGACCCCTCCTTCTCAGACACCGCCGGCTTGCTTGCTCCGCTGAACTTTACCTTTCAGACATTTTTTTTCAAAATTTCTTTTAAGTCCGAAGGTAAGCCAACACCTTGTGTTTCTGAACCATGCTCCATCGTGGTCATCCATAACTTTTCACTTCGCCCCGCTCTCGCAAGACTAGATGTCCGCAGTTCGCACTCTGATCTTTTGGGCGCAATTTTTTTCTAAATTGGTATGGAATTTTTTTCGTGTTGTATTTTCAGTTTACTACAGTTTGAGTCCTGGATCCATTCTTTACACATTGCCTATAAGTTAAGCCTGACTGCTTTTGGGCCAAGCTACCAGAAGGTTAAGCACAGGTTAATTTATTGACTTTTTGTGATTCACTCTGACAGGAATTGTGACTTTTGCTTGAGAATGTTCTTCACCTGCCTCAATCAAAAATCCAATTTCCTACATTGGTGTTCAGTGGAGGGATTTAGTATTTGTGTTTGTGCAGCAACATTCAGGGGTCGATTCCGATTCGGGCCGGAAAAAGCACCGACCGACTCGGAGCCGGAATTAATTCCGACCGACACGTACCTGTGGAGCCCGACACGCCAAGTACGATGCAAAGCGTGCAAAATCCGACGACACGTACTGAACCCAAGCCGAACGACCTAGCCGCACGGAAAACAGCAATCCGGCCGGAAAAACACGCGAATCGAACCGACCGACACGCACCCGGAACAAATCCAACCGAAACGTACACGCGAACTCCAAACCGCAAAGTACGATGCAAGGCGCGAAAACCACGACCGAGTCGTACGGAGGACAAGCCGTACGACCGACACGCATAGACAACTGCGAGCCGAAGTAACACAAAACACTGCGACCGACGCGTACGCAGCATAGAAAACTGCACAAACACAGCGCGAATGAAACGGAGAAGACCGTACGAGACAACTGCAGGGTCCGACTCGGTCACAAGAACGTTTCCAACATGCACAGAAAGTACTAAGGAAAAATACACAAAAAAAGGCCAAACAAGCAATTACAAAGCCAATAAATACTGGGGGGTGGGGACAGAGAACAAAGACACACCCACAACTCCACCCATATAAAGGACACAAATCCCAACCATGATCCTTTGCAAATGCTATTCTACTGCCAGCACTCAACAGACAGCAACCACACACCCACAGCTCATCCCTCACACAAGCCACACACCATCAGCACACCAACAAATAGCTACCTCACATACACCCAGCAAAACACACACTCACACACCTTCACCTGCACACCAACACACACATCACTCACCATCACCACCCATCACCATGCCCCCAAAGAAGAATCACAAGTTCCTAGATTGTGAATTGGAAGTCCTGGTAGACGAGATCCTCAGGGTAGAGCCACAGCTGTTTGGCACACTGGTCCAACAGACACCCATCTCCCAGAAAACAAAGATGTGGGAGAGGATCATCAACAGGGTGAACGCACAATCACCATGTCTGCGCACAAAGACTGACATCCAGAACAGGTGGTATGACGTGCGCAGGAGGGTACGGGAGCTGCTGAAGAAGGACTACCTCCTGAGCCAATACACCGGCAGTGGCCCTCCTGCCAAGCCAGTATACCTCAGGCCCTGGGAGGAGAAGGTGCTAGCCATCCTTCCGCCAGTGAGCGTCTATGGACTAGAAAACATCCCAGAGCCTGGTGAGTACACAACAAATGTACACAATATTCTGCCACAATACACACACACATCACTGTCAAGGGGAGAGTCAAACCATGCACTCTTAGCAATTACACAGCAACCAGAACAGAATCATCCCAAAATGTGTATGTCAGTCAGATAAACACAACACATGCCATCTCAAAGTTACATTTAACCGTGTCATCACATGTACAAACACAACTACAACTACAGCTAGGCAGTGGCACAAATATAACTAACAAACACATCCAGACATGTAGCCACCACTACAACACCAACACACAGTGAAGACCACTGAAAGAAAGGAATTCTGTGTATGCTGGGCAAGTCAGTGTAGCCAATAGCATCATGGGAGTCGTAGTCACAGATATTGCTCACCCCCACAACTGTCCCATCAACACCACCATGAACCATGCGCACATCACAGGGAGTGGAAAAGGACTCACAAGATGGCTGACACTGGCTACTGCTGTGGGGAGCACAAGGCCCTGCTGGCAACTGTGCAACAACCAACAGCAGGACACCACTGACTGACATCCTGAGAGACAACTTCCACTCCCTGCAATGGAAGCACGTTCCATGGTGGGATATCTGGCTGGGTGGGAAGGAGGACTCGCAGCACTGACCATAGTCACAAGCACCTCCCCTCACACACCCCCTCAACACAAACTCCAGATAACCCGCCTGGGAGAATGCAATGCCTCACATCCGAACTCAAGATCCCACAAAGAACCACCACCCTGGGTTATGTTGTGTGAAGCACAGGGACACTCTTGGGACTTTTAGCCAAACAACTGCCAGGACAACACTCCCAGCCATCCTGTCAGCACAGGCAGCCCACCCCACAGGGAAGCAGAGTCAAAAGGAAGGAAGCATGGGCATGCTGGGAAGGGGGTGGAGGCAATAGCATGATGGGAGTAGTAGGCACAGATATTGCTCAGCCTCACAACTGGCCCATCAACACCACCCTGAACCATGCTCACATCACAGGGAGTGGATAAGGACTGACAAGATGGCTGACACTGGCTACTGCTGTGGGGAGCACAAGGCCCTGCTGGCAACTGTGCACCAACAAACAGCAGGACACCACTGACTGACATCCTGAAAGACAACTTCCACTCCCTGCAATGCAAGCACGTTCCATGGAGGGATATCTGGCTGGGTGGGAAGGAGGACTTGCAGCACTGACCATAGTCACAAGCACCTCCCCTCACACACCCCCTCAACACAAACTCCACATAACCCACCTGGGAGAATGCAATGCCTCACATCCTAACTCAAGATCCCACAAAGAACCTCCACCCTGGGTTATGTTGTGTGAAGCACAGGGACACTCTTGGGACTTTTAGCCAAACAACTGCCAGGACAACACTCCCAGCCATCCTGTCAGCACAGGCAGCCCACCTCACAGGGAAGCAGAGTCAAAAGGAAGGAAGAATGGGTATGCTGGGAAGGGGGGTGGAGGCAATAGCATGATGGGAGTCGTAGTCACAGCTCAACATCCCCCACCACATGGCCCAGCAAGCTCACACTCACGCATGCACATCCCACAGAGAGTGGAAAGGCCCATCAAAGATGTCTGACACTGTTGCTGTGTCGTGGGGAGCACAAGGGCATGCTGGGAACTGCACACCAACCAACAGCAGGACACCACTGTCAGCCATCTTGCCATTGCTCTCACACCCACACACACTGAACTCCCCACAAAAGCAAGTAAGTATGGGAATGCTGGGAAGTGGGGTGGAGGCAATAGCATGATGGGAGTCATAGTCACAGACATAGCTCACCCCCACAACTGTCCCATCAACACCACCCTGAACCATGCTCACATCACAGGGAGTGGAAAACAACTGACAAGATGGCTGACACTGGCTACTGCTGTGGGGAGCACAAGGCCCTGCTGGCAACTGTGCAACAACCAACAGCAGGACACCACTGACTGACATCCTGAAAGACAACTTCCACTCCCTGCAATGCAAGCACGTTCCATGGTGGGATATCTGGCTGGGTGGGAAGGAGGACTTGCAGCACTGACCATAGTCACAAGCACCTCCCCTCACACACCCCCTCAACACAAACTCCACATAACCCACCTGGGAGAATGCAATGCCTCACATCCTAACTCAAGATCCCACAAAGAACCTCCACCCTGGGTTATGTTGTGTGAAGCACAGGGACACTCTTGGGACTTTTAGCCAAACAACTGCCAGGACAACACTCCCAGCCATCCTGTCAGCACAGGCAGCCCACCCCACAGGGAAGCAGAGTCAAAAGGAAGGAAGGATGGGCATGCTGGGAAGGGGGGTGGAGGCAATAGCATGATGGGAGTCGTAGTCACAGCTCAACATCCCCCACCACATGGCCCAGCAAGCTCACACTCACGCATGCACATCCCACAGAGAGTGGAAAGGCCCATCAAAGATGTCTGACACTGTTGCTGTGTCGTGGGGAGCACAAGGGCATGCTGGGAACTGCACACCAACCAACAGCAGGACACCACTGTCAGCCATCTTGCCATTGCTCTCACACCCACACACACTGAACTCCCCACAAAAGCAAGTAAGTATGGGAATGCTGGGAAGTGGGGTGGAGGCAAAAGCATGATGGGAGTCATAGTCACAGACATAGCTCACCCCCACAACTGTCCCATCAACACCACCCTGAACCATGCTCACATCACAGGGAGTGGAAAACAACTGACAAGATGGCTGACACTGGCTACTGCTGTGGGGAGCACAAGGCCCTGCTGGCAACTGTGCAACAACCAACAGCAGGACACCACTGACTGACATCCTGAAAGACAACTTTCACTCCCTGCAATGCAAGCACAGTCCATGGTGGGATAACTGACTGGCTGGGTGGGAAGGAGGGCCGGCTGTCAACCAAATACAACCAATGCAGACCATGTTCACACCCCAACAAATACATAGAAATGCCCAAATAATGCAGGACAATGTGCTACACCAATATCAACCCCTGACTGTGACAACTTAGGACAATGCAATGTACAGGCCCGCACCCAGAGGCACAGTCACAACTGTCAGGTCTGTCAACCATTGATGCCTGCAGAAACATAACATACATTGTGTGTGTCTCCCAAAAACAGGTGATGATGGGGACACAGCAGCAGACGCTGAGGAGTCCCAGTCCCAGGCTCAAGAGGATACGGAGCTCACTGGTGTCGTACAGCCTCTGCCCTCCTCGGATGAAGAAGACCAACCTGGCATCTCCGGTGCAAGTCAACATGCAGCACCAGCAGGACCACCAGCTGCACCCCCTGCACCCACCCCTCCAACGACTGTCACCACAAATACCATCCCTGCCGACATGGACAGAACAAGGAGCACCACCAGCACAGGGACCCTGGACCAACGTGGGCCATGGACACCACCACCAACCCCCAAGGGGGACCAGGGTCATCTGTGCGTGCCACTGCACGCACTGCACATGTCGGCAGGGGTGGTGGGAGGGGTGGGAGACAGAGGTCGCTGCTTGCAGAGGTGTCTGGTGTGCATGATGACCCACAACTGGCACGCATAGCCGATGCGTACCAGTCCAGCACCGGAGATCTCAGCCAGGTAGTGGGGCTCCTCAGAGACATGAAACAGCAGCAGGCTGCCCATCATGCCCGCTTGGACTCACACATGTCCCGCGTGGAGTCCAAGTGGGACACACTGCAAGAGATGACGGCGGTGCATAGGGACATATTACAATGCCTCCGCCAGATGAACAGCAACCAGTCTACACCTCCCTGTGTGCCAACAACATCTGGTGCTGAACAAACTGCAACTGCCACAGGGAGGGAGGATGACTCTGGCGGAGAGTCCCCTGCACCGCAGCAGCCTGTACTTGAGGGGCCCCCCCAAAGAAGAGGGGTCGTCCGAGGAGGGGCAAGTGAGAGGCCGATGGCCAAGTGCAACCCCCAGGAAGCCTGAACCTGTTCTGGATGTTCACCTTTGTGCACAAACTGTTCACCCTGTTGACGGCAGCACAACTCCCACACATGACATGGGGAGTACAAGTTGGACCAATGTCTCAGACAACTGTGGCCCCGATACTGGGGATTTTGTCTACCAGGACTTTCAATTCACCTAGGAACTTCTGATTGCAATATAAATGTACAGCACTAACCATCCTATGCACTATTCACACAAATCTATCACAATAAACACACTAATACACCATACTTGCCTCTGTTGTGATTCCAACGTGGGTGCTGTCATGGGGATGATGAACTGCAAAATTACACTGTGTATGCGAACTGCAACAGCAAGTACAACACAGGCATGTGAGTAATGGCAACGTGACACATATGAGGGAGACACACCACCAGGGCTACACAACACATACACACCTAGGCCATCTGACTCATTGCCTACACTGATGTTGCCAGGAAAGACGGTGCAATGCACAGACACCACACCTATTCCCAGTTATAGTCAAGTAGCCCACAGGTGCAGTAAGCAAATGGCAGTCAAATGTGTGACCACAGACAACGCACATCACAAAGTGAAGCACAGGTTTATTACACAGTTGCAACATGTCGTAACCACTACAGATGCAAGGTAATCCCACCTGGCAGCGGGCACACAGTCAACAACTGTAGAAGGAAGGAAGTCCATGGGTGTGGCGCACATCACCTGTAGGGACACAACAGCTACCACCCTGGAAGTACAATCACGTCGTCGGTGGACACAGTTGACCAAACGAATCTGAAAGTACCCTGTGAAGGACAGAAATGACACACAGTCAAAAGCAATGGAGAACAGGACAGAACAGCAAAACTCATGCACAATACATGTTACAAGATACCCACCCAGAACCAAGTTAGCATGTCAACACTGTTGGGGAGTACAGACCACCTGTAAGCACACATCGCTACACACATCCAGTCAAGTAGCCCATGGACACACTCCAACAGCACCAGAGCACCACCTACACATATCATGCCAACTCACATCATTGACATGACACCTCAGGATACTCACATTCAGCTAAAGAAGTTGGTGATGAGCTGTGTGCGGACATCACCCTCATCATCATCATCATCACTGGCATCGTGGTCCAGGCCAGGATCCTCCACAGGTGGCGGATGTTGGTCATTGTCATCCTGGATGAGAGGCAACTCCTTCCGCACTGCCAGGTTGTGGAGCATGCAGCAGACGATGATAATCTTGCACACCTTCGCTGGGGCATATGGGAGGGACCCTCCTGTCTTGTCGAGGCAGCGGAAGCGGCTCTTCAGGAGACCAAATGTCCGCTCAATCACTCTCCTGGTCCGACCATGTGCCTCATTGTAGCGCATCTGGGCTGGTGTCACAGGGTTCCTGAGGGGTGTCAGCAACCACGGCATGTTGGGGTATCCCGAGTCACCTACGGACAGACAAGTGCACATTAGCTGACTTGGAAAAGTGGGCGGAATACTACAGATCAGATCACACACAATGGCACAAAGTCAGTACACACCGACAAGCCAGGCACGCTGGTTCTGCATCTGTGCCATCATCCTGGGGATGCGACTACTCCTCATCACAAAGGCATCGTGTGCTGAACCAGGGAAACGGGCACACACGTGTGAGATGGTCATATCTGCAAGACACACCACCAGTGCATTGACCGAGTGGTAGTGCTTGCGGTTACGGTAGGCCTGCTCCTGGGCCTGTGGTGGTACCAAAGCCACATGTGTCCCATCAATGGAGCCAATGACATGCAGCATCCTCCCCAGGGCATAGAAGTCACTCTTCATGTCAGTGAGTCGTTGCAGTCTAGGGAAATAGATGTACCGGTTCAGGTATAGCAACATTGCCTCCAAAACATCGCGGAGCACACGGCTCAACATGGTCTGTGACATCCCACCAGCAGTCGCCACAGTATGTTGGAAGGTACCAGTGGCAAAGAAGTGTAGGGCTGCCATCACCTTCACCTTGGGGGTCAGCGCTGTAGGATACGGCCGGCCAGGCTGCAAATGTGGGGCCAACTGCACTGCCAAATCCTCAATCAGCTGCCTGGTGAAGCGGTACCGTCGGATGCTGTCCCGTTCCACCATCGTTGCCAGGTCTGGGAATGGTCTATGGACAGCAGGAGCCCTGCAGTGCAGAGGAGAAGAAAGCAAGATTGTCAGTCACCCCACATATGCGGCATTGAACACACTCAATATCACATCATACATCATTATGAGGCACAACTACATGAAGTGTGCAGTTCCGTAAGGACATGTATGGTACATACATGGCCAACATCTGTCATCACGGTTCAACAAGTGGCATCAATAAGTCCCAGGTTGGCCCATTGGATATCATGAGGCCGTGTCACAGTTCCCATCTCCTGCTGCCATGTCACAATCACCCCCCACAGTGACATGTGAGGACAGATGTGCCCCAGGCATCACAGCTCAACGACAGGTACATTCCCAGGGACCCTGTATTGCCTCATGGACACTGGCATTACATGGAGTATCATGTATACACCACAGCAAAACAACCATGACCCCCACATGTAGTGGTTCCACTTGCCTCTGCAGGACAGACATGGACGTCTGTGACACACACACGCACAACATCAAAGTCCATGCACACACAACGTGGATGTGGAGACTGTCTCCCATTGTGCACATGAAATCAGAGACATTGTAAACACTACATGCACACAGACTGTGGAGGACCATCACTATTGTGCCACTGGGACACCCTGGCTCAAACATACCGTCCCACATGGGACTCACGGGGTATGTGACATGACATACACATACACCACCTTGAAATGTGACCATGGCACATGCACAGATATGAACAGTTGCACATCACAGTGGTCATGTACACGTAACACCCAGGATCCTGTCCCCATGAACACGTGCACAGCCTGGGGGTGGCTGCCCCCAGGTGACACCCACAGGACAACATGTACACCAACATACACACAATAGGAAATGCAGCCTTACATGCCTTATGATACAGTTTGGACAGGCTGTGGTGTTGTAGGTGTGCCCCTCACTCCCTGGGAGCTATCTGTGGCTGGCATATGTTCATCTGAGACAGGCATGGTGACATATGCCAGTCACTTGTACAGGGATGCGTTGAACAGCAATGGACCGATCGGTGCACCCGGCCGGCCCATTGCATTCAATGTGTGCGGGTACGCGTTGTACCCCTGTACGCGTTGTACCGCAATGGACCGATCGGTGCACCCGGCCGGCCCATTGCATTCAATGTGTGCGGGTACGCGTTGTACCCCTGTACGCGTTGAACAGCAATGGACCGATCGGTGCACCCGGCCGGCCCATTGCATTCAATGTGCGCGGTACGCGTTGTACCCCTGTACGCGTTGAACAGCAATGGACCGATCGGTGCACCCGGCTGGCCCATTGCATTCAATGTGTGCGGGTACGCGTTGTACCCCTGTACGCGTTGTACCGCAATGGACCGATCGGTGCGCCCGGCCGGCCCATTGCATTCAATGTGCGGGTACGCGTTGTACCCCTGTACGCGTTGTACCGCAATGGACCGATCGGTGCGCCCGGCCGGCCCATTGCATTCAATGTGTGCGGGTACGCGTTGTACCCCTGTACGCGTTGAACAGCAATGGACCGATCGGTGCACCCGGCCGGCCCATTGCATTCAATGTGTGCGGGTACGCGTTGTACCCCTGTACGCGTTGTACCGCAATGGACCGATCGGTGCACCCGGCCGGCCCATTGCATTCAATGTGTGCGGGTACGCGTTGTACCCTGTACGCGTTGTACCGCAATGGACCGATCGGTGCGCCCGGCCGGCCCATTGCATTCAATGTGTGCGGGTACGCGTTGTACCCTGTACGCGTTGTACCGCAATGGACCGATCGGTGCACCCGGCCGGCCCATTGCATTCAATGTGTGCGGGTACGCGTTGTACCCCTGTACGCGTTGTACCGCGAATGGACCAATCGGTGCGCCCGGCCGGCCCATTGCATTCAATGTGCGCGGTACGCGTTGTACCTCTGTACGCGTTAGTACCGCAATGGATCGATCGGTGCGCTCGCCGCCCATTGCATTCAATGTGTGCGGGTACGCGTTGTACCCCTGTACACATTGAACAGCAATGGACCGATCGGTGCGCACCCATTGTCAATGGCCTAGCCTGGCAACGGACGCGTTTTCGAAATTCGAACGAGTCGGTTGCTGGAAATTCAGTTGGTCACCCACAACAATGTTGCAAAATCATGTATGTCATGAAGTTGAAGATTTGAAGGATGCTGTGGGCGTGTATTGGTGCTGCTATTCCATGTATTGGCCAGATTCAGAAGATGCAAACGACTTGGACCTATTACTTTGGACACATGGGACAGTATCTGCCTCTGCAGCACATATATATTGCTGGCTGTTCCCCTGAGAGCTCACTTGCCTGCACTACATGCTCCAGGACGACATCTGCCACTGCACTGCTGCTGTCTCTGCCCCCTCTGGACCCTGCAATGGCACGTACTGTGGAGAGAGCCCCAGCCTTCAGCCTTGAGGAGAACCAGGCCCTGCTGGACAGCCTACTTCCACAGTACAGCAAGCTGTATGGGACACCAGGGGAGCAGGTGAGTGTTCTGTGCACTGCCTTTCTGAATGTGCATTTTGTCTGACTAGCAAGGCTGAAAGTCTGCACGCCACTGGCTAGCAGGCTCACTGAGTAGTTGTCACCCCCCATAGTGTGTAGTGACATGCACTGGACAGGTATGGTGCAGTGACAGTGCATTTGAACAAGGTTTTACTTCCCATGCAATGATACCATGTAGTGACTTCTGGCAAACTGTCCATGGGCAGCGTTGCACTGCCTGTGTACATCATGTGCCCCTGTGATTGAGACATGTATATACAACTGTGTCATGCACGGATATGTTGCATGTGTACAGGTTAATGCCCATCGGAAGCAGGAGATCTGGAAGGACATCGTCCGGGCTGTCCGGTCCGTGGGGGTCTACAAGCGCCGGATCCGCAACTGCCAGAAGAGGTGGCAGGACCTTCGGGGCTGGACCCGGAGGATTGCACGGGTCCAGCTGAAGCTGTCGCCTCCTCGCAGGAGGGGCGGAACACGGACCCTGACCCCCCACATGCTCCAGATCCTGGAGGTGGTGTTTCCAGACCTGGATGGGCAGCTGAAGGCCAGACAGCAGCAAGGAGGGGGTGAGTCAAAGACTGCACTGTGAACTCTGTATTACATGCTATGTGCCCTCCTCTGGCCTGGTTAAACTGCCACAGTACAGCAGTCATGTTGTCCAGGAGCCATGTCCCTCTATTGTGCACTGCCCACTCCTCATCTGATACCCAGGTGTGGCCCTTACATTCAGGGAATTGTGTCACTTGGGACTGTGTTCTTGCAGTTTGCTTCACTCAAGGTGGGGGACAGCATCTGTTTCCCTAACTCTGTTGCGGGCATCATGGGTGGGTCCATTGTTCACACAACGCCTGTGTTCGGACATGTAATCTGCGTATTGCTTTGATATGCGGTCCACTTGCTGAGCTGAGCCACCACATGTGCCTGGGGTATCTGGCACACACCCATGCAGCGGGTGGGAACAATGTTTGGGCCCCAGGAGTGTGCAGATTATGTGTGTCACACATACATAGCCAGCTATCCACTGTCCAGGGCTCATCCCTCATTCATGTGGGGCAGGACAGTCATGCCTACTCCAGCCCATCCAATACACCTGTACTCCCACTCCCGTGTATCAGCTGACACGTTGTGCGCAGTGATTTGACCCCTCAGGTGTCTGCCTCTGTGTCAGTGTGCTGTGGATTTGTTGCCAGGACTGCTGGGGTGTTTCTCGGTAGGGGCTCAGCATGCCACTGGAGATGTGACCATAGGAGACGATACTTGTGTGTCACATAGGTGTTTGATCAGCTGCCCGTGCAGACTGGGGTATGCGAATGTGAAGTTCAGGCAGCTGTTTCCCATTCACAGCAGATTGTGAGGGGCTCAGGTTCAGAGGGTAGTGTCACAGGTCTCCCATATGTCGGTATGACCTGGACAGATGAGGGTTAAGATGATGTGTTGTGTGGGGGATGTACATGTGCACTTGTGCAGCTCCAGGACTTGCATTCCCCATGACCTACTATTGTGACACAGTGCAGAGTGTTGTTGTCTGGCTGCCAAGTCATACATCACTGAGACAGTGATGTATGACTTAGCAGTCATGCCTCCGCCATGGCATGTGTCTACTTATTGGTGATCCTGCAGGGGAGGGACATGTGCTACATGCACACCATTGTGGCGATGGCTATCAGGACATGGGTGCATCATGGTGTCTGTCGCTGGTATGCATCACATGCATTTCCTATTTGACTCTGGGAATCCCTTTCATCCGGAAACCTGTACTGACTCAGTGGCAAGAGTTGTGATGTGTGCATGTCCACATGCTACACCGTGTCCTCTGCACTGTCCAACTACTGTGTAGGTGGTGCATGTGTCCACACTGGGGTGTTGCTATCCAACAGACACCAGACAGATGGGTGCAAGGCCATGTGGGATGTGAGTGCCATGGTTGGCATCAGACTGACAATTGGCTTCTCCTGTTCAGTTAGGGCACTTTTAGCAATGTTCAACTAATGATGCCAGGGCTTGCTCTGTAATGTGCTGTGCTCACAGTGGTGTGTGCGTTTGGTGCAGGTGACTGATGTCTGTCTGTTTCCCCATTGTTTGCAGATATATCCACGGCCGCGGAAGGGGACAGCTCCACGGACCAGGAGGAGCCGGAGAGCCAGACTGGGTCAGCAGCCGAGGAGTGGTCGGAGGGACCCAGTGGCACGGAGGGCGAGGGGAGCCACACCGAGGAGTCCTCAGCAGCATCCACCTCAGCTGAGGACCACAGCGGCTCGGAGGATGACTCCCTTATGGAGGCGGGTGTCAGCAGCCACCACACCCCAGCTAGTGTTGCTGTCCCCGCCACCACCAGCACCACCACCGCCCTCCCATCGGCTCCCATTCCCCAGGTCCATGGAGGCTCCCATGTTCGGGAGCGTGTCTCCTTTGGGCCAGGCACCGCACCCCCTGCCCCTGTGTCCCCTGCTGCCCTGAGTGAGGAGTCTGTGTACCTCCTTCGCCAGCTCCATGTAGGGCAGACAGCCATGCTGAGTGTCCTCCATGCGCACACCGCTCTGTTGACTCAACTGGTGTCGTTCATGGAGGGCATCTCATCGGGCATGTCTGACCTACAGAGGGGCAATAGGTCCATGGACTCCTCCCTGACCGCAGCAGTGTCCCTCCTCAGACAGTCCCTACCCCTCCTGCCTCTGCTCCATCCACACTCCCCAGCACCTTACCCGTCCCAAGCACACACACACCGGCACAGGCACACACCAGCACACACACGTCCAGCACACAGACACACACGCCACAAACAAAACGCACACGCACGCACAGTCAGGGGACTGAAACCAGACTCACAGGGGATGGGGCCCTGGAACACACACACGCATCCACGAGCACTGCGCAGTCCTCAGTTGCCTCTCCCTCCAAAGCACCCTCCCTTGCCTCACCTGCAACCCCAAAGACCCAGCGGCTCTTCCTCAGTGACCTCGGCCTCTTCCCCTCCGATCCAGCTGATACAGCATTCAGGGGGAAGAGGAAGCCCACCCACACGGAGCAGAGTGCCCCTCGCCCCCGGACACCCTCCCCAGGCACAGACAGACTGAGGCCCCCACCCGCAAGTCCCCCGGAGTCGTAAGAGCAAGACCCCGCCGCCGCCCTGCAGCTCAGGCACCAGGTCTCCTTCCTCCATCCCTCAGGCCCCCACTCCACAGGTGCCCCCACCACACCCTGCCCCAGGTTCCCCCACCCACAGATATACCATCCCCAAGAGGATCCGGCCTTCTCCCCCTGCCACTTGCTCTCCCGGCACCACACCCCCCGCTGCGCTTGTCTGTGCCATTGATGTGGTGAGGGTGTCCTCCCCCTCTGTCCAGCCCACCTTGCCTGTTCCCCATTCTCCTCCCCTGGTGGTAGGCACTGCAGTGGGGTCCACTACCACCCTGTGTGACTTGGGCACTGCAGTGGCGGACCTGTCCACTCCATCTGCAGGGTCCACTGCAGTCGTGCCGGCACCCACAACATCTGAGTCATGCCCCCAGTTGTGCCGGCACACACCATGTCAGACACCTCCACTGCAGTTGTCAGTGGCTCTCCAGCACCCACCACCCCTTCCCTGCCTCCTCCTGGTGAGCCCTGATCCTGTCCCTGCGGTGCCTGGCCTGCCCTGCCCCCCCGGTTGCCCCTCCTAGTGGATTGTCCCTGGTTTTGTGCAGTGCAGGCATGCGTAGGGTGACATCTGCCACTGTCACCCTGTTTGGACTTTGACAATGGACTGGCCATTGGCCTTTGTGTTTTTTCTGGACTTTCACTTTTAAACACACATATGCTGAATAAAGCAACTTTCTGTTCTCTAGTGCTTATGCTTCTGATGTACATGTTGTTGATGATGCTAACCATGCCCTTGCTGCAGTGATTGTGATATTTGGTCTCATGATAATGAAGTGTTACTGTGCAGGAACACATGTGGTCCAGGGGGAATGTGTCCTATCCTGTGGTGTATCCATGTCATCCATAGCAGCATCTGAGGGTGTCATGTGTTCAGTATTTGGCAATGGGATTTCCTACTTACATTAGCAATTTCACATCTGTGGCTTCCACCCCTGCACATCTGTTGTGCCTGCCATTGTTCAATTCGTCTACTTCCCTGACCGTGTGGCCATCTCCACTGGACATGCAGGTTTGGGCATCAATGGGGAAGGACTCATCTGTGTTGTCAGTGCAACATTGCTATACAAGTGTGTTGGATCTGTGCTGATGATTTCGTTGGCACTCCCATGACCAGGCTGATGTGACGGGAGCCTTCATTTGGTGCTAATTGTTGATTGTGTGACCAAGTGCTCAGCTGACATGATGGGGCCCTACTGAGGCAACATATGGCACAGCTTTCCTCACACAGGAGTGGAGTCCCCTCATGGCAGTGTGTACTCCTGTGACATTGCCTGCGCCCAAGGTGTGTGTTGTATGAGCATGTCTGTGTGTTCACTTCCGTTTTGCTGTGCATGCTGTGATCCCTAGTGTTGTACCTGTTTGTGATGCTTGCTGAGTTGACCTATGTTCCCCCAAAGTCTTCTCCCTGGGTTCTCTGTGATGTGGGTGCATGGCACATTACTGGTCATCAGGGTGTCACCCATAGGTGTGTTTGCTGTCAGGGCTGAGTTTGTGTGCAGACGCAGATGGGTCACAGTCAGGTTTCCCTTGGCACTTGTTGTTTGCACCTGTCATGTGATTTCCAGTTTGTGTTATCTTTCAGTGATTGTAACACGTTGTGTGTGTGACTGCTGGCACTCCTCAGGGTCCGGGCTGCAATGTTGGTTGTTGTCTATGTGTGTTCTTTGTGGGTGACCTTGGCTTCTTCATTGGTGTGTGACTGTGGCTGGGATCCCATTGGTTGGTGTGGTATTGCCGTCATGTCCATGTACAGCGTAGTGTGCAGTGTGTCAGACATTCAGGAGTCTTGTTGAGTGGCCATGTGTGATGTGTTTCTGCACCTTGGTTCCCACCCACCACCCTGGAATTGTCATGGGTGCATGTGCAATGTCACCAGTGCATGTGTGCTTCACTGCTGCACTTTGTTGGAGGTCGATGTGTGTGGTGTTGAGTATGTGCAGATGAGAGTTGTTGCCCGGCTAGACCCCTGCCTCCATGTTGGCCTTGGCTTACTGGCCGTGCTGATTGATTTGTGCTTGTGTAGGTGTGATGGTAGTTTGTTGCTCAGGACACATGACTGTGGTTCACAGTGTGAACGACATTTAGCTTTGTCATCACAGTGGGATTGTAATGCAGCCCAGGGTCACCACATTGTGGGGGCCCTGGGGGTAGTGCTGTGGTGTGTCTGTGTCTTGCTGTGTCAGTTGCTGTTCCTACGTGCCTGTGTGACATGTGTGATTTGTGCTCCCTCTCATCTGACAATGCCTGATTGCCCACATAGGGGATTTGGATCCATGAGTTACCTTTGTGTGGCACTGTATGCACATCTGTATAATTGGTATTCAGGCCTCCTCATGTGTTGTGTGGTTGCCTGGGGACACTGGCACCCCCCTCACCTGTTGTGTTTGATGTGCAGTGTGGGTCTGCCTGTTTGTGTTTGTGCATCTGCACCACTGCATTGGCATATCTTAGGTGTGCCATTGGCTGTATGTAGTTTGGTGGGTTTCCCCTGCTGTCCCTGGGACTCCTAGGTCATCAGTCAGCACAATGATCATGGTTTGTGTGTCCCATTGCTGCCATGGTATGGTATCTGTTCACCTCACATCTACAGTATCCACAGGGTATCTGCATTTGTGTGCCCATTGGTGCAAATATGTGGGTCTGCATTCTGATGGTCACTTCTGTCATTGTGTCATTGATGAATGTTGACTGTGTCAGCCCCCATGGGTGTTGTTTGTCTGCACATGGCCAAAGGTATGTCTTATTTGCACTGCAGTATTTGCCTCCCCCAATCTATGTTGCAATGGGACACATGCACTACTTTGCCACTGATGTGTTTTATGTTCTGTGACCAGGAATCAGCCATGCAGTTTGGCAGTTGCAGCTTTTTCTTTGTCAACACTTACATTTTGGTCACTGTGATGATGGGGGTTTGGACCCCATTGCCACAATGTTAAAAATGTGCTTCAGCTATGGACCCCACACTTACCTTTTGGTCACTGTGATGATGGGGGTTTGGACCCCATTGCCACAATGTTCAAAATGTGCTTCAGCTATGGACCCCACACTTACCTTTTGGTCACTGTGATGATGGGGGTTTGGACCCCATTGCCACAATGTTCAAAATGTGCTTCAGCTATGGACCCCACACTTACCTTTTGGTCACTGTGATGATGGGGGTTTGGACCCCATTGCCACAATGTTCAAAATGTGCTTCAGCTATGGACCCCACACTTACCTTTTGGTCACTGTGATGATGGGGGTTTGGACCCCATTGCCACAATGTTCAAAATGTGCTTCAGCTATGAACCCCACACTTACATTTTGGTCACTGTGATGATGGGGGTTTGGACCCCATTGCCACAATGTTCAAAATGTGATTCAGCTATGGACCCCACACTTACCTTTTGGTCACTGTGATGATGGGGGTTTGGACCCCATTGCCACAATGGTCATGGCCTGCTTGCATTGTGGGGGCCACACACATATATGTGTGGCACATGTGATAGGGGGTCACATTGTATGTTCAAAGTCATGTTCAGTGTTGTAGGCATTTGACACAGTCTACACACGCTTGTCATGGTGTTGGGGGGATGTCTTTTTCTTGCATTCCCTAGGTTGTGGTGTGCTGGTTGTGTCATGCTTTGTCCATCCTATGAGTGGGGGTGGTGTTGGTGATAGGCATCCGGCCCCCCATGGGTAGAGGTGGTAGTAGTGACAGGCATCCAGCCCCCCCTGGGTAAGGGTGGTAGTGGTGGTAGGCATCCAGCCCCCCCTGGGTAAGGGTGGTAGTAGTGGTAGGCATCCAGCCCCCCCTGGGTAAGGGTGGTAGTAGTGGTGGGCATCTGGCACCCCCATGGCTAAGGGTGGTAGTAGTGGTAGGCATCCAGCCCCCTGGCTTAGGGTGATAGTAGTGGTAGGCATCCAGCCCCCCTGGGTAAGGGTGGTAGTGGTGGTGGGCATCTGGCACCCCCTGGCTAAGGGTGGTAGTAGTGGTAGGCATCCAGCCCCCTGGGTAAGGGTGGTAGTGGTGGTGGGCATCTGGCACCCCCTGGCTAAGGGTGGTAGTAGTGGTAGGCATCCAGCCCCCCTGGGTAAGGGTGGTAGTTGTGGTAGGCATCCAGCCCCCTGGGTAAGGGTGGTAGTAGTGGTGGGCATCTGGCACCCCCTGGCTAAGGGTGGTAGTAGTGGTAGGCATCGAGCCCCCCTGGGTAAGGGTGGTAGTAGTGGTAGGCATCTGGCACCCCCTGGCTAAGGGTGGTAGTAGTGGTGGGCATCCAGCCCCCTGGGTAAGGGTGGTAGTGGTGGTGGGCATCTGGCACCCCCATGGCTAAGGGTGGTAGTAGTGGTAGGCATCCAGCCCCCCTGGGTAAGGGTGGTAGTTGTGGTAGGCATCCAGCCCCCTGGGTAAGGGTGGTAGTATTGGTAGGCATCCAGCCCCCCCTGGCTAAGGGTGGTAGTGGTGGTAGGCATCTGGCACCCCCATGGCTAAGGGTGGTAGTAGTGGTGGCATCCAGCCCCCCTGGGTAAGGGTGGTAGTAGTGGTGGGCATCTGGCACCCCCATGGCTAAGGGTGGTAGTAGTGGTAGGCATCCAGCCCCCTGGCTTAGGGTGATAGTAGTGGTAGGCATCCAGCCCCCCTGGGTAAGGGTGGTAGTGGTGGTGGGCATCTGGCACCCCCATGGCTAAGGGTGGTAGTAGTGGTAGGCATCCAGCCCCCTGGGTAAGGGTGGTAGTAGTGGTGGGCATCTGGCACCCCCATGGCTAAGGGTGGTAGTAGTGGTAGGCATCCAGCCCCCTGGCTTAGGGTGATAGTAGTGGTAGGCATCCAGCCCCCCTGGGTAAGGGTGGTAGTGGTGGTGGGCATCTGGCACCCCCTGGCTAAGGGTGGTAGTAGTGGTAGGCATCCAGCCCCCCTGGGTAAGGGTGGTAGTAGTGGTGGGCATCTGGCACCCCCATGGCTGAGGGTGGTAGTAGTGGTAGGCATCCAGCCCCCTGGCTTAGGGTGATAGTAGTGGTAGGCATCCAGCCCCCCTGGGTAAGGGTGGTAGTGGTGGTGGGCATCTGGCACCCCCTGGCTAAGGGTGGTAGTAGTGGTAGGCATCCAGCCCCCTGGGTAAGGGTGGTAGTAGTGGTGGGCATCTGGCACCCCCATGGCTAAGGGTGGTAGTAGTGGTTGGCATCCAGCCCCCCCTGGGTAGGGGTGGTAGTGGTGGTGCGCATCCAGGCCCCTGTGTGCATATGTGGCATTGGTGATGGGCATCCCGCCCCTATGGTGCTGCTGTTGCTGGTGTAAGTAAATTCTGCATCCCTCTGTGTGTGTGTGATGTGTCGTGTACGTGTTGTCTGTTTTTGTGGTTGGTGTCTGACTTACCTTCTGCGCCGTACGCGTCCGTGCCTGTTCCGGTAGTAAATGTAGAATATTGGTAGGATCGGGACGAAGGGATTCATGGTTGGTTCGTGTCGTTCGTCTTTCTCGTTGCTTCGCGTCGTCCTCGTCGCTGGCGTGTTCGCCTCGTAGCCGTGGATCGTGTTGTGGCGCGAATCGGAGCTTATGTGCGCCTCTCCTGGAAGCTTTGACGTGCCGGACGTAGCGACGGGTTCGGCGCGTACGGAAAGCGCATCGTACTTGTTCGGCCGGACGGGGCTGCATTTTCCCTTCCGTGCGACTCGATTCTGCGTTTCCGGATTCACCTCGGTCGGAGAACAGGACCTGGATTGGGTGAGTATGACTCGGCCGGATTCTGTGCTGTTGTGCGCATCGTACTTACTCGTTCGGAATGATGTACGGATCGGTCGGGAAACAGGCATTCGCATGGCTTTTTTCCCGACCGAATGGTATTGGGTGCGCCTCCGACCGAGATCGGAATCGGCCCCTCAGTTGTTTGTGTAACACTAAAATCCCAAAAATATCCTGACATCAATTTTGACTTTTTTTTTCTAAATGTATCCTTGATTGGCTTCTTTGGCTTTAATCTAAAACTCTCCTTAGTTTTTGATTTAGTCATGTTTACCTTTTTTCAAATTTAAGTTACCTCACCTGCTTTTTGCTCACATTGGTGATGGAGATGATCAATGTGAATAACCTAAGCAGGGCTGAGCTGCAGAAGCTTTGCAAGAAGACAGGGCTGAATGGGGGAAGAAGGTCAGAAAGGTGGATCTCCAGGTAGCTCTCAAACCCCTTGAGGAGGTTAAAAGGATGCAGTCCACCCCAGAGGAGCAGGAAGACGAGGACCCTGAGGAGGAAGATAAAACAGCCTGGCCACAGACCCTGAGCTGCAGCACACTGAGGAGGAGGGAAGACAACTTGTTCCAAGGAGGAGAGACCCATGCCAGTGCAGGGGAGTGGCGTGATTGCACACAACCTGTCCCTTGAGGAACTGGCACAAAGGAAGACAGAGAGGAAGTTCAGGTTGCAGAGGGCCAAACTTAAAATGAAAGAAGCAGCAGCCAAGAGGGCTCTGGAGGAGAGAAGGGCAGATGCCGAGGCAGACAGAGACCTGGAGGAGAAGAAAATCAGAGGAGCCTGAAGGAGCTGGACCTTAAGACTAAGCAAGCAGCAGAGCACCAATAGTGGCAGCAATCCATCCAGCATCCTGTGGAGAGGTGAGGGTCTGCATACCCCAAGATCCTGTGGCCAGCTATGTGGTATGGGATGATATAGATAAATGGTTTTCTGCATATGAGGTAGCTCTGTGGATGCACAGGGTCCCAGAGGAGGACCGGGGACCCAGCCTTTGGATACACATGCCCCTAGTGGGGAGGGATACCCTTCTTACATTAGAGGTGGGGGATCAGATGAGCCATTTTCTCACAAAGTTTGGGCTGATCCCTGAAAAGTATTGCATTATGTTCATAGTCAGACAGAAATTGGTAAACATCCATTACAACGCAGGCATTACTTCGTATGCCTTCACTACGCAACTTTTACAACGCATGTGACATCACATCGCATGCCATTACAACGCATATGCCATTACAACGCATGCTATTACAACGCATGCCATTACTACACATTTTAAGGTAAGTAATACAGGTAAGTGAGGTACATTTTAATTTATGAATATTAATTTGATTTGTTATAAATGTGTGTTTAAATTTTAATACTCAGGATTTAAAATTTAATTTTTGGGCTAATTATAATTATTTTTTAATAGTAATTTTTATATTTTATAAATAACATATATATGTGGGGAGTATATTAATACTTAGGTTTTAAAATTATTATTTGATAAATTAAAACTATTATTTATAAAAGAAATGAATTGTAAAACCTTTGACACTTTTCTTCTGGGACGGGATGTTTGGGAATTAGGGGTTTTGGGTGAGGGAGTGTATTAATACCCAGGTATTAATTTTAATACTTGTGTATTCATTTAAAAAAAATATGTAGAGATATTTTAATACTAATATTTTAAATAAAAAAGATTTAAAAAACCATAGACACTTATCTTCTGGGATGGGATGTTTAGGAATTAGGGGTTTGGGGCGGGGAAGTGTATTAATACCCAGGTATTAATTTTAATACTTGTGTTTTTTTTTTTTTATGTGTTGACAAATTTAAATGATAATATATATAAAAAAAAAGAATTAAAAAATCAAAGACGCGTATCCTCTGGGACGGGATGTATGGGAATTAGGGGTTTTGGGTGGGGGAGTATATTAATACCCAGGTATTAATTTTAATACCTGTGTATTAATTTTTTATTAATTGTTTAAATATTTTAAAAATATTTACAAATGAAAAATTATTAAAAATCACAATACATATTAAACATTTTAAAAGTTAAAAATTGTGTATTTATGTTGAGGGAAGATGAGAAATGTTCAATTAATTAAAAACTATATTAACATATAAATTAAACATTATGGGGCCGATTCCGATCTCGCTCGGACAGCCCTCCGAGAGCTGTCCGTAGCGTTACCTTCCACCCGACGCGTTCCGGGAGCCGGTCCGTCCGGCCGATGAAGTACGATGTGCAAATGTGTCATAATCCCGATCGTCACGTACGCTCCGATTCCAGCCACATTTCTCGTACGAGCCGGATCCGAAAACGCAGAATAGAGTCGCACGGAAGCTATTTCACAGCAGTTTCCGGCCGGCCAAGTACAATGCGTACTTCCTACGCGCCGAACGTGTCGCCACCTCCAGCACGTCTCAGCATCCGGAAGAGCAGTATGTAAGTCCGAATCGCGCCACAACACGATCTACGGCTACGAGACGGACCAACTATCAACGCATATGAGATGAACCAACGATCAACGCCTACGAGATGAACCAACCATGAATCCGATCGCGCAGATCATCCCTGTACTGTACATCTATGACAGGATCAACAACAGGAACCAACGCGTACGTCGCAGACGGTAAGTCAGACACCCAACACACAAACAAACGTCACAAACCAGCGAAATGCAACACACACATAGGGGGCGGATATCCCTCTCCACCAGCATTGCCCAACCCATCGGGGTTGGATGGCTATCACTACCAGCATTCCCTACTCATAGGGGGGTGGATGCCTATCACTACCAGTACTCACACACATAGGGGGGTGGATGCCTATCACTACCAGCAGTCCCTACTCATGGGGGGGATGCCTATCACTACCAGTACTCACACACATAGGGGGGTGGATGCCTATCACTACCAGTACTCCCCACTCATAGGGGGGTGGATGCCTATCACCAACAGTACACCCTACTCATAGGGGGGATGGCTATCACTACCACCATTGTCCAGCCCATAGGGGGCTGGATGCCTATCACTACCAGCAGTCCCTACTCATGGGGGGGGATGGCTATCATTACCACCATTGTCCAGCCCATAGGGGGCTGGATGCCTATCACTACCAGCAGTCCCTACTCATAGGAGGGTGGGATGGCTATCACTACCACCATTGTCCAGCCCATAGGGGGCTGGATGCCAATCACTACCAGCAGTCCCTACTCATAGGGGGGGATGGCTATCACTACCACCATTGTCCAGCCCATAGGGGTCTGGATGCCCATCACAACCAGCAGTCCCCACTCATGGGGAGGGATGCCTATCACTACCAGTACTCACACACATAGGGGGGTGGATGCCTATCACTACCAGTACTCCTCACTCATAGGGGGCTGGATGCCTATAACTAACAGTACACCCTACTCATAGGGGGGGGATGGCTATCACTACCACCATTATCCAGCCCATCGCAACCAGCAGTCCCCACTCATGGGGAGGGATGCCTATCACTACCAGTACTCCTCACTCATAGGGGGCTGGATGCCTATCACTCACAGTACTCCCTACTCATAGGGGGGTGGATGCCTATCACTACCAGTACTCCCCACTCATAGGGGGGTGGATGCCTATCACCAACAGTACACCCTACTCATAGGGGGGATGGCTATCACTACCACCATTGTCCAGCCCATAGGGGGCTGGATGCCTATCACTACCAGCAGTCCCTACTCATAGGGGGGATGGCTATCATTACCACCATTGTCCAGCCCATAGGGGGCTGGATGCCTATCACTACCAGCAGTCCCTACTCATAGGGGGGGATGGCTATCACTACCACCACTGTCCAGCCCATAGGGGGCTGGATGCCTATCACTACCAGCAGTCCCTACTCATAGGGGGGATGGCTATCACTACCACCATTGTCCAGCCCATAGGGGGCTGGATGCCTATCACTACCAGTACTCCTCACTCATAGGGGGCTGGATGCCTATCACTACCAGCAGTCCCCACTCATGGGGGGGATGCCTATCACTACCAGTACTCACACACATAGGGTGGTGGATGCCTATCACTACCAGTACTCCTCACTCATAGGGGGCTGGATGCCTATCACTAACAGTACTCCCTACTCATAGGGGGCTGGATGCCTATCACTACCAGCAGTCCCTACTCATAGGGGGGGGATGGCTATCACTACCACCATTGTCCAGCCCATAGGGGCTGGATGCCTATCACTACCAGCAGTCCCTACTCATGGGGGGGGGGATGGCTATCACTACCACCATTGTCCAGGCCATAGGGGGCTGGATGCCTATCACTACCAGTACTCCTCACTCATAGGGTGCTGGATGCCTATCACTACCAGCAGTCCCCACTCATAGGGGGAGATGCCTATCACTACCAGTACTCACACACATAGGGGGCAGGATGCCTATCACCACCAGCAGTCCCACACATAGGGGTTGTAGACAAAACACCCCCCCACCATCATGGCAAGATTGTGTATTGTGTGTCAACTGCCTGCAACAGTGACACTGAAAGGGAAAACATAATGTCACTCCCATCACAGTTGCGACCAAAAGGTGAATGTGAGGGTTAAGCCCCAAGCAGTTACCGTAACAGTGTTGTAATGGGGTTTAACCCCCCCTAACGGCAGTGACCAAAAGGTGAGTGTGTGGTGCAAGACTCCAGCATTTCAGGAACATTGTGCTAATGGGGTTTAAACCCCCCCTCACTACAGTGGCCAAAAGGTGAATGTGGGGTTCAAAAATCCAGCATTTTAGGAACATTGTGGTAATGGGGTTTAAACCCCCCCTCACTACAGTGACCAAAAGGTGAGTGTGGGGTTCAAAACTCCTGCATCCCAGGAACATTGCGGTTATGGGGTTTAAACCCCCCCTCCCCCACACTACAGTGACCAAAAGGTGAGTGTGGGGTTCAAAGATCCAGCATTATAGCAACATTGTGGTAATGGGGTTTAAACCCCCCCTCACTACAGTGACCAAAAGGTGAGTGTGGTCATAAAAATAGCAGCATCTGCAAACCAGCATGTATGAATCCTGGTCCGAACACCACAAGCAATGTAGTGGCAAAGTAGTGGTTGTGTGCCATACAAACATAGATATGTTGATGGAAAGATTGTTGTGTATAAAAAAAATACCCTCTGCCATGTGCAGACAAGCATCGCCCATGGGGGCTGACAATGCCTCCAGTGTCCAATTAGACAATGTAAGAAGTGACCCTCACAATGCATACACACATATCTTCACGAACAGACACACAATCTAAGGAATCCTGTGGAGACTGTAGATGTTAGGTGACCAAGTCCCATACCATGGCAGCAATGGGACATACCAACCATAATGAATGTGCAGACTGATGAGGTAGGAGACCCAGGGACAGTAGGGAAAAACCTCCAAACAACATCCAGCCAATGGCCCACAAAAGCCATACCAATGCATTGGCGCAGATGCACAAACACAAACAGGCAGCCACACACTGCA
Organism: Calotriton arnoldi; assembly: GCA_963921515.1. Taxonomy (NCBI): domain Eukaryota; kingdom Metazoa; phylum Chordata; class Amphibia; order Caudata; family Salamandridae; genus Calotriton; species Calotriton arnoldi. Next base: position 198,419 of record CAWUFW010014874.1, read on the forward strand.
TATCAAACCCAACATGTGTGTGTGTGTCAGTGTCCCCAGGCTGGTACACAACACATGAGGGGGTGCTGAACTCCAAAGACACATATGTGTACACAGTGCCATACTAAGGTAACACATTAATTGGGTACCCCTCTGTGGGCAATCAGGCAGTGTTAGATGAGTGGGATCACAACAGACTCATGTGACACATGCTGGGCGGAACAGCAACCAACACAGCAAGGGACAGACCCACTCCATCAGTACCCTCAAGGACCCTTCATTGTGGTGACAGTAGCCTGTATGATAATGCCTCTGTGATGACAAATTTGGATGTTGCCCATACTGTGGAGCACAGTCACCTGTGCACACTGGGTCATGTGTCTTGACAGACCAACTTCCATCACACTTACACAAACACAAATCACTGGGCATGGCCTGTACTCCAAGGCCAAAATGTAGGTAGGTGCCTAGCCATGACACAACTCACATTTGGCCACCCTTAACACCACACACCTTGATCTGCACCAATGTGCATCAGCTAAGCCCACATGGACTGGTGACATTGCACATGCACCTATGACAATCCCAGGGGTGGTGGGGGGATCTAAGGTGCACAAACTCATCACACATGGCCAGTCAACAACCCTTGTGAATGTCTGCCACACTGCACAGTATGCGGTACATGTGCATGACGTGAAATGTATCTGAATCATTGGGATCCCTGCCACAGTCCCAGACCAATGACGAACCCAAGGAGACCCACAAAGAACACATGTTGACACCTTCCAACATTGCAGCTTCGAATCTGAGGAGTGGGAGCAGTCACACACACATACAAGTGACCCAGTCACAGACAGATACTACATAGTGAAAACTACCTGATTGTGGAAACACAAAAGTGCCTTGGGGAATCCTGAATATGTCCCACGTGCATTTGCCCACATCCCAGGCCCTTACAACAAACACAGCTAGGGATGACACCCTAATGACCAGTAGTTTGCCATGCACCTACATCCCAGAAAACCCAGGTCAAAGATGTTGGATGAACACAGGACAACTCAGCAAGCATCACAAACAGGAAAATCTGTAGGGAATACAGGCTGTGTGTAAAAGGGAAGGGAACACACAGAGACATGCTCACAGAACATACACCATGGGCTCAGGCAATTTCACTGAATGACACACTGCCATGAGGTGACTCCACTCCTGCGGAAGGTCAGGTGTGCCAAACGTTGTCTGTGCAGGGCCCTGTCATGTCAGCATAAAACTTGGTCAGTGAGCCAATAATTACAGCACACTGAAAGCTCTGGTCACATCAGCCTGTGTACAGGAGTGTCTCTTAAGTCATCTGCACATGCTCAATACACATGTATAGCAAGTTGCACTGATGACACAGATGACTTGTTCACCATTGATGCGCAAACCTGCATGTCCAGTGGAGATGTGCCCACAGTCAGGAAAATTCAGAATGTGCACAAATGTAAGCCCGATATATGTGCAACAGTGCAAGCCACAGATGTGAAGTTGCGAATAAAAGGTGACACTCCCTGTGCCAAAATATTGGGATCATGACACCCTCAAATTGCAGCAAAGGATGACATGGATACATACCGTAATAGGACACATATACTATGGACCACATGGAGTCCATCACATCACCAAATCAATCATTAGCAACAAAAAAGTACCACAACAGCAACTTCATGACACCCATCAGCAACATCATGTACATTCAATGCAAAACGACAAAATTAACAAAAATCAGCTTTATTCAGATTGCCGAAAAAACTTTTGTGAACTCATGAATAATCCAAAGGCCAATGGCCAGTCCATTCCAATAGTCCATTGTGTGTGACATATGACTCCCTGTCACACATTGCTTGCCTGCACTGCTACGGACAGGGGACATCTCCCCTTGGAGGGGCATACATCGGGGCAGGCCAGGCACCGCAGGGACACGATCAGGGGATAGCAGTATGGGGCAGGGGAGGGGTGGTGGGTGCAGGAGTGTCAGTGGCAACTGCAGTGGAGGTGTCTGACACAGTGGGTGCCATCACCACTGCAGTGCCCAAGTCAGACGGAGTGGACGGGGTCTCCACTGCAGTGCCAATGTCCAAAGGAGTGGTTTGGGGCTCAGATGAAGTGTGCAGGACAGATGGGGGGGACACGGTCTCCACAGCAGTCGCAGGAACAGTCAGAGGTTGTGAGGTGGGGGTGGAAGTGCATGTGGCAGGGGGGAGGGCCTAATCATTTTGGGGATGGTGTACCTGTGTGTGGGTGAACCTGGGGCAGGGTGTGGCGGGGAACCGTTGGAGTGGTGGCCTGGGGGCTGGAGGACGGAGACTGTGTGGTGAAAGTGCGGGATTGTGGTGGGGTCTTGCTCTTCCTGGTCCGGGGGGATTTGCGGGTGGGGGCCTCAGTGTTCCTGCTCCTGGGGGAGGGTGTCCGTGTGGCGGGGGAACTCCCCTCTGTGTGTGGTGACTTCCTCTTCCCCTTGTGAGTTGGATCAGATGGATCTGTGGGGAAGAGGCCATGGTCACAGAGGAAGAGCTTCTGGGAAGGTGGGGTTGCAGGTGAGGCAAGGGAAGGGGTTTTGGAGGGAGAGGTATCTGAGGACTGCGGAGTGGTTGTGGATGCCTGTCTGTGTGTCTGTGCCCCATCCCCTGTGTGTGTGTGCTATCAGTCCCCGGAGTGTGCGTGCTTGCGCGTCTTGACTTTGGCTTGCGTTGCTGTGTGCTGCTTGGGTCTGTTGATGTGCGTGCCTGGGCCTGTGTGAGTGCGCGTTAGGCAGGTAGGGTACTGGAGATTGTGGATGGGGCAGAGGTAGGAGGGGTGAGGGACTGTTGGAGGAGGGACACTGCAGCCGTCAGTGAGGAGGCCATGGACTGATTGCTCCGCTGTCGTGCAGACATGTTTGCTGAGATGCCCTCCATGAAGGACACCAATTGTGTCAACAGACCGGTGTGAGCATGGAGGACACTCAGCATCGATGTCTGCCCTACATGGATCTGCTTAAGCAAGTCCACAGACTCCACACTCAGGGCAGCAGGGGAGACAGAGGCAGGGGGTGCGGTGCCTGGACTGAAGGAGACATGCTCCCTGACACGGAAGCCTCCACGGACATCAGGGATAGGAGCATCTGGGAGGGTGGAGATGGTGGTGGTGGTGGGAACAGACATGCTAGCTGTTGTCTGTGGTCTGCTGACACCCGCCTCCACAAGGGAGTCCTCACTGGAGCTGGAGTGTTCCTCAGCTGATGTGGTTGTAGCTGAGTGTCCCTCAGTGTGGCTCCCCTCACCCTCCGTGCCACTGGGTCCCTCCGCCTCCTCCACAGCAGACCCAGTCTGGCTCTGCGGCTCCTCTTGGTCCATGGAGCTGTCTCCTCCAGTAGCCGTAGATGATGCTGCAAAGAATGATGAACAACAGATTCACATTAGTCACCTGTATTGACCTGACACATGACTGTAATTGCAGCACATCACAGAGCAAGCCCTGGCATCATATGATAACCATTGCTAACATGACTGACACATATGTGAAGCAGGCACTTGTCAGTCTGCCAGTCAACCATGCCCCTCGTACCCATCCTGGCAATGGACCCATCTGTCTGGTGCATGTATGATGTCACTAATAATATGTACAAACATGCCCCACATTACCAGTTGTCTGATCTGCAAGGATTGTGATTGTAATGTGTCACTACACACATATCCCATCTCCTGCCAGTGACTCAGTACATGTGTCAGGAAATGGGATGGCCAAAGTCATTGTTGACATGATGGATATGCTTCCATCCCCAGACACCATGATGGCCTCATGTCCTGATAGTCAATGCTACAATGCAGTGCATGCAGGACAACTGACAATACTGCAGGATCCAGATTTGCATGTGGCACACCATGCCACAGGGCTGTCTGGCCACTCAGTCAGTACTGGCTCCTGTCACTGGGGCAGTGCATCCAAAAACAACAGTGTGCACTGTGTCACACTCATGTTTTTGCGGGGAATGCAAGCTCTGTAGCTGTCAAGTACACATGTTCACTCCCTGCTACCCATATCATCAAGAATCAGATGATCCCAGGGTATCCAAATGAGACATTTGAGTTTGTGCTAATACAAATCAGTAAACATGAACACATCACAGGCTGACGAGAACAAAGCAAAGCTGCTTGCACATTAATGTTGAATCCACCATTAGGCACACTCAAGTAATCACACACCTATGTTTTGCCCCATGTGCTGATCCAACAGCCACATATCAGATGGCTGACCATCCTAAACATTTTAACACTCTTGAAGTCCAAGAAGCTATGCCAATACACAATGACACAGAGGCAGACACCTGATTGCACATTTCACAATGCTCAAAATGTTGGCTGACACCCAGGATTGGGAGGACAGAGTGTCTCATATGGCCGGAGTTGGCATACCTGTCCTGGTCCATGTGCAACATGTGATTACCAGGAACAGTAGGCAGGTGGCTATGCATGTGTTACACTCATGATGTTCATTCTTCAGAGGCCCCAACATTGGTCTTACCTGAAGCATGGGTGTGTGATAAATACCTCAGACACCTATGGCGACCCAGATCAGCAATTAGAACACATATGTGTGGCCCACACAGAGTACATGTCAGATATCTGGCAATGTGCAGACACATGTCAAGCAATTGCCCCACCCATGAATCCCAAAACGATGCACCTGTGGCAGATGCTGTTCCCAACATTAACCTTGGCCAACAGCAAGGACACACAACCCAAGTGACACAAGTCACAGACCGAAAGGGCCACACCTGGTTATCAGATGAGAATGGGGCATCACAAAATGTAGCCACATGAGTCTTGTCTCAGCAGGCAGACGAACTGTGGGAGTGTCACCAGGCTGAAGGAGTGCAAATAGCATGTTAGACATAGTTCACCAAAAAGGCATGACCTTACCCCCTCCTTGCTGCTGTCTGTCCTTCAACTGCCCATCCAGGTCAGGGAAGACCACCGTCAGAATCCTGAGCATGTGGGGGGTCAGTGTCCGTCGTCCGCCCCGTCTGCGTGGAGGTGACAGCTTCAGCTGGACCCTGGCTATCCTCCTGGTCTAGCCACGAAGGTCCTGCCACCTCTTCTGGCAGTGGCGGATGCGGCGTTTGAAAACCCCCACAGATCTAACTGCCCGGACGATGGTCTGCCAAAACTCCTGTTTCTGATGGGCATCAACCTGTGAGGATGACATAGTAAGGCACCATTACTACACATGCAACATGTTTGTTCATCACACAGTTGGACATACATGTCGTTATCACAAGGGCATATGATGAATGCAGGTAGTGCAACTATGGTCATGGGCAGTTGTCCTGTGTGCAAGCCTGCATTAACAACATGAAAACAGTGCCTGGAAATCAAAAACATGGAAATATACACTTTTTCATCACTGTACCTGTACAGAACATGTATCTACACACTTGGAGACTTACAATTACTCAGTGAGCATGCTTGCCCTAGGTGAACACAATGCTAGTAGTGCTAGTCAGACAACATGCACAATTAGGAAGGCAGTGGACTGCGCACTCACCTGCTCCCCTGAATTCCCGTACAGCTTGCTGTACTGTGGAAGGAGGCTGTCCAGCAGGGCCTGGTTCTCCTCCTCGGTGAAAGCTGGGGCCCTCTCCACAGTACGTGCCATTGCAGGACCCAGAGGATGCAGAGACAGCAGCAGTGGTAGCAGAGATGTAATGCTGTAGCAATTGGTCCAGGCAAGTGAAGTCTCTGGGGAACAGACAGTCTTATATCTGTGCTGCAGAGGCAGAATCTGTCCCATGCGTCCAAAGTGATATGTCCGACACGTTTGCATTTTCTGAAATTGGCCAATCCATTGCATTGCACGCTTCGTACACGCCTTCCGCATCGTTCAAATATTCCCCACCATGACACCATTTACTTTGATACATTGTTGTAGGGAGCCAACGGAATTTTCTGAACACGAATCGTACAAGTTTCAAATCTGCGTCTGTCTCCATGACATTCAATAGCCAATGCGTGCGCACGGCTTGGTCCGTAAGTGTACGACGCGTCTTTTGAAAACTCACACGCACCCGTCACCATTACAGTCAATAGCCAATGCGTGCGCACAACTTGGTCCGTAAGTGTACGATGCGTCTTTTGAAAACTCACACGCGTCTGTCACCATTACAGCCAATAGCCAATGCGTGCGCACGGCTTGGTCCGTAAGTGTACGACGCGTCTTTTGAAAACTCACACGCGTCTGTCACTATTACAGCCAATAGCCAATGCGTGCGCACGGCTGGGTCCGTAAGTGTACGATGCGTCTTTTGAAAACTCACACGTGTCTGTCACCATTACAGCCAATAGCCAATGCGTACGCCCGGAACGGACCCTAAGTGAACGTCGCGTCTTTTGGTAACTCACACGCGTCTGTCACCATTACAGCCAATAGCCAATGCGTGCGCACGGCTTGGTCCGTAAGTGTACGACGCGTCTTTTGAAAACTCACACGCGTCTGTCACCATTACAGCCAATAGTCAATTCGTATGCCCGGATCGGACCCTAAGTGAACGTCGCGTCTTTTGGTAACTCACCCGCGTCTGTCACCATTACAGCCAATAGCCAAAGGATGCCACCCACAATATCTTGGCAGGGACTCAGGTGCCCTACAACAAACATACAGCCTGTCACACAGTATATGAAATGACATTTCAGGCCTCATGACATGTGTGGGTATATGGCTCCACATTTCATGTTGGACGGTGAACTTAGTGGCACACACTCCCAGGGTGTGCCATGTTTAATGGGGACAAAAACCATTGTGTGTGAGGCACATCACTACTGTGAGTGCCAACTTTCCAGATCAAACCCCGAGCCCTGTACACAGTACAAGGTGCACATTGTGTGATGACATGTTACATACACCCTGACTCATAGGTGAAATGGACTGTGTGTCACAGGGTGTCCCAGAGCTAGCATTGTGGGGTTAATCCAAAGTATGTGCGTACTGTGCTACACACATGTCTCTGATTGTATGTGGTGGTAGATGTCAATTGTTTACAACATCCATGTGATTTGGCCATGTGAGTTGCTGTTGTGTCTGTGTGTCACAGACATCCATGTATGCCCTGCTAACAAATCTGGTAGCACATCATGTGTGTTTCATGGGTGTGTTGTTACGTGTACATCAGATGCTACATCATGACAGTGTCCTTGTGGCACCACAAGATCCTTGTGTGTGTGACAGACAAAGCACCTGTCATGTGGGGAACACATCTATCCTTACTAATCACTGAGGTGTGTGTTTGGTATGTGACATTTGTGCAGATGCACTGTGACAGACCCCATAGATTGTTCACAGCACAGCATTGCACTTGTTGTGTAACCATGTTGAGATGTCAGGTGAGGGGCACATAGTGGACATATGTGTCCATGCCCAATAGCACACACATCAAGTAATTGTGTCTTGCTATGATGTAGCATGTGTATTTAGCATGGTCATTGCCACATATGTAGGGGAACAGACAATCATTCTTTGCTCACCTAAGTACTGCAGGAGACCAGCTGTCTATAGACCGTTCCCAGACCTTGCATCCATGGCTGAACGTGACTGCATCCGACGGTACCGCTTCAACAGACCACTAATTGAGGAGTTGGCGGAGCAGTTGGCCCCACATTTACAACCTGGCCGGACATATCCATCAGCGCTGACCCCCAAGGTGAAGGTGATGGCAGCCCTACACTTCTTTGCCACCGGTACCTTCCAGAACACTGTGGATTCTGCTGGTGGGATGTCACAGACCATGTTCAGCCGTGTGCTTCGCGATGTTTTGGAGGCGATGTTGCATTTCCTGAACCGGTACATCCAATTCCCAACCCCAGGACAATTCACTGCCATAAAGAGTGACTTTTATGCACTGGGAAGGATGCCACATGTCATAGGCTCCATAGATGGAACACATGTGGCGTTGGTACCACCACATGCACATGAGCAGACATACCGGAACAGAAAACATTTCCACTCCATCAATGCCCTGGTGGTATGTCTGCCGGACATGACAATTTCACATGTGTGTGCACGTTTCCCTGGTTCAGCACACGACGCTTACATCATGCGGACTAGTCGGATCCCAACAATGATGTCACAGCTGCAGAACCAGCGTGCCTGGCTTGTCAGTGTGTAATATCTGTTTCCCTTGTGTGTTTTTGGTAAATTATTTTTCAAACTCTTTTCAGACCCATTAAATGTTTGTTTGTTTGTATGTAGGTGACTCAGGATACCCAAACATGCTGTGGTTGCTGACACCCCTCAGGAACTCTGTGACACCGGCGGAGATACGTTATAATGAGGCACATGGGCGGACCAGGAGAGTGATAGAGCGGACATTTGGGTTGCTGAAAAGCAGATCCCGCTGCCTGGACAGGACTGGAGGGGCCCTCCCATATGCCCCTGAGAAGGTGTGCAAAATCATAATTGTGTGCTGCATTCTACCCAACCTGGCAGTGAGGGAGGAGTTGGCTCTCATCCAGGATGATGATGACCAACAGCCGCCAGCCGTGCAGGATCCTGCTCTGGGTCATGTTGCCAGTGATGATGAGGGTGAGGAGGATGTTCGGACACAGCTCATCAACAACTTTTTCACATGATTGTGAGTATACAGTGATGTGTTGTCTACGTTTTGTAATGGCCTGATATGTGTAGGTGGTGCAATGTTGCTGCATATGTAAGGCTGTGTGCTACTTGACAGGATGCTTGCAGTGATGTGTCCTTTAAGTTAGTATGTACTCCCAAACAGTGTTGACATGATTACTAGGTTGTGTTCACGTATCTTAAGATTTGTGTTTGGCATGTGTATTGCAGATGTATGCTGTTATTTTGTGATATTAATAGTGTTGTATGTCTGCCCTTCACAGGGTCCTTTGGCTGTAGTTTGGTCACGTGTGACCCCCGAAACAAGGATTCCTGTTACAGAGTGCAAGTTGTCGTTGTCAAACCGATGTGCCACACACCCCTGGACTTTCATTGTTTACCACTTGGTTACTTTGTGCTCACTGTCACGTGAGGTTACCTTCCATATGTTGTGGAGTTCACATTTGGTGATTGTGTATTAAACCTGTGCGTCACTTTGGACTGTGCTTTGTCTGTGTCCACACATCCAACAATCAATTCCATACTGTACCTGTGGGCTGATTGCCACTGACTCAGGATGGGTGTTGTGTATGTGCATTCCACTGTATTTTCAGTTCACAAAAGTGTAGGCGATGAGTTATATGGCCATGGTAAGTATGTGTCGTGTTGACGTAGTGGTGTGTCTCCCTCATATGTGTCACATCACCATGACTCACATAACTGTGTTTACATTGCTGTAGTAGTTTTCATGCACAGTATACTTTCAGCAGGTCATCATCTCCATGACACAAACCAAGTTAAAGTCACAACAGAAGCAAGTTTTGTCTGATTCTGAATGTATTAACATGCATGTGTTAGAATAGTATACGTAAATGAAAGTGCTGTACAGTGCGATAGGAATCCAAAGTTTACAGAGGAGTTGGTAGTGTTGGTAGATGAAATTTCAAGAGTAAAGTCCACAGTCAGTTGTAACATTGGTCCAACTTAGACCCTCCATCACATGTGTGGGAGTTCAGCGACAGTCAACAAGGTGAACGCTTTGCACACAATGGAGGATGTCTGGAACAGGTATTCACTTCCTGGGGGGTATGCGTGGCCATCTGCCTCTCACTTGTCCTTCTTCGGACGACCCCTCTTCTTCTTTTTAGGGGGACCCTCAGGTGCAGGCTGCTGCCGTGCTGGGGACTCTCCGCTAGAGTCCTCATCCCTCCCTGTGGCAGTTGCAGATGTAGTGGCAACAGATGTAGTGGGCACACAGGGAGGTGTGGTCATGTTGTCAGATATCTTGCGGAGGCATGTTAGTATGTCCCTATGCACGGCCGTGAGTTCATCGAGTTTGTCCATTTTGGACTCCATTATAGACATGTGGGAGTCTGATCTGGCATGATGGGCAGCCTGCTGTTGTTGCATGTCCCTGAGGATCCCCACTACCTGGCCAAAGCCTCCGGTGCTTTCCTGGTACGCATCTATGATGCATCCCAACTGTGGATCATCCTGCAGTCCAGCCCCATCTGCAGGCCGAGGCCTCAGCCTGCCCACCCTCACACCACCCCTGCCCACACGGGCAGGACCTGCCGTGGCAGGCACAGATGATACTGGGCCCCCTTCTGCGTTGGCACTGGTGGTGTTGTCCCTCACCTCCAGGGTACCCTGTGTAGCTGTGCGGTTGGTGTTCTGTTGCCTTGGTCTGTCCGTGTCGGCAGAGTTCATTGGTGTGTCTGCAGATGTGGCAGGAGTGGTGGCAGGGGGTGCTGATGTTACAGCTGCTGGGGCTGGACGCGGAGCCACACCGGAGGGGCCAGTTCGTTTGTCGTCGTCCGAAGAGGACTGTGAGACATCCACACCAGAGAGCTCAGGGTCGACCAGAGTCTGGTCCTGGGATCCTTCTTCGGTCCCTCAGTGTCCCCAGCATCCCCTGTGGGTGGAAGAGACACACAATGTATGTTGTGGTTCAGCACACATCAACAGATCACACACATTACAGTTGCTACTGTACTTCATGATGAGTGTATGTACATTGCATTGTCCTCCATTGTCACAGACAGAGGTCTATATTGCTTAAGCACATTGTCATGGCAACCTGATGCGTTTTGATGGGCAGTTGGAGCTGTGTGCGTGGTCAGCTCATGTATTGATTCAAGTACTGTACATGGCCATTGCTGCTCAAGTGCTATCCCGTGCCTGACACAGGTGTGTTTACCTTATCATCATTTGTGCTTTGACAAGGACATACGTGCACTTCCTCTTACGATGTGTTCCAAGATTGGGGCATGTGTGCTGGCCTTTGTGCATGTTTATTTGAGTCACATTGGTGTGTCGGAACAACATGGTCACAGTCCGGTATGTCTGGAATCTCTTGTGAGCTACCATATTGATGTACGTGTTCCTGGTTTACATCTCGTTGCACACATGTGATGGTGTTACCGTAGCAAATGATGTTGCTGCTGAGCTTTGTACGTGTTAACGTCATTTATCTTGTCAATGTCCTCCATGGGAAGAGGAATTAACCAAGGCAGCCCTCTTGATTTTCAATGCTCATGACAGTGAGGGCCAGAGGTTTGTGTGTTTGGGTTATGCTGCTGTAAGTTGTGTGGCTCCTCCTACCCAGTCCAGGTTACTCCTTCTGTTGCAAGTGTCAATGACAGTAAGGAGAGTGTTGTGTCAAGGATGCTGACAACGCTGCATGATGTAGGAGTGGGATGCAGCTCACAACAGCACCTTGTGTACATGACACCATGCAACAGTGTCAGCTATCTTGCTGTGGCCATTCCATTCACTGTCATATGTCCCCTGTCAATGATGTACATGTAGCTTTGTGTGTGTGTTTTGATATGTGCTATGTCTGCAACTCCCCAATTGTCATGTAACCCACACACCTTCACAGCCAGGCCAGGGGGCACCCCTGGGACACTGCTTCCCCAGACAGTGAGTGGAAACATACAGTTGCGGTGGCTGTGGTTCTGATTGTGTTTGTGGGGGCCAGTGCCTATGTGTGACTTGCAGCCAATTCATACAACAGGCCCATGTGTCAGCCATCTTGTCAGTCTCTTTCCACTCCCTGTGAGGTGAGCATGGTTCAGGGTGGGCTTGATGGGCCATGTGGGAGGGGGACTGTTGGCTGTGACTGCAACTCCCATCATGCTTTTGGCTACACCCACCTTCCCAGCATACCCAACCTCCCTTCCTGTGACTCAGCTTCCCTGTGAGGTGGTGTAACACTGCTGGCAAGATGGCTGACAGTGGTGTCCTGTTGTTTGTTTGAGCAGCACTCCCACCAGGGCCTAGTGCTCCCCACAGCAGAGCCCAGTGTCAGCCACCTTGTCAGTCTCTTTCCACTCCCTGTGAGGTGAGCATGGTTCAGGGTGGGCTTGATGGGCCATGTGGGAGGGGGACTGTTGGCTGTGAGTGCAACTCCCATCATGCTTTTGGCTACACCCACCTTCCCAGCATACCCAACCTCCCTTCCTGTGACTCAGCTTCCCTGTGAGGTGGTGTAACAGTGCTGGCAAGATGGCTGACAGTGGTGTCCTGTTGTTTGTTTGAGCAGTACTCCCACCAGGGCCTAGTGCTCCCCACAGCAGAGCCCAGTGTCAGCCATCTTGTCAGTCTCTTTCCACTCCCTGTGAGGTGAGCATGGTTCAGGGTGGGCTTGATGGGCCATGTGGGAGGGGGACTGTTGGCTGTGAGTGCAACTCCCATCATGCTTTTGGCTACACCCACCTTCCCAGCATACCCAACCTCCCTTCCTGTGACTCAGCTTCCCTGTGAGGTGGTGTGACAGTGCTGGCAAGATGGCTGACAGTGGTGTCCTGTTGTGTGTTTGAGCAGTACTCCCACCAGGGCCTAGTGCTCCCCACAGCAGAGCCCAGTGTCAGCCATCTTGTCAGTCTCTTTCCACTCCCTGTGAGGTGAGCATGGTTCAGGGTGGGCTTGATGGGCCATGTGGGAGGGGGACTGTTGGCTGTGACTGCAACTCCCATCATGCTTTTCTCTACACCCACCTTCCCAGCATACCCAACCTCCCTTCCTTTTGACTCTGCTTCCCTGTGAGTGGGTGACATAGTGCTGGCAAAAAGGCTGACAGTGTTTGTTGGTGTTTTGGGCCAATGCCTTGCTGTATTTGTTAGTAAGTTTGTACATGTTGTAACATGGTTCCATTTTACTATGAGATTGCAGGTATTGTGTTTATCTAAGTGGCATACACATTGCAGGATGATTAGCTTTCGGTTGCTATGGCTTTGCAAACAGATATTGGTTTCACTGTCCCCTTGACAGTGAAGTCTGTGTGGGTATTGCCTCGCAATATTGGCTAGTTGGTTATGTACTCACCAGGCTCTGGTATTCCTGTTAATCCATGGATGCCCTCCGGTGGAAGGATGGCCCGCACCTTCTCCTCCCAGGAAGTGAAGTGCGTTGGTTTTGCAGGAGGGCCACCACCAGTCCGCTGGCTCAGGGCATGGTCTCTGGAAATCAGCTTCTTGACCCTCCTTTGCACATCGTAGTACCTGTTCTTGATATCCTCCATTGTGCGCAGGCAAGGTGCTTGTGCATTCACCTTGTCGACAATCCTCTCCCACATCATTGTTTTCTGTGACATTGGGGTCTGTTGGACCACTGTGCCAAATAAATGTGGCTCTACTCTGAGGATTTCATCAACCAAAACTTCCAACTCACTATCGGTGAACTTTGGATTCTTCTTTGGGGGCATGGTGATGGGTGGTTGTGGATATTGATGTGTGTGTGAGGGTGAAAGTGAGGGTGGGTGGGTGTCAGTTTATCTGGATGTTTGTGAGTGTGTTTTTGAGAGGTGCAAATGGTGTGAAGGTTGTGTGGTGGGTGAGTTGTGAGTGTGTCTCTGAGTGCAGGTTGGTGGTGTTCTCTGCTGTCATATGTGTGGGATTTGCAAAGGATCATGGTAGGCATTTAGGACCTTTATGTAGGTGGAGTTGTGGGTGTGTCTTTGTTCCATTTTTTTTTTTTTTTATTTATTGACTTTGTCAATGCTTGTTTGGTCTTTTTCAGTTTGTTTCTATGCCATTTTGGGGAACATGATGGACACGTTCAGTTGTCCGGGACGGACGCTTACAGCGGCAATTGCGGGCTAATCCGAGTGTGTCACACTCACATTATGCTATGTTGCAGCATTCGCGTATGCGTCGGTCGCGACTGGATCTTTTTACGTGGTAGTAAGTATGTCCCGTACATTTCGGTCTTGCGATTTGTGCTCTGTGCGAGTTGTTAGTATTTCACACGCATTGCATCGTACTGTGCCGGACGTACAGCGCGTGCACGTGTCGGTCGGACCCATTCCCGGTCCGTGTCGTTCGGACTGGTTCCCGGTCAGTTTACGGCTAAATCACGATTTTCCGTCCGTGTTGGTCGTGCGGATTGTGCTCCGTGCGAGTCGTTTGTGATTTACTGGACTTGCATCGTACTCGGCCGGTCGTACTGCACCGGTACGTGTCGGTCGGACTCCAGGCCCGGTCCTTGTCGGTCGGTATGGTTTCCAACCGGGATCGGAATCGGCTCCTATTAATGTAATGTTAGAAATAAAAATAATTTAAAAAAGTTGAAAAAATTAAGATAAAAGTAATTAACAGTATATTTGTACTACACAAATTTGCATAACTAAGCATTATAAAATAACATTAAAATAATTAAAATGGTAATAGCAATTTTAAAAAAGAAAAAAATTCATTAGACACATTTATAATGTATGATTTTTTATTACATTTTAATAAACATTAAACATTTTTAATAATTCATCAAAAATTTTATGAAAATTCTTTAATACATGTAATATTTATAAAAATAAACATATATTTTAGAATGCAACAAAACATATTTTTTATAATTAATTTGTAGGATTTCCCACGGTATAACATTGAAGTAAATGAGAAAAATTGTCCTTTTTTCCTTTTTACGGAAGAGATGACGTCGCCGCTTGAACGTAAGTTTCGTCATTCAGAGAAGCGTCGCGGTCCAGATCAGAAGCATGGAGAGCTGCGTCCAGGTAAGCCGAATATATTTGATTAAAAATAGATTAGTAGTGGCATAGTTTATTGTAAGGAGAGAGGAGGGAGGTTGTAAGAAGTATGGTATTTGTTTTGTGATATTTTTGTATGTTTTAACATTAAATTTCATTCCAAAACAGGTAGCAGTTGTAGGCCCACGTCAAGTTGATTGTTTATGTAACACTATTTATTTAATAGAAAAAAAATAAAAGAAAGGTTGCTTTTTCTATTAAATAATAGTGTTATGAAAGCAATATGTTTTTTGATTTTTTTTTTATGCGACGGTTTTTAAAAAAGGAAGTTATTGCGTCGTCGCGGTTTTCAGGATAGTTGGAAGGGACATGGATACGAACTTTGTGGATGGAAGAAAAAGAATTTGGAACATTTCTGCAAAATAATTTGGGGGATTTTTGGTGACTTATGCTGGAGTTCGTTCGAGAGAGGAAATCATCGATGGATTTTCGCCAAGCCATTTTTTTGAAAATAAAATAAACTTTTTTGTGCACTTTCTTTCTGAATTTGATAAAGAGTGGATTGCAACGATGGATTTCTTGTTGCGTTTTTTCCAAATGAGTCTGTTTTTCGGGATTTCTTTTTTTGGGATGCGTTTTTTAAGGTGTGCACAGTAAATTTTACAGAATAGATTTTTTGCTGATAAAGAAATGGCTTTGCCAATCTGTGTCCATTTTTATTAGTTTTTTTCGGGACATGCCTTACATCAAGGCTTATGGATTACTTACTATAGCCTTATAGCCCGCTGCCGAGGGCTATACCAGCTGTTAAAGGCCCTGATCCCGAGTTATAGGCCTGAGCCGCAGGCGAGGGCCTATAACGAGGGAGAGGGCCTTTAACAACTGGTATAGCCTGAGGCTGAAGGGCTATAAGGCTATTAGAGCATTCCACCCACTAAGGGTAGAATGTTCTAAATTAAAAATGGAGAAACAAAAAGACAAACATTGGAATGTTGGAGTGCTGGGCTTATACCAGCCATTATAAGCCCAGAGCAACTCCATTGTCTTCAATGGAGCTCCCAACATTCCAATGTTCTAATATGGATTAGAGGCCTGCTCAAGACTCTTGGTGAAAAGTGGAAATCTACGGAAGTCCAAGAGTTGAAAAAAGAAGGCAACTGAAGGTAGGAAACCCGACTTTAAAATTAATTTTAAAAATTATTTTTGAAAAATGCCAATTGAATTAGGGGGATTGTTTGTCAAAACAGGCAAGTAAGGTGATTTAAGAGTTAGTGTTGTTTAGAAATGTAGTATGTGTGCAATATTATCTAGGTAGTCTGAAGCCACCATCAACGAAAATTGTTGAATTGCACCCAATAGTCTCTCTGACATTTCTTTTGTTCTTTTAGAGATTCGTGAGTTCAGACTACCAGTTAATGATTGCGCTATTCTCATTTCTTGGAAACTTTGCTCCTTCTTCAAAATTTCCAAGAAATGAAAGAAGTTAGGATGTGGTTTGCCGATTGATTTATTGAAGGAGTTGTGCCATCCCTCTATGGCATTATTTGTTTTTGCTCCTCCCTCTAAGCAGGTCGAGTAGCAGTTCCAGCACTTCACATGGAATCGTGGATTCCTCCTGTGACCTGACCTGCTTAGATGGCCAATCCATGTGTCTTCAAAATAATTTAGAAGGGGTGCCAATTTTTCTTCGTTTGAAGTAAAGTAGTCTGATTCAGAAATTAATGTGTAGTATTCATCTACACTGTCAGGAGGAACAAAGCAAAGTGCAGTTAGTTTCTTCAATTCAAATTTCAGTTTACTGTCTGACATATAATCCTCAACTAAGGATGTTTTTCGAATTTTTCACCAATAAGCCTGTGAAAAGTGAAAAAAACATCCTTGAATTTGGGTATCCGTGTACATTTTGGTAATTGTATTAATCATAGGCAATTCAAAGTCAATTAACACTTTTCTAGGACTTTTGTTCATGGTTTTAGCTTTAATTACTGACAAAAATTCAGTGTATGTTGAGGTTTGTTTATCAGGGAGTAAACTGTATACTAAGGGAACTACTGTGTGATTAATGTAGGCATGAATAGTGTATATTTGGGTGAATGGATGGGGTGTGGATTTAAACGTCCCATCCATCATCCAAATATCACTATTCTCCAACTTAGCAAGGTCATGGGGAGTGCTAAAGATTAGTATTCGTTTAAGAGGGTTTTTGTTATCATGCAAAAGAAAGGATTCATTAGTAACGGTTACAGATAGTTCATGTGGAATGTTTATATCAGAGAAGGTTTGGGGTGTTACACGTTGGGGGTTACTTGCCTGTTTTTTACGCTGTATAATTCTGCGTAGGTTGGGGATTGCGGGCATACAACTTGCTACATGTGATGGAATGTGTTGAGAAACCTCCCTCAAAACTGAGCCACAGGGTTCATTGGAGGTGGATGCAATAGCTTTCATTTCATTAATGTTCTCTCTTACCTCTATTTCCATTGCAGAGGCAGAGTGGTTATGCTGGGTGGTCCTTTCAACAATGTTACCAAGAGTAACCGCTCTGCCTGTGCAATGGGATGAGTAATATTGCACACACCTCCAATGGCACCTGGGCTCAGTTAGTCTCTCCTTACAATAAACGTAGCCATTATGGTTTAATAGGCGTTTCCTCTGCTTGATTGAATATATGTTGCCTCTTTTCTGGCAGACATTTTCTGGAGAAAGAAAAAGAAGTTGAAAACATGTTTTAATTTATTTTTAAATGACATAGTTTTTAAACTACAATGTTTCTCTGTAACTGAAAAGTTAGTGCATTTTTTAAATTTTGAAACAGCTTTATTGATTTCAACATTGTTCCACATTTACATTGCTTTGCCATTAGAATGTTTGTTTGCTTTTTGCTTCCTGCGTTTTTTCATAGGATGAATAAAAAGGTTAAGTTGTATTACATTTGAGAGCTTTTTTAAAGTTACCTTTAATAGTTTTTGGTGTTGTCTCGTTGACAAGTCAGTGTGTTGTTGGTTTTTTAGGTTGGTTTTTTCTGGAAAAAATTCACTGCTTTTGGCTTGTTGTTTTGGAGTCTTTGGTTCTGAAAAAAGTAATGATTTGTTATACTTTTTTGCTTATTAAATTTGGAGATTTGCTATTAGCCTGTAAACAATATGATTATTTCCTGAAAAAAAGTGTTTTTCTTCTGTTTGTGAGGGCGATTTTTTTAATGCAAAGATGATTTTTTATTTTAAAAAATGGTTTTGAACTTGAAAGCTGAAAAAAAAAATTAATACATTAATGTTTTTGGGAGCATTATTACCTGGTTTACTTTGGCTTTTTCTGTGGTGATGGATTGATTTAGAATTGGTGTTGAGGATGGGTTCGAAAAATGATGTTGAAGTATATTTATTATTCTGTTGAAAAGATAAAAGAAAAATTAATGTTTGATGAATGACACTTTTCCAGAAGCAAGCACATGTCGGAGTTGGTATAGTAAATTTGCACCCCATCACCATCCAACACTTTCTCTGAGGCAAGCACCTGTCGGAGTAGGAATAGTAATTTTAACCCCACCACCATCTAACACTTTCTCTGAGGCAAGCACCTGTCGGAGTAGGAATAGTAATTGTGCCCCCCACCACCATCCAACACTTTCCCTGAGGCAAGCACATGTCGGAGTAGGAATAGTAATTTTGCCCCCCACCACCATCCAACACTTTCCCTGAGGCAAGCACCTGTTGGAGTTGGATTAGTAATTTTAACCCCACCACCATCCAACACTTTCTCTGAGGCAAGCACCTGTCGGAGTAGGAATAGTATTTTTGCCCCCACCACCATCCAACACTTTCCTTAAGGCAAGCACCTGTCGGAGTAGTAATAGTAATTTTGCTCCCCACCACCATCCAAATCTTTCCCTGAGGCAAGCACCTGTCGGATTTGGAATAGTAATTTTGCCCCCCACCACCATCCAACACTTTCCCTGAGGCAAGCACCTGTCGGAGTAGGATTAGTAATTTTAATCCCACCACCATCCAACACTTTCTCTGAGGCAGGCACTTGTCGGAGTAGGAATAGTTATTTTGCCCCCACCACCATCCAAATCTTTCCCTGAGGTAAGCACCTGTTGGAGTTGGATTAGTAATTTTAACCCCACCACCATCCAACACTTTCTCTGAGGCAAGCACCTGTCGGATTTGGAATAGTAATTTTGCCCACCACCACCATCCAAATCTTTCCCTGAGGCAAGCACCTGTTGGAGTTGGATTAGTAATTTTAACCCCACCACCATCCAACACTTTCTCTGAGGCAAGCACCTGTCGGAGTAGTAATAGTAATTTTGCTCCCCACCACCATCCAAATCTTTCCCTGAGGCAAGCACCTGTCGGATTTGGAATAGTAATTTTGCCCACCACCACCATCCAGATCTTTCCCTGAGGCAAGCACCTGTCAGAGTTGGAATAATAATTTTGCCCCCCACCACCATCCAACACTTTCCCTGAGGCAAGCACCTGTCGGAGTAGGAATACTATTTTTGCCCCACCACCATCCAACACTTTCCTTAAGGCAAGCACCTGTCGGAGTAGGAATAGTAATTTTGCCCCCCACCACCATCCAAATCTTTCCCTGAGGCAAGCACCTGTCAGAGTAGGATTAGTAATTTTAATCCCACCACCATCCAACACTTTCTCTGAGGCAAGCACTTGTCGGAGTAGGAATAGTTATTTTGCCCCCCACCACCATCCAACACTTTCCCTGAGGCAAGCACCTGTCGGAGTAGGAATAGTAATTTTGCCCCCACCACTATCCAACACTTTCCCTGAGGTAAGCACCTGTCGGAGTAGGAATAGTAATTTTAACCCCACCACCAGCCAACACTTTCCCTGAGGTAAGCACCTGTCGGAGTAGGAATAGTAATTTTAACCCCACTACCATCCAACACTTTCTCTGAGGCAAGCACCTATCGGAGTAGGAATAGTAATTTTGCCCCCCACCACCATCCAACACTTTCCCTGAGGCAAGCACTGTTGTTTTGGAGTCTTTGGTTCTGAAAAAAGTAATGATTTGTTATACTTTTTTGCTTATTAAATTTGGAGATTTGCTATTAGCCTGTAAACAATATGATTATTTCCTGAAAAAAAAGTGTTTTTCTTCTGTTTGTGATGGCGATTTTTTTAATGCAAAGATGATTTTTTATTTTTAAAAATGGTTTTGAACTTGAAAGCTGAAAAAAAATTAATACATTAATGTTTTTGGGAGCATTATTACTTGGTTTACTTTGGCTTTTTCTGTGGTGATGGATTGATTTAGAATTGGTGTTGAGGATGGGTTCGAAAAATTATGTTGAAGTATATTTATTATTCTGTTGAAAAGATGAAAGAAAAATTAATGTTTGATGAATGACACTTTGCCAGAAGCAAGCACATGTCGGAGTTGGTATAGTAAATTTGCACCCCATCACCATCCAACACTTTCTCTGAGGCAAGCACCTGTCGGAGTAGGAATAGTAATTTTAACCCCACCACCATCCAACACTTTCTCTGAGGCAAGCACCTGTCGGAGTAGGAATAGTAATTGTGCCCCCCACCACCATCCAACACTTTCCCTGAGGCAAGCACATGTCGGAGTAGGAATAGTAATTTTGCCCCCCACCACCATCCAACACTTTCCCTGAGACAAGCACTGGTCGGAGTATGAGTAATTTTTTTTCCATCAGACTTATTAAAACATTTTTTAATGTAATATAGTATATTGTTAATATTTTACTCACATTTTAATTTTCGAAAGTTTGCTTCTTCTACTTTGGAATTTTTGTTGAATAACTGTAAAAAGTAAAAAAAAATTAAATATTATTTATGGCTAATGATGTATTTTTTATTGCTGTTCACATTTAAAAATATTAACACTTACTTCCGAAATGTAAGATTTGCGAGTAAATAACTATATCTATCTGTATGTCTATTTTTCAAGTTTGAAAATTCTGTAAATAAGTTTAGAAAAATAATGTCAGTAATTTAGTTAGTTTTGTAATTACAGTAATTTTGTTTGGCTTTAAACGTACACTTACTTCTGACTGCAGGTGGCAGTGTAACACTCAAAAACTCGGCAAATTTTCTCCGTACACTCTTGGTGTGTGTGGTCACTCTGGAAGTCAGTTTACCACTGAGCACAAAATGTTGGTCGGCTTCATTTATACGTTTTTTGAGGGTAAACGACAATTTAAAAGAAAATATGTTTTGGGAACAGTTTTTTTACGTGATTCAGAACCTGACAGAATGTATATTTATTTTGTTCACTGTAAAAATGTACTTTTAAACGTTCCTTCTCGGAATGTCAGCCATTTTGACTAGTTGCGGGATCAGGAGCTGTAGTAAAAATAGTAGAAGGACTTCCGTTTTATATGCTTCTTAATTGATTTATGTATAATCTCATTGTGACTTTGATTAGAGTCTGTATTTGCCGGTTAATGTTGTAATTTAAAAAAAAAAAAATTCACCGTCATTTAGTACATTTTTATATTAAAAAAATAATAATACTCAGGTATTTAATTAGGAGGTACTTTAAAAAGTACCCAAGTATTAAAAGTAATACCTGGGTATTAATATGCTCCCCCACCCAAAACCCCTAATTCCCTTGCACCCGTCCCAGGAAGAGGTTAAACAATTAAAAATAAAAAAAGGTTTAAAAAAATGCGATCTAATGGTATGCGTAGTAATTGCATGCGTTGTAATGGTAGTTTCAATGATACTCAATCAGCATGCGTTGTAATGGTATGCGTTGTAAAAACTTGCAATGTAATGGTAGTTGCGTTGTAAAAACTGCGATGTAAAAGTATGCATTCTATTGGTATGCATCCGTGTGTTGTTGGTTTTTTAGGTTGGTTTTTTCTGGAAAAAATTCACTGCCTTTGGCTTGTTGTTTTGGAGTCTTTGGTTCTGAAAAAAGTAATGTTTTGTTATACTTTTTTGCTTATTAAATTTGGAGATTTGCTAATTAGCCTGTAAAAAATATGATTATTTCCTGGAAAAAATGTGTTTTTCTTCTGTTTGTGAGGGCGATTTTTTTAATGCAAAGATGATTTCTTATTTTAAAAAATGGTTTTGATCTTGAAAGCTGAAAAAAAAAATTAACACATTATGTTTTTGGGGGCATTATTACCTGGTTTACTTTGGCTTTTTCTGTGGTGATGGATTGATTTAGAATTGGTGTTGAGGATGGGTTCGAAAAATGATGTTGGAGTATATTTATTATTCTGTTAAAAAGATAAAAGAAAAATTAATGTTTGATGAATTACACTTTTCCAGAAGCAAGCACATGTCGGAGTTGGTACAGTAAATTTGCACCCCATCACCATCCAACACTTTCCCTGAGGCAAGCACCTGTCGGAGTAGGATTAGTAATTTTAATCCCACCACCATCCAACACTTTCTCTGAGGCAAGCACTTGTCGGAGTAGGAATAGTAATTTTGCCCCCCACCGCCATCCAAATCTTTCCCTGAGGCAAGCACATGTCGGAGTAGGAATAGTAATTTTGCCCCCCACCACCATCCAACACTTTCCTTAAGGCAAGCACCTGTCAGAGTAGGAATAGTAATTTTGCCCCCCACCACCATCCAAATCTTTCCCTGAGGCAAGCACCTGTCGGAGTTGGAACAGTAATTTTGCCCCCCACCACCATCCAACACTTTCCCTGAGGCAAGCACCTGTCGGAGTAGGATTAGAAATTTTAATCCCACCACCATCCAACACTTTCTCTGAGGCAAGCAGTTGTCGGAGTAGGAATAGTTATTTTGCCCCCCACCACCTTCCAAATCTTTCCCTGAGGCAAGCAGCTGTCGAAGTTGGAATAGTAATTTTGCCCCCGACCACCATCCAACACTTTCCCTGAGGCAAGCACCTGTCTTAGTAGGAATAGTAATTTTATCCACACCACTATCCAACACTTTCCCTGAGGTAAGCACCTGTCGGAGTAGGAATAGTAATTTTAACCCCACCACCATCCAACACTTTCCCTGAGGTAAGCACCTGTCGGAGTAGGAATAGTAATTTTAACCCCACTACCATCCAACACTTTCTCTGAGGCAAGCACCTGTCAGAGTAGGAATAGTAATTTTGCCCCCCACCACCACCCAACACTTTCCCTGAGGCAAGCACTGGTTGGAGTATGAGTAATTTTTTTTTCCATCAGACTTATTAAAACATTTTTTAATGTAATATAGTATATTGTTAATATTTTACTCACATTTTAATTTTCGAAAATTCAATGTGGGATAGGGCCAAGGTAACTTTAAGTTTTCCACACCCTATCACCCTCAGGCCATTGGGTTTGTTGAAAGGTTGAACAAGACCCAGAAAGGTATGGTTATGGGCCTGCCTGAGCCTACAAGACAGAAGTGGGACATCCTCTTACCCTGCCTGCTATTTGCCTACAAGCAAGTACCATAGTAGAGCACTGGGTTTAGCCCATTTGAGCTCCTCTGTGGTCACCCTGTTAGCGGACCTCTCAGTCTGGTACAGGAGGGGTGGGAGCACGCTCACATGGAGCCCCCCCAGGATATAGTTAGCTACATGCTGGTTCTTAGAAACCAGTTGCAAAAGTTCTAGAAATAGACTTCTGAGACCCCAGAATCTATCCAGGAGGTAATGAAACTCTGGCATGACCAGAAGGCCATTCTAGTTGAGTTTCAACCTGGACAGAAAGTGTCAGTGATGAAGCCAGTGTAGCCCACGAAGGGGAAGGTCACCTACTTGGTGGACCTCAAGACCCCCAGAAACCTCTTTATGATTCTCCAATCAAATAAATAGCCTCAAACCGCATTATGAGAGGTCTGAAATCACCATGCTCCTAGTGGCAGATGATGGGGTGTAAGAGGAGAGTGAACCTGTACCCGACCTCCTATTTTCTAAGGAGCAGGATGGGTCAGTGGAAGGTGTCAACCGCTCTCCTACCCTGACCCCAGAGTAGAAAAAGGACTGTCGCAAGTTGTTGGGGCAGTTCGCCTCTCTGTTTTCCCTCAGCCCTGAGATTACCCATGATATTGACATAGGCAACAGTATGTCTGTGAAAACAAAATTAACATGCTATCTGATAAGATGAGGGCAAGAATTAAAGAGGAGGTATCCAAGATGCTTGAATTGGGAGTGATTGAGCACTCCAATAGTCCTTGGTCCAGCCCTGTAGTGCTGGTACCCAAAGCCGCCCCTCCGGGCACTGCCCCAGAACTCTGGTTCTGCATGGACTATAGGAGTCTCAATTCAGTCAGCAAGACTGATGCTCAGCCCATCTGGGATATCTTGTGGGCGAGGGCAAGGTGCCGCCCCTCCAACCCAAGATAGTGACTAACCAGGCATGCGAACCCCGCCAAAACTCAGACAGAAGTGAAAAGCCATCTTGGGCCTCACTGGATAACCATGTAGCCCCCTGACTGAGCTGACTTCAAAGAAGCAGCCCAAGACGGTGATCTGGAAGGAGGCTTGGCAGACAGCCTTTGATACCCTCAAGGAGCCCATTTGTAAAGCACCAGTACTCAAGGCCCCTGACTTCTCCGCATAGTTCATAGTTCAGATGAATGCCTCCGAGAATGGCTTAGTGGATCAGCTGAATGAGGAGGGCCTATACCAACCTGTAGTCTTCATCAGTAGGAGGTTACTTCTCAGGGAACAGAGGTGCAGTGTTATTGTGAGGGAAGCCATTGCTGCAGTCTGAGCACTGAAGAAGCTGAGGCCATACCTGTTTGGGACTCACTTCTGAGTTCAGACAGACCACAGGCCACTCTGAAGGCTCATGCAGATGCAGATGATTAATGCAGAATTTCCTACACTTAGCCAATAACAACAAAAACTTGCAAGTCACAAATGTACATATGAATGTTATGCCCAAAGGTAATGTTAAGCACATGCCTTTCAATCTTCAGTGAAAGAAAATGTCCCAAGGCTTTAATCAAATGTTAACAAATTGTTTTCAGATTAGAAAAGTATTATGTATGTATGTCTGTATGTATGTGGTATTTATAAAATGCAAGCCTATATGAAAGGCATCATGGAGCTGTAAACGATCAGAAACAAAGACACTGTCAACAAGTAATATATGAGAGGTAGCTGGGTTGTGGACAATTATTGCATTATGATCTAGGTTTTTTTTTTAAATAAGCGAGTATGTGGGGATATCATTGCAGGTCCTTTGTACATAGATGGGGAGAAGGCCTTCTCTTTTTTTTTCTTTTTTGCACTTCATCTTTCATCTGAAAGGTGTCCTTGCTACTGGAGATGGTGAACTTTTAATCCAAATAGGCAAGGGTGCTTGTTGAGGAGTTTTTGAAGATGGTCAAACTTTTTTAGGCCGTAATGAGGTGTGCTACAGTATGTAGAATGCCCTTAATGAGCTCCAGTGTGGATTAGAATTTAAAGGTAATTTACCAGATACACACAGAAGATTGTGAGCACGAAAAATATTAAACCATTATACAATGGTATGTAGCTAAAAAGGTGTAATGGGATGCGTCCTGTGCCATGGCTACAAGACCCCTATCAACGCTCTCTGTAGCCTTTAAAAATTCTGATACTAGTTATTAATATACACTCAAGTGATTCCAGAGCGCATTTCATTTTGTAATTTAGCATGATGCAGATTCAATTAACAGTTTTAAGATGTAACCCCTTTCACTTGCATACAATTATTTTTTCCAATTTTGCACCACACCTGGAAAGCAAACATCAAAATGTAATTAAATGATGCCGGAGCCTGGCTCACTAATCACCCCATTTCCTTGGGCCTCATAGTACTGAACTATGGCTGCAAGGCCCAAAAAGAGAAGCCAGGCCTATAGGTCTTCCCCTTAGTGCCAGAATAAACCGTGTGGAGGTCCCTAGGCAGTCGAAATTGCAGGGGCCCCCTCGCAAATTATCTCCTACTACATTTTTAATTTTACCGACCAACAATTTTAATAAACCAATTTTATTACACAAAACTAAACATTAACAATTATTAATGTTATTAAACAAAACTTAACTGGAAACAATTTAGGAAAGCTTGATTGTCATTTTCTTTCAAGATCAAATCAATATTATTTTGATCCGTTGTCGGGGGCTCCTAAAGGAGTGGGGCCCATAGGCCGGTGCCTACTTTGCCTATTTGGTAATCCGAAACTGCTTCCACTTGACCTCCACTTGGACGTATTTTACTGGCTTGGTCAGTATTTTCATGTCTTAACAGAAGAAAATTTGACAAAGGAACAAAAGCTCGTATTTTTCTACAGGAGGACCAAGGCTGATTTGCATATGGTTGGTCCTCGCCTGTAGCACACTCGGAAAAATATCAGTGGCCTGGAATGCTTACTACGATAATTACAAGGTCTAAAATTAATTCAAGCATTCTAGTCTTCACTTTTTAATACTACTCAGCGTGCAAAAGGATGCAATCAGTACCTCTTTGAGGTGGCCTAAACATTCTGACATCAGTCAAGGGTTGTTTGTAGTTTCCATTGAGAGGGACATGACATGGTTGGACTTTTTTTTATCTGAGCAGAACCAAGAATGATTTGGATTAGGTTGGCCCCTGCACATAGTAACAGTGAATAAAAAACCCATGGATTGAATTTTCACCCAAGTAATAACCAGTGTCTAGATTAATTCAAGCATTCCTTCAATCACTTTTTGTTTTCCTCAGCAGAGCAAAAGAGCAAAAATCTCAACAGAACTTCTTGGGATATAACTTTACAGAACAAAAACCCTTAGTTTGCAGACAAATTAAAATCTCTCAAATTGCACAGAGTATAAAGATAATATTGTAGAGACTATGATAAACAAAAGAATAGAATATATCAGCATAGCTAAAATCAGGGAAGCCTAGAAAAACTGCCTCTCTGATCGTATCTTCCAAGCTTTGACCCTATTGAAAGAATTATTCCAGAATGTCTTAGAACTATAATCTCCTTCAGTTTCCTCAGTTACCTTACAACACTCTAAACAACTATGTGATAATCTTGCTCAATTTTTCTTCAACAAGAGTAAACTAATGCATGAAAACATCCAACAGACAAAAATTCCCACACTTGATAACATTTCTAAGACAACTTACAACATGCAAACTGTGATTACTTTAAACTCATTCACACCAATTGATAAGGGTTGATCATGATGCCAATGTGACAAGCTGACATGCTACTGGCCTGTTCATAGCTAACTTCATGAAAATTCCTATTCCTTTTCTCAAAACTCAGTTGCTGGACTTGTTTAGCTGTTCTCTATCACAAAGTATTTTCCCCTTCGCATGGAAAAAAGCCATTGTGAAATCCGTTAAAAAAAAAGCTAACCCTTGAACTACAAGATTTCAACAACTTTTGCCAATTTCCCTTCTCCCATTCCCTTGACAAACATTGTGAAAAAAACGTTTTTTAAACAGCTCCAGCAATTTGCCAAAGACAAAAGTCTTTTAGATAGTGCCTTCCAAGCTGTACTATGGAGAGGACACAGTACAAAATGAGTGATCCTATTGGTTTTGAATGATCTTCCATGCCTGGTTAACAATGGGAGTGTTGGGGCACTGGTACGTTTAGACCTATCAACAAACGTCAATACCATTACAAATATCCTGAAAAAACCCTAGAAGAAGTGGGACTGGACCTGGGCTGCAGAACAAATGTATTACATGAATAATATTTGACTGCTAGCGGGTCACTACATTCCCATTTTTTTATTCCACACCTAAGCAATTGAACTGTGATGTTCTGCAGGGGTCAATCATGTCCACACTGCTCCTCTTTTAAATCCACTTTCCTACAACATCTAGGGCTCAGTTTCTGTACATATGTGGACTCAAATCAAATTTAGCCTGTCTAATCCAGGTGCAAATATGAACCTTAAACAAGATGGAAAGGCTTTCACCAATCGCCTTATTATAACATGCTAGTGGATGCTTCCTGAAGATAAATCCTTCCAACACCTAGCTGCTTCTAATGACTAAAGCATCTCTCTCCTGGCTCACGGTCTGCTGGCCTGAATTTATGCAACCTTCGGCATCCCCACCTGAGGACATATGTAATCTGGGCATAAATCTCACAGTCAATCTGACATTTGAAACAAAGAGACGTGTCCTGTATGCGCTTTGGCCAACTCAAGATCTTAAAGAAACTTTTACCTTGCATCCACAGAAACTGGCATGTAACAGTAGTGAATATCTTGATTCAATCTAGGTTGGATTACAGAAAGGTAATTTATTTCGCCATTCCTGAAAATTCTTCAAAATGCTACTACCTGCATCTCACGACATAACAGGGTATCACCGTTCCTAAGAGCCCTGCACTGACTACCATTTGATCTAGAGTTGCCTTCAAAGCCCTTATGATCATACATAAACTCTTACATCACCACTATCTCACCTTTCTAACCAACAAATATTTAGTTTTTCAGTCAAATAAAACCCTATTGTCCACCAGTGAGTTTTTACTAACCATGCCACGAAATAGAACAGTTACATATGGGGACAGAGCCATCTCTTTGCGTCTCCCATATTGCTGAAGTCTCTACCAGCTGCCTTTCGTTCAGAACCCATTTTAATTAAATTAATGAAAGCCGCCAAAACCTGGCTTTTGAACCAAAAACGTGTATTGCTCTCCTTGTAGGCTAGTTACGTTACCTGCCTTATTGCCACGAAGCTTAGTGTGACGGCACTCTATGAATAAATTTAGCACAACATAACATCTGTTTTATCTCCAGACCTGTGTGCAACGAGTGAGAAAGCAAGGATAAAACTGAAGACCATGTAGGCTAATGAAAGAGGAAGGCTGTGTAATATATGCCATCAATTCTACCTAGGTCTTATGCTTGATACAATAAGTTACATATTATATGATTTTTATCAGTAATTTCTAGGGAAAGTATGTGGATTGTTTTTAGCATAACATAAATAGTTACTTCTTCACACAAACAAAATAGATCTTTGTTGAACGGACGGCTATCTGAAAAGCCACTGTGCACTAAACTGGTGGAGGGATTTTGGACACTAGTGTAGTGGAATCCAGGATCATCGACGCCAGTTTACAGGCAGAAAAGTAATGGAAAAAATATATTGTTTGAACTTCAGAAGTAATCAAAGGCAAACCTAGCGCCCCTTCTCTGGGCCTCTCAGTAACCAATGCTGCAATGTCCAAAGGAAGAAGGGCCCTCCACTGGGCCTCGCACCGAAGATCCAGCACTGCGAGGCCAGGGTATGGCCCTCCCTCAAACCTTGCAGTGTTTGATCATGTCTGTGAGGCCCAGGAACGGCGGAGCGCCGGCCCAGCACAGCGAGGCCCAAGTTAGGGTCCTTCCTCCCATAGGCCTCACAGCAGTGGGCCATGGCTGGGAACCCTTGATGCTTCCTCCCAAGTATGGCAGACAACATTCCATTATCACTCTGCAGGACACTTAGGGGCATATGTACTAGAAAATGATGCAGCGCGACGCTGAAAGCCATCTTGCTGCGCTGAGCTGTGTCAATAGGTAAGCGCAGGGATGCGTTGTATTTACAGCAATACGGCGCATCCTTGTGCTTTCATCTGCGCTGGAGAACAATTGGCTGCCTAGCACCAACACAGGCACCCTTGCACCATGGTGCCTGCATTGTAGGGATGATTGTTTTTGTGCAGGAAGGGACACCTTCCTGCACAAAAACAATCATTGATGGCGTTTTCCTCCTTCTATGTGTGCTGCAGAATGCAGCACACATACGAGCAAAAAACGAGGAGAAATAAAGGTATTTCTCCTCGTCCTCTCCTCATTGCGCCACTTTAACGCCTCCCCTGGGGAGGCATTAGAATCTGACGCATTCCCAGGTTTATAAAAAACCTTGCTAATCTGGGAATGCATCAGATTCCAAGGGTGTTGCGTAGGACCACCCACAGCAACACCCAGGGAACGCCCCTTTCACGCAGAGTAATACGTGAAATGGGGCCATATTTACAAGGCCATGAAAAGCCATGCAGGATGGCTTTACGTGGCCTTGTAAATATGGGCAGGCACACTGCGCCTCCGGAGAGTCACAAAAGTGCCGCTCCGGTGGCCTAAAAGTGCCGCTGGGGCATAGTAAATATGCCTCTTAGGGTGTTTGTAGTTTTATCATGAAGATGTTTATATGGTGGTCACCAAAATCCCTGAGTTCATTTTGGGGTTTTCATCCCATTGCACTCTGTCCCAAATCTCGTACCCTAATCCTTTTAGATAAAACATGTGGTATAGTGGGAAAGTTTTCAAAAAATATATATTTTTGATTATGGAGGAGAGGATAAAATATCACATGTAAATCCACAAATCATACATTTTATATACAAATAATCCATTAAAAGAAAAAATGTTTCAAAGACAAGCAATATAATTCCATAATGCTGCTATGTGCATAGAGGCATAGTTAATACCCATATTAAGCTTGACTTAAAAAAGAAATCATAAGAGTTGGAAGTATAGATTATAAATATGCAACTTACAACTGAAATTAGTGGTCCCGAATTTTGATGGGATCTCCTCAGACCTTGTAAAACTTCAGCCTACAGAATAGCTGTCTCAAGTTCATAAAGCTGACCCACAATTTATCAATGCAGAACGCATTAGAATTATTCCAGTCTTGGATGATGCACAGTCTAGCCATGGCTATAGTCTTATATATACATTCGACATATCTTCTCTGAAATGTCACATCAATACCAAACATAATGCTCTGAGATGTCAGCATCGGTTTATACTGCACTAATCCTGAAACCTCTCCAGTAACCCCAATCTCAAAATGTCTTTGATGGGTCCATTCTCAAGCATGTGTAAATCGGATGGCTTAGGCACCCGACATCATAGGCATTTAGAATCAGCCGGACACCCCCACCTGTGTAGCTTAATTGATGTATAATATAGCTTATTTAACACTTTAAACTGTTGTAACCAAAGATTGGCAGCTCTGAATATTTTATTACCTGTATTGATTGGCACCAGGAATACATTATTTTTGAGTGATACAAATGGCAAGTTTAACAGACCATTTAGAGGACAGCTTTTACAGCCCACGTCAACTGAATCAATAACAATCCTATATATCGTGCATAGTTTAATGTTATCGTAGCTCTGGCGATAAAGGTAAATTCTTTCAATTTTATCGACCTGCAAAGACAACACATTATGTTTAAAGAAGAAGTTCCTGATTTGTAAATATTTAAAGAAATCACCGAGCAGTATATTATATTGTCTCTGTGATCCTAAAAAAGCAACAAATGTCCTTATGAACATACATTTGTCTGACAGTTATCATCCCTCTTTGTGCCTATTTTTTGACAATGACATCCTGGAAAATGCCAGGAAAAGATGAATTACCCTCAGTGGTGTGTAACTGTTTATAATTGGGATATTAAACAATTTGCCACATTTCTCCCAAACATGATGAATGGCTTGAATGACCTTAAACAAACCCGCTTAAAATAACTTGGGTCAAAATATTATAGCAACACTGACTTGTAATCTGTGCCAAAGCTAAGTTGTATCATCATAGGGTATGATTCATGAGAAGCTTCCGTGAATACACTACCCCTTCTCTATGCAACAGAAGAATTTAAAATCGGGAAGGGCTAACTCTTTTTCACTTAAGGGACGTTTCAGAAAGCATAAAGCACGCTTGGGTTTTAGATATGCCCAAATAAAGTTGCCAATTATAGAATCCAGTCTACAAAAAAAAGTATTAGGTATAAAAAGTGGAATAGACCGAACTAGATACAGAAATTTGGGGAGAATAACCAATCATAGTTAATGGAAGTCGATGCCAGTTGCGCATCTGTGCATTGCACTTTTTTAATAAAGTCTCATAATTCATCTGAAATATTTTACCCACATCACTGCTTGGCTTAGTAACATGATAATGGGATCCTAAACAACACTTAGGTCCCTACACTCTTGCCTATTATTTATCAAGATTTGTGTCATAGTTAGACTTAATTTATAGCCAGACACTACCCCAAACATGTCATCTTCCTCCTCAATTGCAAGCATAGCCTGTGCTATATTAGAAGATTAAACTGCAATAGCCTCTGCATGGGCTGCGGTAACTGAATTTTACATTATACTCTTTAACATCAGTCAAGTCAGGATGAATATCATTCATATACAGCTTTTGATAATAAATTTGAAATTGCCTGACAATACTTTCTGATCATTAACATTTGCCCTGCTTCATCCAGCATACCAACTATGCTCATGGCGTTTGTTTGCTCTCGGATCTTATATGCACGATGGTGACCAATAGATTCTCTATCTTCGATCTCATACCTTCGGTGATTTCAATATGCTGATGCCACTTTTTCCCTAAAGTGCCTGCCAATTCAATGTCAACATATAAACAATTGTTTATATATCTCTTTTCCATTGGTCAATACACTGGAAATTGTAATTGCATGTTGGATTTTAAGTATGCTCAGGTTGGCCAAACCTTTATTGCAGCTAATTTCCTACCCTTTTTACTAGTACAAGCCTATGCATTAGTAACACTAAGTATATATGCTTTCAAGGCAGGAGATGTGCCAATATTATGACTAAGAAATTCCTGTATTGAATTACTCATCATGTATCGGCAATGTGCATTCTCTTTTAGCAAAGTTTTGTCGAAAGTCCGCCTTCTATCATTCAGCCTTGGACCCTTGATATCTATTTCAATCAACAACAGGTTATGGTCAGAGTTAAGCATGGGACATATTACCATGTTCGCCATAGTGATCATATTTCTTGCAATCAGTGCCATGTCTATATGTGAATAATGTCCATGCACAACTGAGCAATAAGTAGATCCATTTGCATTGCCTTTTAGTGAGCGTCATAAATCTTTAAGCCCATACACTTGTGCGAACATCTTGCTAGCACAGCAAACTTTGTTCATTCTTGGGGTAGTTAAGCAATTGTTTGAATCTAGCTTATAGTTCATTACACAGTTAAAAATCACTATCTGCTATCATTTAACCAGGCCTTTAGCTAATTTAAAAGAAATATATTCAATTATGTGATGGTCATCTGCATTAGACGTATAAATTGAACAGATGAAGAATGTGTGTTTGAGCCTATATAGTCACCCACCTGCAATATGCGTCCCTAAGATTTTGAAAATCTTTGCATTGCGTATTCCTCGTGCCAAGTATAGCAACACTTCCAATTGATCTTTCTTGCTAGATACATTCTATAACTTTAAATCGCATCTGAGGCATCCATTTTTGATCTTTGTAGGCGATGTGGGTTTTCAACAGGAAAACAATATGAGGGTTATATGTAGTAAAAAAAGCAGTAACTGCTCTACACTTATAGGAATTATTCAGCCGCCGAACATGTTTATAAGGCTAAAACTTTGCCCTAGACCATCCATTAACGATTTGCATATGGACATTTGGCAATACCCTCTTATTACATCGACTCCTTTTTTACAAAATTTCAAGATTGCACTACCACAACCCCTCTGTAAAAAAATACTCAAACTCCCTCAAATTAGATGGCGCATCACCATCCCACATGGAAATCAACCCTTGAATTGTTGTCAAGAGCAGGTGGCTTAGCTTGTATTGTTCAACAATTTTATAAAGTTATCAAGTGTTGAACATTTATTACTTTCTGTCAGAATGTATCTAAATTAACCCAACCTATTTGCTACTCCAATATACATCAGTTTCTTCATGATTACTACTTAGGTATTAACCAAGATCCTCTGGCAAATCCCATTTAACCGGCTCCTGACAATTTTTATGATTATTCAGCACTCTTTGAGCAATCCAAACACACATTCAGATCAGCGGTCATACCACTGATAAACCCTAGAGAATTACTAAAGTATCACATTTGAACATGAGAGACGATTGTTCTATTTGCTTTTTGCGCTTCACACATCATTACAAAAGTATGTTTGAAAATTCCTGTGTATTCTGACCTAGAGGGTCTTGTAGGTAAACCCGGTTTGATCATTTTGTGGAGCTGCCATCTTCGCTCTGCCGTTAAATGGCAATAAATGTTATATCATCGACAGAGAGTGCAGCAGTCGGTCTAGCTTTTGCATTGATCTCCTGTCGAAGAATGAAATTCCCCACATTAATTCAAATGCTCCTAGGTCTATTGCCATGCTCTTAATTTTGGGGAGAAGGAAATTTGTGTGTGTGCTGTATTTGCAAATCAAAGTCCCACTCAGATAAGTTTTGAAAAACCTTTCTAAATAATTTGACTATAAATGCACAGGCATCTTTGCCGTCAGCCTGTTCATTAATGCCCAATACCCATAAATTGCATCAACGCTGGCAGTTCTCCAAGTCCTCAGCCTTCACCTTTAAACCCATCACTAAAGAATCTTGCTTGTCCACCTATAGTGTGATCCTGTAGGTATCTTGCTCAGTTTCTACAGTACGTTTTTCAAGATCAGTCATCCGGTCTATAATTGTACCAATAGTATGAGCGATTGCCTTATATGATTAACAGATTTACTTTTACTGATCTTGCCAGAGTGCCTCTTTGTGCTGGACAAATATTTTTGTGCGATTGTGAGCACACAGTTTACTACACCATTGACCAATGTCGCCACTAATTACTGCCTGGCTGCCACTTTTGGCCCGTATTATCCCAGCCTGGTCTGGTTCAGCATCTTTGCCTAAGCAAGGAATAGCATTGGCCCCTTTCTGTAAGCTGTTGTTCAGGCTTTTATGGGAGTCCAGTTTTGGGGTCTCAGACAGCGACACCATGTCAGGGATGAGATTATTTGACTCTTTTGGTGCTTTATTATCCTAATCCTTCATTTTACGTATCACATCCGTTGGATTACAGTTGGCTTTGGTCATACCTCTCTGGACTTGCACTTGCATCGTATCGGCACCAAAGCAATCATTTGCAACTATATTGATCTCGTTATTGGCCTTACATCAACAAATGTCAGCGATTTTTCCATGGAGTCCTGTACATGAAAAATACTTAATTTCAAAGTACAAACAAGGTTCTTATGATGCGGCACCAAGACTCAAATTTGTTCACTCTCCAGTTCTTTTGCCACAGTAATGGTTCTAAGTGTGATTTCAGTGTCACTATTTATACTGTTGTCAGCATGTGTCAGGAGAGGGACAGTGCTATTGGAGGTTTCTGGCATATCGGCTTGAGAGACAGTATCGATAGTGCGGACAGTGCTGACTCTGCAGGTCACACCCTTAAGAGGTGACTCAATGCCTGGAAGAACAGAATTTGTACACATTAATCTGTGAGCTCCCTCATCTCTAGAAGCTATCGCAGTCTCTAGCTCTGCCACTATTAGGACCAGCAGATATTCAGCACACTCTTGGGCTGTCATAGTTCTTTTTGTATGGATTCTGCTGCTTCGCATTTTGCTGCAATGCCCTCAGTCCTGTCACGGCAGGTCATGGAGTCTTCCCACCACGCATACAAAAGGGAGGAAAATAGATCAGCTAGCACAATGCCACACATGTTGCTCATTCCTACTGTAGGGTTAGTGTATAAAAAAAAGTCCAGCCTGAAGCTAGGATTAGCAAAGGTGATCTGCTCAGTCAAGCAGACTCAGTTAGCCCGCTGCCATCTTTCCCCTCATAACCTAGTGGAAAAGTTATGTGTCTTGAAATAAGCAATGCTATGCTGCAATATTGGTTCTCCTACTTGACTAAATTGTTTGATCTTGGGCAAATCATGTTCTCCCTTTTCCCTTTTGTTCTTATCTGCCATCA
Source organism: Calotriton arnoldi (assembly GCA_963921515.1). Classification (NCBI taxonomy): domain Eukaryota; kingdom Metazoa; phylum Chordata; class Amphibia; order Caudata; family Salamandridae; genus Calotriton; species Calotriton arnoldi. Next base: position 233,669 of record CAWUFW010014874.1, read on the forward strand.
TCACATGGGCTGACAGTCCCTCATCTTAAAGTAAACATTTTAGGGTGGAAGCCCGCTTGTCATAAAGTGGCCTATGTAGGTCATCTCCTGTGCTACATGTCCTCCCTCCCAATTACCATGTTAACAAATTCTGGCCCCTTGCACCTCTATAACGTGGTTGCTCCCAGAATCAGTGTTGGGACATACTGCTGGAATGGGCTACTTCGGGCTTCCCAGCTGTTCTCTTTGTTTTACATGCCCTATTGATTAGCCTGCTTACCTGCATCAGTCCCTTGGCGAGCAAAAAAAAAATGCACATTTGGTGTCCTGCAGGAGCTCACTGCAAGATACAGGACAAACATCTAAAATGAGGTACAATCCTGCACACTGCCATACTACTTTGCTGGGCCCTACAGCACTGGACCAGAAGTGTGAGGCCCACGAGAGTGGGGTCGCAGGCATAAGAATGGTGTAATGGGTCCTGGCAAAAGCAAGGGTAATTGATCACTTTTCTCCCCCATCCACTGTGTAGGCATTAAAATGCAGCCATAATTTGGGTAAATTAGGCCCATAACATCCCTGGGAACAGTGTCACTGCACCTGCTGCACTATTAATAGCTGCACTCTTGAGTGGCCACATCCCCTGGATCTTGCAGCCACAGTCCTGGGTTGCGAGGCTCTGAGGAGGAGCCTGATACAACAAGGTAAATTGCTCCTGGTCGCCACATGCGCCATTGACAGTAAAGTACAGTCATAATTTGGATGCATTAGGCCCATAACCCTTCAGGGCCGGGGTGCCACTTCACTTTCTACACTATTGATATCTATGCCCCTCATAGGGACCTCTTCCCCTTGGCCTCGCAGCGATAGTCCATGGCTGTGAGGCCAGGGGACGAGGCTCCCTCCCATGGGTCTCACAGCACTGAACTATGGCTGCTAGGCCCAGGGAATGATGGGCCTTTCCTGGGCCTCTGAGCTCAGGGTCATGGCTGCGAGGGTCATGGGGCAAGGGGCCAGTGGCATAATAATTGTGCCATGGCCCCTGATGTAATCAACTGATGCTGGACAGTAAAACTGGCCTAATTTGAGTGCATTGTGTCATTAATATCCTTCAGCCCTGGTGCCATTACACCTGCTGATAGCTACACCCCTGAGAGAGGCCCCATTCCATAGGCCTCTCAGCCATGGCCCAATGCGCCAAAGTCCATATGGACAGGTGCCCACTTCCATGTGCACCTAACCATGGTTGCAAGGCCCACGGGAGGGAGAACCTCTTCTGGCCCTTGCAGTGGTGGAACTTGGCTGTGAAGCCCATGCAAGAAAGGCAACAAGCATAGCAATGTGACATAGGCCCTCTTGCACAGTAAAAGAGCCCACTTGAGCTGTCCACTGGCTGCACAGCCATAATTTGTATAAATTGGCCACCTAATACCTCTGGGGCCCAATGCCACTGTACCTACTGCACTACTGAAGGCTGTGCCCCAGACATAAACACATGAATATAGCCTTGATACAGGACTGTGAGGCATTTGCAATCCTTACCCTAGGCGTTGCAGTGCTACAACAAGCAGCGTCAAAATCAATGGATGTTGCGGTGAACGCCCACCACAACACCCATTGCCTGCCCCTTTCACGCTAAGTATAGCGTGAAAGGGTGTCTTATTTACAAGGCAGCGTTAAACCACGTTAAGCGGCTTAACGCTGCCTTGTAAATAATGCGAAGCTCCTATCACCACAACAACGCCAGAAAAAGTGACGTTTTGGTGGAGATAGGGGCTTGTAATTATGCCCCTAAGTATAGCGTGAAAGGGTGCCTTATTTACAAGGACCGTTAAGCCACGTTAAGTGGCTTAAAGCTGCCTTGTAAATAAGGCGAAGCCCCTATCGCCACCACAACGTCACAAAAAGTGACTTTGTGGTGGCAATAGGGGCTTGTGAATATGCCCGCAATGTTGGACATTTGACTTCACGTTTGGCTGCTCCATCCCTGCTCCCCAGTCTCCTCTGCTTACAGCTACCAAAGGACCACCCTTATTTTCAGGTGGGTCATGATCATCATTGTGATCCATATAACGTGACACCTATGTCTAGGGCATATCATTGCATATTAAAGTTAGAAACCAGTTTTGCACGGTATTGCATACATGCCAATAGACCCGATTCAGACGGGAAGCTCATGATTTTTTTAATTAAAAAAATGGCTTTCATTTTTCTGGCTCACACCTAAAATTGCCTTTGTTTCAATGTAAGCCTATGGGGGAAATATATTCCCCTGATTTGATCTTTTTTTTAAATCTCCCACTTTGCAGTTAGAAAATGTTAACGTATGATATTGCCTATGGCCTTGCATCTAAATCAAATCAAGGCAGCGAGTCCCCCAATGCACTACTGTGAACAAAAAGTCTAGATGATTAATCACATACCTCTCAGATTTTGAGAACGTCACCCCCCGTAGGGCGTATCTTTATCATCCAAACTACAGTAAATCGCCTCCGTAGACTTCAGTAGGATCACCCCCTATGGAAAACCCTACACACCCTGCTAAAATGTTTTTTATCTTGGTTGATTTGAAGGGATTAACACTTCAAAACCACTTGCTCTTATCCTCATTGGAGGTTTAAGAGGTTAAAAATGTTTTCCTCTCCATTGATTTTAGTGGGGCCATCCTCCAAAACCAATCTCATCCACCTTGACTCATGCCAATGTGCTTTTAAAGTTACAAGGGTGCTCTGTTGAGGCACGTTTCGTTCCTTCTATCATTTCCCTATTAATGATTTATACTCCAATTTCATTACAGCTCCTGCTATTATACATCGGACAGCATTCTTTAATATAGTTTTTTTTTTAAAGTTTTTAGTTTGTTTGTAGCTTAGCTACTGTCATGGGTGCACGTTGCTCGTCTGTGAATTTATAAATTGATATCCTTAATGTATGAATTTGATTTTGAGAAGGAATTAAAATCATAAAGTTTTCGAAAAAGAAAGATTTGTTGAAGTAGTTAAAAAAAAAAACAGAATTAAGTGGAACATAGGAGCATACTTTGGTCATTTAGTTATTCTTTCCATGACCGACCTACCTTCCTTATGGAGCCCGGATAGCTCAGTCGGTAGAGCATCAGACTCTTAATCTGAGGGTCCAGGGTTCAAGTCCCTGTTCGGGCGGCTCCGTTTTTTTTACTTGAATACAATTTATAAATTAAATATTGTATTTTTAAGTGCCATTGATTGTATAGCGTCGGCAGTTGAAACATTTATGAATAAAAAAAATCTAGCTTCGTGAAATACAGCACTGTTACCTTTTTTTAAAATTTCAATCGCTCTTTTAGTGCACGATTTTATATCGGCTACGGATGCTTCAGAATGAAATCAAAGTGTAATAAAGTGTACATATACTATTTTGAAGAATATCGTAGCCTACACCTAGAAACATACTTCCAGGTTATGACGTGATTTATCTGCTCTTGTCTCGTCGTTGACCGAAAAGAAAAACTGTTGAGGGGCATTCAGGGCAATGAAAAGAAAGATATTAGTTTAAACGCTCGTTTTTTATGACTCTTTATCGTGTGGCAAAATGTGTTTTAAACGGGTGTCTCTGTCACACGAGAGAATACGTGACCATGGAAATAAAAGAAAGAATGCATTTATTGCATTGGACCGTGGACGGAATGCGAGAGAGCTTTTGAGGGAACGTGCACGCCAAACAGACTTTACTAGTCCCTGACTTATAATACGCTCGCTGTCGTTCCGAGACACAAATTTAAATGGGGTTTAAAAATACATTTATAAGTACGTGAAATTCCTTGTCTCTCAGAATGTGAAATTATGCGCATAGAAGAAAGACTCTGCATAGCCATGGAGTGAAACAGACAGCAACTGTAACTTGCATTGGATTGCAGGACGTTTTTACAAGGAATAAAAATAAAATAATTTTATTTTGGGAATTAAAAAACCGAGTGTATCTATCTTAATTCGGGGGGTGCTGATATATATGTAGATGCAACTGTCAGAACATTTGTCTGGGAATTTTTAGGTCTCGGGGGTCAGAGTTAATTTTCGAATCTCAAAGACTGATTCAGTCCTGCCAAGTGTCACGCATCAGGCGTGACGCGAACGCATTTCAGTGTGGTGTTCCGCATCACCGCACTGAAATGCATTGTCACGCATTTGCCCCCGACTTACTGCTGACGCGCGGCGGCGCTGAAACTGGCTAAATTAAAGCCAGGGTGCTGCTGCTAGCGCGCGCTGCCTCACCCCTCGTTGAAGCTCAGGCGTGCACTTTCGGAGCCTATTTCTTTTGCAGGCGCTTTTGCTGCAATACCTTTATTTTCACTGATCGTGCTCAGCTCAGCATTGAACCTTTCTTGTAAATGAGACCCGAGCAGGGCCTCCCCTGCGCTGTGAGGCTGCTGGTGTTCCGCGTGCCCGAGAGTGGGCGCGCGCTGTCGCGAGCCCTGACGTCCTTCATCGAAGCCTGACCATCATTAGGCCTCCTCGCGCCGCTCGGCTGTCATCGCCTTCACAGCCCGCGCGCACGCCGGAGCGCTTCCATTGATGTGGGTCTGGCTGCCTCTTACGTACTGACACTTGTCTGCCCAACGCCGCGTCCAATTAGGCTGACTTACAGGAGGCGCTGTCTCTGATACCTGATAGTGAGAGAGTGCCGTTATGTTTTAAAGTTAACACTTCTGTGCCATATGTGGTTTTTTTAGACAGCATGCTGCATGACACGCATTGTGCAAGTACTCTTTGTTAGTGCGGGTGACACGCCACTGAACCATGGCCAGGGCGGTCGGCCCGTTGCGCAGCTATTTATGAATATTACTGCTCACTGACTGTTACAGCCGGGCTGTGAACTAGGCTATGTGTACCTCAGTCAGCCTCTGCTCCTGAGGCTTGCCCTGTCCCCCTCATGCCTTATTGTGTCGTATGTTAATGACTTTGAATAGCCATGCAACTTATTCTCAGCCTCAGGTTCATAATAAATAATGGGCGGGGCTTCGCGCCCAGCTGTAATCTGCTAATTGATTTTTTAAACTGCTCAGTGTGTCTGTTTGAAATAAAGTACAGTCTGCGGCCGGGTTGTGACCCCTAAGGCTATGTGTGTACCCTTATGGGTGTAATTTCTGATATTTATGTTTCCCTCATCTTAATTGCATGATTTTGCTTGCGGAAAAAGTGTCACTCATAGTTGTTGAAATGTCACTCATAATTACGCTGAAATTATGCAAATGTCACACATAGCAATCTGAAACCTTGGCAGCTATGCTGATTGTGTTCACGTGGGAGAGGATTTATTTATAACGGACTAAGGGTGGAGGAAGCATAAGTTTCTGTGAGGATGGAGTGAAGCGCACGAGGAAATTAGGTTGCTGGTTACGGCTCCTAAAGGTAATTACTTATGGATATAATTTTTTAGCACATGGGGTGGGTTCACCTCAATAGGTGTGAATTTTGGGAAAGCGGGTAGAAGGGTTCGGATCAGGTGAATGGGTGTTGTACATGAGTTTATATTAGTTTTTGCACGATTCACACAGTGGACAATTTGAATTTTGGGTTTTGAGATGGGTTTGTGCACAGTGGGAATGAGTGTAGTTTCTGTTTGTTATGTATGGGGGTTTTTTAAGTTAGGTTAGGGTATGATGTGTGGGTTGTTGAGTGTGAAGGTAGAATGTGTTGCAGTACATTTTTTTGTAGTACACAGATAGTTGCCATTGAGTAGTCGGTTGAGCTGTTTTTTCATTTGTTTCAGTGACCCCTGATGAAGAGCTCTGTGGCTCGAAATGCATTGGGTACAATGAAATGAGCCTACTCTTATGAATGATCTACTCTCACATGTCGCTGTTGAAGCATGGATGGGCACGCAGGAGACATTTGAAAATGATTAAATAAAGGATTATGGTGGAATCACGCTGTCTCCCTAGTGATTTAAAAATGCATGGATGAATCACGAAAGAAGGATTGGTACAATTATCGGTATACTGGTCGAAATATTGGATTACTTAGCAAGGATTGGTTCACAGTAAGGAAATATTCCTGTACCCAGCAGTGCGACAGACGGGTGCGCAAGTTACGTGCCTTTTGGGACACCTTAGGTAAAAACATTGCCATTTATAATGCCAATAACGCCAACTTTGCAGGGTGTAGTACCATATGTGGCCAAAAGAGGTCCCATCTTTTGGCCACATATGGTACTGCACCCTGCAACATGGCTAGGTAAAAAACAATGGCATTTATAATGCCAATAACTTCAACTCCAACAAATGCGATCCCAATTGCATTTCCAATGTTGTTAAAGTTAGAGCTGTTGGCGTTGAAAAGGACAGTGTTTGTTACTTTAGCTTTTATATACCATTAGCAATAATGCTATGCAAATATAATAACTCCACTGCAAATAAAAAACAAAAGTAAAAAACATTGTTATTTTCAACACCAACAGCTCAAACTTTAACAAATGCGAGACCTATTGCATTGCAAATGCTTGTTTTAATTTACCACTCCATAATGGATAGATACATTAAAAACAATAACACAATATTTAATACAAAAGTGCTTTTTAAGTCAAAGGGGCAGGCAGCAATTTGCTTTCTGACTCTACCAAAAAATTAAAATATATTTTAAAAAAGGGCAGCAATCATTTTGGAGGAAACAGAAGCTTGCGTGGCAGCAATGGGGAGTTGGGAGGGGTACATTAAAAATAAAGCTGGGTGGGCAGAGTAGCAGAAAGCAACACACGAGGAGAGAACAACACAGGGGTGGTAGAGAAGCACACTAGGGAGAGAGCAACATGGAACGAGGGGACGGTGGAGTTGGGTGGGAAGAATCAAACAAGACAGCGATCAGCACACGAGTGAGAGTCAATTTGATACGCAGGTGGGTGGGGTGGATATGGCACGGAAGAGAAGCACCCAATGAAGAGAGCTGGAAAACATGTGCACTCCTAATCAGTGCTTTAGTAAAAAGAAAAAAAAAGTAGTTCCCTAAATGTGAGCAGTAGAAGGATACAAGTCAGCCAATCAAAAGCATGGCAAAGGAAAACCATCAATAAAAAGGAAGCAAATTATAGTGACAATAAAGCTAACCAATTTGAAGCAATGGTTAGGCTCCAAGCCCACTGTAAGTTCACAATAGGTCTTTCGAAACCTGACAGCTTGCACTGTCTGGTAAGCGAGTCCTGAAAAAATACTAGGCATTTCGTCAATGCATACATGCCAACCCTCCCGATTCAGGTGGGAGATTACCGATTACAAGGCTGGTCTCCTGCCTCCTGATTCCTTTATTCAGAAACCTGCTTCCTCTGCGGGATTCAGATGGCAGGGACTGGTCTTGTGTGACTCAGAGTATGCCCTGCCAGTAACCTGCTCCTGCAGGCAAGTGCACAACATTTTTGTCACGTTTCTCTCCCTGCCATAGAGATTTCTCTTTGCTCCTGACAGGTATGGAAAAAACGTATATCTTAATTTCTGATATTCGACCCTGCAGCAGCACACTTGCAAGTCCCATACATGCCAATAGACCAGATGCAGGCCGCAACAGAAGTCAATGGGAGAAGTACATTCTCCCGATTATTTTTTTTAAATCTCCCACTTTCCTCTTCCAAAATGTTGGCATGTATGTCAGTGGCATCCTTGTACGCTACTATTGGCTTTCCCAAAGCTGTATTCTTTTTTACCTGTTCAACCACTGCAGTCGCATTCAGTTTTATACGTTTTAGTACATGCAGTTTGCAGAAGAACAAGAAATTCAGAAGAATGCTCGAGCATTTATTTCCTGATATAATTGAAATATTAATCTTCCACACAATATTAATGAAAGAAAGACTTAAAAGGTAAAGCTCTAAGCTTTCCCTACGCTGTAAGACTGGAAAAAAGTGAAAACCGTGTATATTTTTCATGTGGAAAAAAACCGTAAAGCATAATGTTGATGAATACGCACGGCATATATAAATGACTTTTTTTTTTGCTGTTTGAAAACAAAAAATATTCGTATTTATTAAAATAAAAAAAAAACGCCGTATATTTTTGCGTTGTTATGTTCATGTTGGAAATTAGCCAAATTGTTGTACCCTTTCAATGAACATATTTGTGCGCGCTTGAATTCCACTGCAGCAACGCTGAACAGTACATGTCCTGTTAAAACATGCCACGGGGCGGCAGAGATATTTAACAAAAAAGCTATTTTCGTGTTCACCCTATAGACAGTGCTTCGTGCTATGCACCAGGTGGCGCAGTGACTGCTGAAAAGTAGAGCCTCCATTTGAAGGTCGCTTGTGCACGTACAGGAACGGAAGACAGAAACAGGAAAGACTGTGAGCTCAATGCCTCAACTGCATTATCAAGGCCTTCCCTTCCCAACCAAATAATAAGACCGATCCAGGCTGCACGATTGTGCATGAAATAATATTTCTAGCTTTGTTGAAACATCCTCATGCTTGTAATGCTTGTCATTACGCATTAGTGCTCTCTGGTCCTACCGGCTCACAGTTGCGACTTTGAGCCAATTCTTATGACGAGGGAGAGGCAAGCAACATCAGTTAGTACTTTGCCTTAGGTGTGTGGAAATATGATTAACACCTCCCCCACCCCCAAACTCGTTCAACAGAGGAAATTGTCTGCTCATCCACTGGCATACCTGCCAATAGACCCGAGACAGGCGGAGACAAAATTGCCTCTCAATCGAAGTCAATAGGGGAAACATATTCCCTCGTTTTTTTCAAAATTTCCTACTTTCTTGTTCTGAAATGTTGGCATATATGCTGTTTACTTCATAAACCTGCCATTAAATCTACAGTGCATGGTTAGTGCCTTCATTCTAAATACTGTGATTGGCTGAGTCATCCCAGCATTCCATTCAGGGATTAAAACAGCAACATGGACCGCTGCACCAAGTTATCCCTTCTGAACAATTTACTTACCACCAGTAACGGTCTTTCTGGGGGATGCTCTATCTAACCTAAGATTCCTCATCCGAGAATACTATCCCAGGTGCCAGAATACAGAAAATGTAGCAGGGCTCCCATGGACCACTTGGGTGTTAACGTGTGTCGCCATGCTGACTCCACAATGCCCCACAAGTGACAGAGCTTGTGCTTGTGTGTAGATTTACTGGAGCAGAGCAGCATATAAGTGCCACCCCTACATGCTGATGTCAGTTTCTTGCCTTTTTCGTTCCTCACCCTCGGGCGCAGAGTATTAATAATTGTTGCTGCCAGTGCACTGAGTACTAACTTTGGACCTTTTTAGATATTAAAGAAGTCACTCTACAGAACAGGGGGATGGGGTGGCAGTGAGGGATCTGTAGTTAGATAGTATATGCACCAGTTTCGATGGGCACTTATAACCACACATTCCTCACTTTAGAATAGATACCAAAGTAATGCCTTCCCAGGTGGAAGGCCACTGGAGTGTTGCAGAGTCGAGCAAGTGAAATGTCCTGCCGGACATGGCTGGTCAAGGCAACAGTACTTTGCGAACTTATGGACTGATACCCACGTCGCAGCCTGGTAGATGTCAAGGGCATGCACTCCACAAACAAACGCAGTGGTGGCAGTGATCCAGCGCGATATTAGCAAACAGCATACATACACCATATACTCATTTAGGCCCATACATTCACACTACGCTAATACTTACGCTGGGTGTCAGATATACTCTTATATCAAAAATCCCTGCTACCAATTACCTTCTGATTGAAGAGTAATAACTTATCAATGGATCCTTTGCTAATTGGGAAGTTTAAAATGAGTGACATTCACTATAATACAATAATCCTGAAATAACCACTGAGTCAGGAAGTTTTTAAAATGTTTATCTAAAGTTTTAGCAGAGTAAAATACAGAAAATACGGTATTTGATCAGAATACCCAAGAGGAAGCATAGAACGAATTTTCTAATAACTGACAGTTTTTAAGAAAATTAGAGAAGATAGAGACAGCAGCGCAACTAAAGGTTGCATTATAGTTACCTAGATGCGAGAACCAAGCCCCTTAGCTAAGGAGTTGGAAAGAATAGGACCCTGGAAGGATGAAAAGCAAGGACTTCCTTCAGGATCAGGACAGGACTGGTGACCTCTCTACAACGACGCCTGCGCCGTTCCCCTCTCTGGCACTCGATTTCTCCTCGATTCTCCCGTCTAATGGACTCCGCCGCCCCCTCCTCAGGACCTCTTCCGGATAGGGATTCAGTCAGCAACCGATCAGCATAACAGCCTGGAGCTCTTCTATATGTTCTCTCTTCTCTGGAAACTAGCTCTGACTAATTAACTAATGCTATATTCTATTATACCCTTCTAACCATGTACCTCCCATTAATGTTGCTAAAATATGGGACCACTACTTCTGATTGGACAGGAACAGGGGGTGGATTCTCGCACCATGACAAATTTGGCTTAATTTGTGAAGCCTATTGTATTTACGTTCCCGCCCCTTCAAATTAATACATTCACTTTATTTCCCACCCGTTCTCACGACAAATGTTATACATTTTATAGGAGAAGAGCAACATTTTATCCGCCGGATACATTGGGTACATCATTTTCGGCCAATAGGTCGTGGCCTTGGAAGACGTCCAAGTTGACTTCACTTGGCAGGCACATAGGACACATGCGCAGAACCCTCTGTCTCTCGAGTTTCAAGTCACCAACCCAGGCCCAAGTTTACGAATTACTAAAAGTGCAAGAAGAAAATATTAAAATCACAAATAAAACGTTTCACTGTATACCCACTTTCCCTAACTCTATTCCCATTTAATCATAATACTACCCTGCATTAGTAGCGTTAAGAAAACGACAATTTAATAATGACATGAGAGCAAGCTTAAGCATGTGAGAACATTGAGCGGCCATTTTAATGCACACTGCGCAGAAGCAGAAGTTTCCCACCAAGCAAAGAAAGACGTCACACCATGTGATCAGGTTGCGACATGCGCAGAGAAGTTCCCGCGCTTTAGCGGCCATTTTGAGTTATGGACAAGCGTTATTCATTAGTAAAACACATAGGCAAGCATCTATCCCTTTTGTATTCGTGAATGCAAGTATTAGTATTTGACAGTACAAGTTTAATAAATTAATACTATGAGGAAGATTGCATCCAAGCAAGTTTCAATTTTGAAACCTTGCTCCATCAATCCCCTCTCTGATGGCGTTTCTGAGCCATCAAAAACACTACCCTCAATCAGATGCCAACTTCTAGCAAATCGTTTCATTCTCATCTTTACTTTTTCTATTCTTACAGTCTCCTTTCAATTTCTTGTATAAATCACTTCTCCATTCTTCTAATTCGATTTCATCCCTCTTTCTCTTCTTTCCTTTTTCTGTCACTTTGTACGTTCCATTCTTTCTACAGCATTTGCACCATATTGTTATTGCTAAAATTATTATTGCTATCCCTGCTAAGGGTACTAATATTTGACCTATAAGTCCTTTCCCTATATTAGCAAACCAGGTTCCAATTGACGATATACTATTTGTCAATCTTTCCCATACACTATCAACTTCCAGTGGTTTAAGTTCTTTCTCAAGTTTAGTTATGTTCTGAATGTACGTTCCAATTTCTGCACTCTTATCAGGAATGTAAGTGCAACAATGTTTCGTCTTCAATAATTTACAGACTCCTCCCTCTTTTGCCAATAGAATGTCAAGAGCAAGTCGATTTTGCATCACCATAGATCTAATCGCAACCATTTCCGTATTAATCATTAGAAAACCTCCAGCAGTATCCGTTGATAAACGATCAACCACTGTAGACAATTTACATATTTTCCTTGAGTTCAGAATTATTCCCACTGAAGGTATCAATGCACCAAATATATCACCTACTATTTCAGAAAAACTAGCTCTTTTACTACGTATTAATTCGCCATTATTTTCATTGCTCCCAGTGTTTCTTTTTACGTGGTATATTTTTGGAAAAACTATTCCAAAATAACAACTTCCATACCATCGTGCAGGAAGCCTAAAGTAAGCCTTATTCCCACATACATAATAGATTCCAGGAAAAACTGAATCTGTTCCTCCTTTGAGTCCCCAACCTCCCAAAATTAAAAAATTGTGTTCACATTCACTGGTACCGATGAAAACATTGTTATAGTCAGTCTTTAACCTATGTAGACAAATTTTCCCTTTCTTTTCGAAATCCAGAGCCATAGCAGCTTGAGCCTTACCAGGTGTGTAACTCCCTTCTTTTTCTGCCCAAGGTGGTAAATGAGCCTTATGCTCTGAAGCTTTCTTTTGGAAATCTTGTCTTCTATCTTCTACTAAATTCAAAAATATTTTCTCTTCTTCTAATAAAGAACATGTTAAATTGTGTCTATGTGCATGTGTTATGTCTATTGATTTCATTGTTAAGAAAAACTCTCCCATAAACTGTGCGTCTTGACTACTAAGCACGGGGTTCATACTCTTGCGAATCGGAACCTCAGAAAATATTACATCTAAGTTTGAATAATAATACTGTAGTCTACCTGTTCTATAAAATAAACTTGTTAATACACTACATGAGATGCCATATGTCAGTGGTAAATGATGGTATGTTAATCCTTCTGCTACTGATTCAGGTAATTTCATACAGACATAACAATTACTAACTTCCATTGTGTCTACATACTGAAACAATAACTTTGTGAAAACATTTAAACTAGTGTCGTTATCAGCTATTTCATGATGAATTTCTGCCTCATCTTCTGCCATTAGTTCTACTCTATTGCCCTTCATGTTTGCTGTCCTCCCTTTGGTGTCATTATTAATCTTCTTATCTATTATCATAAGGTAAGGAACTGCTACAATCAGGACTAACCACACTATAAGCACTAATACTAGACTACATATGCATATTGCACAGCATCTCCTACAACAATTTCGTTTTGGTCTCCCAGTAACTCTATCATCAGGCATTTTTCGACAAGGAAGATTTCTCTTCTTATCTCTTCTTCTTTTCTTTAGAGGATTCTTTTGTTTAGTCAGGGTGGTCTTGTTTCTTCTTCGTATGTTAGTTCTGCACTCGTTCCTTCGCCACCACTGTCACTTGACTCTGAATTTTCAAAATCTTCAAGAATGATATAAGTCCAGTCAGGACCCTTGAATTTGTTATTCACAAGTCTCAGTCTTTTACTTTTTCTTCTTCCTGACTTTTTCTCTGGTTCTGTTTGACTTGTCACTTCAGGTACTTGTTCTGGATCTTCACTTCTGGTTGTTATGTGGTATTTTACTCTTTTGATGACACTTGGCCAATGATCTCCTTTTCTTGTTTTCTTTGTTGACACTGTTTCTCTGTTTTCGTCTTCAGTGGTCTCGTTATTTTCACTGCTTTGTACTTCTTTATTTTCTTTGTTTACTGCTTCTTTTGTTAGTTCCTTTTCAGGTCTGATTGGTTTCTCTTCAGTAGCTCCACAATGACTTACTTGATCTTGTTCCCTTTTTGTTTCTATATGTTTATTTGTATTAACCCCTTTTTCTTTTGTGAATTCTTCTTGATCTATCTGCTTCTGATCAGGGCTTATTGCACTGTGAACTTCTGCAGCCTGACCTGCTTCTTCTAGACCTGTCTGTCCTTCTTCAAAGTTTATCAAATCTTCACTGTTTTGAGTCCAATTTTCTTTCCCTATCTGATTTAGTTCAAGATCTTTTACTGTCTTGTCTTCTTGATCTTGAACTGTTTCTTTTTCCCCTATTTGATCTTCTTCAATTTCTTGCAATTTTGTTTGATTTCTTGTTCTGTAGTATACTTCAGGCACTTCTACCACTGGTATCCAATCCTGACTTGTGCTCGGTTGTTCTCCGTCAGCTTCTCTCGAACCTCTAGCTTGAGATTCTTCAGCTGGGCAACCTTCAGCTTCTTCAGTGACTGGCGTTGTCGGTATATTCTCTTCTTCAGGTTCTGGTACTCTCTTGGTGTGGCTTACGTGAATCCAATTAGGAAATCTTGCACACTTCACTGCTGTGTTGGTGGTCAATATGACTTGACAAGGTCTGCTCCACCTGGGTGATAGACACGTTTCTCTGGTGTGATTCTTCACTACCACCCAATCACCAGGATTCAGATCATGTTCTAATTCAGGCTGCCTGGAAACTGCGTCTTCTCCAACCTGATGAGAGACAGAACGCACGAGGTCAGCCAATCCTTTGCAATAATCCAGAACCATATCATCAGAAATATTTACCAATTTGTTTGTGGGAACATGTGTTTGTCTCATTGCTCTTCCCATCATAATTTCATGTGGGCTCAATCCTGTCGTCCTATCAGGAATGCTTCTTATTCCCATCAAAACAAGTGGCAGTGCGTCTGGCCACTCTAATGATGTTGATGCACACATTTTTCCCAGTCTTGACTTTATAGTGCCATTCAATTGTTCAACCACTCCAGAAGCCTCTGGGCGATATGCACAGTGCAATTTCTGTTTGATTTGGAATGCTTCACATATTATCTGGATCACTTCGCTGTTAAAGTGTTTTCCTCTATCTGATTCCAAAGATACTGGGAAACCAAATCTAGGTATGAGCTCTCGTAGTAACAATTTTGCAACTGTAATGCTGTCATTTCTCCTAGTTGGATAAGCCTCCACCCACTTTGAAAACAGACACACTATTACTAGTACGTATTTCAGCCCTCTGTATGAAGTCGAACTGGAGTCTTATGAATGGACCTTCTGCCTTCCCAATCTTCCAAACCCAATTACCGTTTTCCTGCCTGGATTGTGCATTTGGCAAGTTAGACATCTCTGGCAAAGACTCTCTGCGACAGCTCTGAATTTGGGATTGTACCAATTTTGTCTGAACAGCCTAATCATTGCATCTCTCCCTATGTGTGTGTCTCCATGATGCATTCTAGCCATTTGTGAGAGTAAACAGTCTGGCATGACAGGTCTGCCATCTGCACTGATCCATACCTCATCATCTTTTCTTTGTGAACAACCTACTTTAATCCACAAATTCTTCTCACTTTCCTCGACTTCATCTTGCAATTTCTTCACCTCATTCCACGTTTCTGGTGGCATATACAGCATGAGTTGGCAGCTGATTCCCATTCTTTCCACCCTCTTATTTACTGACGTTCTGGTTTTGGCACAATATTGAGCTACCAGATCAGCATATCTGTTGCCGACTACCACCCAGTCATCTCCTGACTGGTGTGCGGCACATTTCACCACAGCCAATTCTTTTGGTGATTGTATTGCTTCCAGCAATTCCCTTACAAATTGTCAATTTTTAATGGGGAATCCTGAAGAAGTCATGAAATCCCTCTGCATCCACAGTTGGCCAAAATCGTGCACAATCCCGTAACCATATTGACTATCAGTAAATATAGTTACTCTCTGATTCCTCCCAATTTTGCAAGCTTTTATTAATGCAATCAATTCAGCTACTTGTGCAGATTTGACTCCTGGTAAATAGGATGCTTCGATTATTCCAGTTAATTCACATACTGCATATGCTGCAGTTAGTTTACCATCTTCATGTCTTTGACATGATCCATCAACAAATAGCTCCCTGTCTGGCTTTTTAAGAGGCTGTTCCTCAATGTCTGGGCGTGGTTTTGTACATAATTCTGTAATCTGTATACAATCATGTTCATCTTCTTCGTCATCTTTATTTGTTTCATGATATGGGTCTGGCAGTAAGGTTGCTGGATTTATTATCGTACACCTTACCATGGTCACATTTTCAGCACCCATTATTATTCTCTCATATTTAGTCAGCCGACTAGGAGTAAGATGCTGAGTTCGGGTTCTGGTCAACAGAATCACAACTGCATGTGGAACATACACTTTTACAGGGTGTCCCATTACAATTGACTCACTTTGTTCAATGCTCAAACAAGTTGCTGCTACTGCTTTTAAGCATCCTGGCAACGCAGCTGCTACTGGGTCCAATGTAGCAGAAAAGTATGCTATAGGACGTCTGTCTAGTCCATGTCTCTGAGTTAGGACAGAAAGTGCACAATTTTCTCTCTCTTGACAGAATAATGCGAATTCTCTTTTGTAATCAGGCATGCCTAAAGCAGGTGCTGAACAAAGTGCATTTCTCAATTTTACAAAAGCTTCTACACTTTCATCCTCCCACTCAACAGGGTCCTTTGCTTTCTTTTTGGTCATGTTAATTAGGGGCTTAGCTAACATGGAAAAATTTGCTATCCATTGTCGACAGTATCCTACTATTCCTAGGAACATTCGTACTTGTCTTTGAGTTACAGGCATTTGCATTCTTTTTATTAATTCTACTCTTTCAGAGGTTATTCTTCTTTTTCCCCTTTCAATTTGATGTCCCAGATATTTAACAGCTGTTCTGCAAAACTGTAACTTTTCAGGTGAGACTTTATGCCCTTCTTCAGCCAAAAGATTTAACAATGCTATGGAATGAACAACACAGTCTTCTCTGGTGGTCGACGCCACTAATAGGTCGTCGATATATTGAACTAAAACTGAACTTCCTGGCATCACTAATTTTTCAAGGCACTTTTTCAATATCTGGTTGAAGATGGAAGGACTTTCTGTGTACCCTTGAGGAACACGATTCCACACATAGACGTTATTCTCAAATTTAAATGAGAAAAGATACTGACTGTCTGGATGTAGTGGTATTGAGAAAAATGCTTGACATAAGTCAATTACTGTGAACCATCCTGCATTCCAAGGAATCTGATACAGTATTACTGCAGGATTTGGTACTATAGGACAACATGGTTCTACAATCTTATTTATTTTCCTCAGGTCCTGAACAATCCTATATTTCCCACTAGGTTTCTTTAGTCCCATGATCGGTGAATTGCATGGGCTACTCATTACTTCTTTTAGAATGTTTTGTTTTACCATTCGATTTATTTCTTCAATGACTCCTGCTTTTACTTCTGCACTCATTTTGTATTGTTTGGTATTGGGGAAAATTGCACCTTCCTTTACCGTAATTTGAACTGGATCTATTTTTGCCATAAGTCCTGCTTCTTTTCCAGTGAAATCCCATACTATTTGGTTTACTGTACCTTTTAATTCATCTGGCAACTCATCTTTTGTTATCAAAGAGAACATTTCGTCTATTTCTGTCCCTTGTTTTGCAACCATAATTTTATATACATGGTCTTCATCTGGTGTTTGAACTGCCACACCATCCGGTGTGCAGAAAATTGTACAATTCATCTTGCACAATAAATCCCTACCTAACAAATTCACGGGGCTAGAATCGCACACTACAAATTGGTGCATTTCTTTGAAGTTTCCAATTTTGACTTCCATTGGTTCTGTAAGAGGTGTTCTAATTCTTTGATTAGCTACCCCTACTACTTGGATATCTTCACCCGAGAGAGGAAGGTCTGGGATGTCTGCTGATCTCACAGTAGACCTGGTAGCACCAGTGTCCAAAAGGAAAGTAATATCATTACCTTTCACATTTCCTTCAACAAATGGACCAGACTGATCTACCTGTAAGGATGCGCCAAGTACGCACTCCTTCTTCCCCTCTCCCAGACACCGTCATGAATAGTTTTCGCTGTAATTTTCCTGCAAAAGAAATTGCGATGTCATATAATCATTCTTACCACTTCCTCCTGCATATCCGATGTCTGTACCGCATTTTGCTCTGCTTACATTACCCTGAACAGGTGGAGGTGGTAACTGACTCTGGGAATTTACACCCTGCTGTGAGTCATTCTGTGTCTGTTGATTTAAGTTTTGACTTGGGCCATTATTATTTCGAACCTTTTTACACTCGTCCTTCCAATGCCCCAATTTTCCGCATCCATGACAAGGGAATTTCTTTTTAGCTTCTTCTCTACTCATTCGTCCTCTAAATTTTCCACCATTTCCAGTATCACCACTCGTTCCAGAATCTTTTCCTTGATTCTCACTCGGATTTTCCAAATTAATTCCCTGTTTCTCAGCCATTTTCACTTGTGCCCACATCACTTTCTCCTGCAATTTCTTATGTCTATCCTCAATATCGTCTCCACAATATTTCGCATATTTCAAAATTTCATCAATAGGTTTCCCCTGCCAGCACAGCATGTGTTGTTTAATCATCTGGCAAATCTCTGGCTTCAATCCGTAAACAAACCGATACACAAACTGACTCATGTTTTTGTCTCCAATGTCCTCAAATCCACTATACTGTTTAAACACCTGTAAAAGGCGCTCATAGTAAGAATGTACTGTTTCACTGGCTTCTTGGGTAGTTCGATCTATTTTTACCCAATCTGTTTCTTTCGGAGGTATTTTCCCTTTCAGGTATGTTATCACCTGTTGGTACTTTTTCATCACCTCACTTGCCGGGGCACCTGTCTTTGGATCTCTGGGATACTCATCACTTGGCCAATCCACTGTGATCTTGCAATCTGTCCATAAATCGGCAGGTACCACTATGTCAAACAGACCATCCAAGTCCTTCAACAATACCTTTGACACTTTTACAAACCTTTCAACCTGCTTGTACCATTCAATTGGCTTTTCCCTCAGCTTTGGAAAATCATTTGTAAATGATAAAATATCCTGTCTGCTCCATGGGACATGTACATATCCTCCTCCCGCTACTTCTCGCATGGGATACATTTGATCTGCTTTTCCTACTTCTTTCATCACATATTCAGATGCTGTTCTACTTGTTCTTGCCTCCTCCTTTTTCTTGGCCCACCTAGATCTCCATTTATCTAGATCTCCCCATTTTTGTAAGACTAACATTAATTCTCTTATTTGTAGTCTTCTTCCAGATGCATTCATGTTTTCTAAATCTTTGTCTGAAAATTCTGCTCTATAGGGTTTCTGTAGGACTTTGGATCTCCCTATTTCGATTCCCATCTGTAGTGCTAGATTGGACAGTTTTTCATGAAATATCCTCACATTTCTAGTGATACTCCTACACAGGAACAATAATTCTTCTTCATCATAGGAATTTAAGCGTTCTACTCCTATATTTCCTGCTATTATTTCTTCTAATTCAACTTTTAATTTATGGATATCCAATACTTTTGGAGGTGTGCACTGTTTGACTGACCCTTGTACCCATCTTTCTAGATCTTCAGGTGTTACTATGGTGGCACTCTTTGCCCCTGATGAAGTTATTAAACTCACATCTTTTGAACCTTCAGGTACCTCTTTCCTAGGAGTGCCCTTTACTGGACCTCTGATAGGCAAGTCCATGAGTGATATTGTGGAATCACAATCACTAAATTGATCTTCAATTATTACTGGAGTTTCATGTTGGGAAGGATTTACAGGAGTATTCATAGGAGTGGGTACAGGTATTAATGGAGGGCAGTTTCCTTGAGTACCATATAATGGAACTACTGGACCAATTGTTACAGGAATAGTCAATGAATCAGGATGTACTTTTATCTGAGTTATTTCCCGTACTAATTCTGCTCTGGTCTTTTCTAAAGCTTCCTTTTCTTTGTCATGAAGTATTCTAGTCGGGGTAAATTCATGCATTACCTTTGGTACCATGGGAGTTTGTGGGGGTGCACTAGGAGGGCATCCACTTGTCCCTTCCTGATATGGTGGGGGATTTCTTAACAATTCTTCCATAAATTCATCTTCTGAATCCTCATTTCTTATTAAATGTTTTGTCTTTTCTGTACATTTGCCTCCTGATTTCTCTCCTTCTGTGAATAATGGATACAGTCCCTCTGTAATCATTGCCCTTCTCCATTGTTTCATCTGACCTTCTCTAGACTCACGTAAATATCTAGGATAAAATCCTGGGTAACTTTTATTACTTCTAGATCGGTCACGTTCAAATGCCTCAGTTTCCCACTTTTCTAAAGCTTCGTATTGAGTTAATCTAGGTCTGGGTTCTAAATCATTCATCCTCAATCTCAAGTTTTGAAGAATTCGCCCATTGAAAGTACCATTCTCGGGAAATGCTAATACTCCATCATTTTTAGTGTATTCTATCCAATTCTCCATCCATACACAAGTATGATAACCTCTCTCCATCATCATATAAGATGCTGGCGTTTTAGCTGGTGGAATAATAATTCCTTCCCTAGTTTTGATTGGTTTGTCCTTTTTAAAATAATTCTTAATCTTTTGTAAGAATGACATTTTTCTTCTTTCTCCGTACATTCTATCTAATCTTCTGTGTACAAAATTATATTCTGCAAATCCTAGAAATCTCCTATCTGGACGATTCCCTATTAAAGTCGGATCGCGTTTTAACATGCAATCCTTATCCACTTAGAATTTTGCTTCTAAACTCTCAACCAATCAAATGTCTGCTAACTTTTATTTCTAAGCCAATCCTTACGCGGCCTTTTGGTGACGTTTCTCTGTCAACCCCTCCTTTACAAGAGTCTCTCCACACCCGCTGCTTCAACCTACCACAGCGCGGCGTTTTGTGATGTCAGCTCCCTCTCCGGCAACTGACCCTCCCTTTACAAAAATTTACGCATACTTATTTTCTCTTTAAATCTTAATTAAATTTCAGTAACAACATAAAAACATTCGCTATCGTGCCAGTTTCTACTAATTTCAAGAAAGATAGTTTCTTCCAAACTTAGTAAAACTTTTCCGTTTACTAATACATACACTACGAGTAAAACACTTCCGTCTACTCTTCACACAAGCTCCAGAAGTACCTGTTACTTCTCCAATGTTACCCTTACTAGGTGATATAACATCAAATTTTTATCAGCGTACTCTTTTTGCTATTTCTCACACGCATAGAGTCCCTAACAAGTACTTGAAGTCCTGTTCAACTTCTCAGTACTATTTCTGCCTGACAGATAACCTCACTGCAGTATGGCTTCCACTTGCCACCCACTATTCTTTTCCCGGGGATTTCTAGACAACATAAAACAAAACTTTAAGCGGAATGTTAGTTCATAAAAATACAAAAATTCTCATTACCCAATTAACAAAGAGTAACACTAACCGTCCTCTGCTTACCAGAAAACTGATCCAGCGCGATATTAGCAAACAGCATACATACACCATATACTCATTTAGGCCCATACATTCACACTACGCTAATACTTACGCTGGGTGTCAGATATACTCTTATATCAAAAATCCCTGCTACCAATTACCTTCTGATTGAAGAGTAATAACTTATCAATGGATCCTTTGCTAATTGGGAAGTTTAAAATGAGTGACATTCACTATAATACAATAATCCTGAAATAACCACTGAGTCAGGAAGTTTTTAAAATGTTTATCTAAAGTTTTAGCAGAGTAAAATACAGAAAATACGGTATTTGATCAGAATACCCAAGAGGAAGCATAGAACGAATTTTCTAATAACTGACAGTTTTTAAGAAAATTAGAGAAGATAGAGACAGCAGCGCAACTAAAGGTTGCATTATAGTTACCTAGATGCGAGAACCAAGCCCCTTAGCTAAGGAGTTGGAAAGAATAGGACCCTGGAAGGATGAAAAGCAAGGACTTCCTTCAGGATCAGGACAGGACTGGTGACCTCTCTACAACGACGCCTGCGCCATTCCCCTCTCTGGCACTCGATTTCTCCTCGATTCTCCCGTCTAATGAACTCCGCCGCCCCCTCCTCAGGACCTCTTCCGGATAGGGATTCAGTCAGCAACCGATCAGCATAGCAGCCTGGAGCTCTTCTATATGTTCTCTCTTCTCTGGAAACTAGCTCTGACTAATTAACTAATGCTATATTCTATTATACCCTTCTAACCATGTACCTCCCATTAATGTTGCTAAAATATGGGACCACTACTTCTGATTGGACAGGAACAGGGGGTGGATTCTCGCACCATAACAAATTTGGCTTAATTTGTGAAGCCTATTGTATTTACGTTCCTGCCCCTTCAAATTAATACATTCACTTTATTTCCCACCCGTTCTCACGACAAATGTTATACATTTTATAGGAGAAGAGCAACATTTTATCTGCAGGATACATTGGGTACATCATTTTCGGCCAATAGGTCGTGGCCTTGGAAGACGTCCAAGTTGACTTCACTTGGCAGGCACATAGGACACATGCGCAGAACCCTCTGTCTCTCGAGTTTCAAGTCACCAACCCAGGCCCAAGTTTACGAATTACTAAAAGTGCAAGAAGAAAATATTAAAATCACAAATAAAACGTTTCACTGTATACCCACTTTCCCTAACTCTATTCCCATTTAATCATAATACTACCCTGCATTAGTAGCGTTAAGAAAACGACAATTTAATAATGACATGAGAGCAAGCTTAAGCATGTGAGAACATTAAGCGGCCATTTTAATGCACACTGCGCAGAAGCAGAAGTTTCCCACCAAGCAAAGAAAGACGTCACACCATGTGATCAGGTTGCGACATGCGCAGAGAAGTTCCCGCGCTTTAGCGGCCATTTTGAGTTATGGACAAGCGTTATTCAATAGTAAAACACATAGGCAAGCATCTATCCCTTTTGTATTCGTGAATGCAAGTATTAGTATTTGACAGTACAAGTTTAATAAATTAATACTATGAGGAAGATTGCATCCAAGCAAGTTTCAATTTTGAAACCTTGCTCCATCAGCAGCCTTAGTCCTGGTGGAATTGGCTCTCAGATCTTCTGGGGGTTGCTTCTTGGCTAGGGCATAGCAGTTTAAAAATCAGAGGACTATCCACCTATACAGGGTCCTCTTCTGCACAGCCTTCCCTTTCTTTGCTCCTCCAGAGAACCTCACATAAAGTTGATCAATCACAAACCAGATTTTAATATGTTAATATTATTGTTTAGTATTTTATTGTATGTATGTCTGTATTTTTTGAGACAATTTTTAAGCACAGACATATTGAGTGTAAAAAGTTGTAGCATGTTTGGATAAAATTTCAGTTTAATGGACTAAAGTCCAAATAAACTTTGATATTTCAACCACCTTGATCGTCCACTCAATGGTTCTTGGTGCGATCAATGTAAAAGTTTAAAGCTCTTTTGGAGACCAGTCGATGAAGCTTCACCTCCTCTTTCAAGAGGTGAGGGGCAGCAAAGAACCCAGCCAAAGTGATGGATTGCCAAAAGTGGAATAGATTCACAGCATTAGGCAAGAATGCCGCCCGAGTCCTCAGCACAAACTTGTCTGGGAAAAAAGTGAGACAGGGTGGTTGCATGAAAAATGTCTGAAATATTCTCACATGTCAAGTTGATGTAATTGCAGTGAGGAAAACGGTCTTTAAAGTCAGAAGATTCAACAAGTAGCTTTGCTTCGTTCATGAGAAACGTCAAGACCAAGTTAAGGTCCCACTATGGTATTATAAACAGTTTGGGAAGAAACATGACAAACCTCTTATAAATCTCATCACAACAGGTGATTTAAACAACAATATTTGGTCCTGCAAACATAGAAAGGCGAGATGACTGACAAATAACCTTTAATAGTGCCGAATGCAAGGCGTTGCTGGGCGACGAATAAAAGAGACCAAAAAATGTCTGACAGTTTGCTTGTAATGGCCCAGTCTTGCGAAAGCCATACTAGGCCACAAATTTGTCCTAGCATCCCGCATAAGATGACTTTGTGTAATGCATCTAACAGCGAGGATTATTTCTACCACTTCAGGCGGCAGATCAAACGCAGTCAGTTCACATGCAGGTGTAGATTGCGCAGATTCAGGTGGTGGTCCTGCCCTGTGGCTCAGACAGTAGGGCGTCTCGAAGTGGCAGCCAAATTGGAGGACAGATGCTCATGCCCAGAAATTCCCTTGGCCACACTCACCTAGCCCAGTCTGTAGCAATTATGATGTCTTTGGCCCAGTCTTTCCTGTTCTTCTCCAGAACTTTGAGCAGGAGAGGCAGGAACGGGATGGCGAACAGACATCCTGTGCTCTATTCCAGCCACAATTCATCTCCTAACTAATTTTCTTGTGGAAACTAACACACAAGACTTTTGAAATTGTGCATTCCTGACCATGGCATAAAGATCTAGCCAGGGTTCTCCTGACTTTTGAAAGATGCCCTGCACCACCTGGAGATGTAGACACCACTTGTGATCTACCAGACACCGCCAGCACAGTTTGTCAGCTCTGGCATTCAGGGACCAAGGCAGGTGGTTCGTGATCAGGAAAATACCTGATGTTACAGCCATCTCCAAAGGCACAGAACACCCTGACACAGGTCCCAGGACCTCTCTCTGCTCTGATTGTTGCAATACTACATGCTGATGGTGCTGTCTGTAAGAACCTGCACCAGCCTCTCCCCGATGGACAACAGGAAGGCATTCAGAGCCAGACGGGTGGCCTGCAACTCCAGCAGATTGATGTGGAGTTAGCCCTCTGCCAGAGATCAGAATCCCCTGATCTCCTCCTCCCCTATGTGACCTCTCCAGCCCAGAAGAGATGCATCCATTGCTAGTGTTATCTCTGAGTGGTGAGGGATTTGCCACTGGACCGATTGCTTTCAGGCAGCCACAACATGTCTCAAGCCGTCTCCTATGAGACCTGGTGACATCAGTCAGATTGCCTTCATTCTGGGCCCATTGGAACTTTAAGTTCCATTGCAGAGTGCACATGCGTTACCAGGCATATCCGACGAGCAGGATGATTAGAGGCCAAGAAGTCTCCCACCCTCTCTCAACAATATCCATGATCGAGTCTGAAACATCGGGATAATGGCCTCAATGTTCTGGACTCGTTGCTGCAGAGGAAAAGCCCTGAACACCACTGTGTTCAGGATCAATCTAATGAATGTAAGCCTCTTCGAAAGAGTCAGGTGGGACTTCAGTTTGTTGATAGTGAACCCTAGCAATGTTAAGAGGTACACCGTCATTCAGAGGTAGCCCATGGCTAACTGAGGGGAGTCCCCAAGGCGCGCTGGTGAAGATGAAAGGGAGCTTGGCAAACTGAAAGTGCTCCTGGCCCACTTTCAACCGCAAATAATGTTTGTGGGACTGCAGGATATGTATATGAAAATATGCATCCTACAGGTGCAAGGACAGCATCCAGTCACCACGGCCAGAGCAGACAGGATCTGGGCCAGCATGAGAATTTTGAATTTGTCCTTCCACAGGAAGGCATTCAGAGGCACAGAATAGTCCTCTGTTCTTCTTCGGAATGAGGAAATAACGAGAGTAACAACCCTCTCCTATTTCCGAGTACAGTACCCTCTCAATAGCAACAACTGCGTCTCCTATAATAGAATGCACAGGTGCTTGTCAAAATCTACTCTGGTGTGAGGGGAATTGTGTGCAGGGCAGATAGAAAAAGTAGAGCATAGCTATTTGCAAGAACCATCTGTCTAATGTGAAAGATCGCCAACCTGGGAGGAAGTGTTGCATCCTGCCCCCCACCGGTTCAGCATGCGCCACTAAGGGCAAACTAGGTGGTTTTAAGGCCACTGTAGCATGGGAAGAGGAACAGGAGGACTGATGCCCCTGCTGGCCTACACACTGCCTCTCAGACCTCTGTCCTGGGCCTCAAAAGGACTGCGTTGCCTGCTCTGCTTATTGGGAAGGCTGTCTCTGTTTATATGCCAGCCCTCTGTAATAGCCCCTGAACTTTCTGAATTGATGTGGGAACTCTGTAGCAGGGGTCAACAGCAGCAAAGAGCATGTCACAGCTCTACTGTCCATAAGCCCTGAAATGCATAATCTGCCTTGTTACTGAATAGGTGCGAGCTAGGGGGTATATCGATGAGGGAGATCTGTACATCGCCAGAAAATAATGTGAACTGCATTCAAACACATAGCAACAAAGTACAACGCTAGTACGGACTGCCCTCCCCAGGTAGTCCATAGTATCAAAGCCTCTGCTGATAACATATTTGGTTGTACTCTGTCCATCATAAATCCTCTGAGCCAGAGAGGCCTTATGGTCTTTAGGGACTGCCAACAAGATCTTGCTGGCCATGTGCCAGAGGGTATGTGTGTAGCGACTCAGGAAACAAACCGCACTTACAGATCGCAATGCTAGAATGACAGTGGAAAACGTGCTTGTCTATTGCCTCAATCTATTTAGACTCGCTGTCCGGTAGACTAGTTAAAAATGAGTTACAATGACATTGCTAGTTGAGACCTGCACGATAAAGTCTCTTGAGTGGATTGATTGGTGAGAAAATCTGGATCTCTAGGTGCCGTTCTGTGACATCTGATCACCTGCCTATTCACAGACGGGCAAGAACAAGGCTTCAACCAAGTAGACATCAAAGTATCAGTGAGGCCATCATTAAACAGAAGCCAGGGCTCAGACGTAGCTGGTCCAGGCTGTAAGACTCTGTTAGGACATTTGTTTTGGTTTTAACGGAGAGCAGCTGAAATTATAGTGCCTCAGCTGCCCTCAGGACCACTACTGTAAACAAGCAACTCTCTTCTGTTGGTGGCCCAAGTCGTGAGCCAAGCTCTTTGTATGAAGTATCATCGGTATAGTCAGGGGGAGCAAGCCATCAACATCATCATCAACATTGTGTTGTGCCCCCTGCTCTGCGATAGGACCGGAGTCAGAACCAAAAAGATAATGGAGCCTTCGCTGGTTGGTGCGATGTGGTTAGAGTCAGATTGCAAAACAACAGGTTGCATGTTAGTAATTTCACTGCGCGAAATTGGTTGTGCTCTAGCTGAAGTCAGTTTAGGGTCCAACATTGGCGTCGGCACTGATTCATCCTCTGGTGGCAACGGTGTAGTAGGGACTGGCTTGGATCTCAGGGCTGAAGTAAAAGTCTCTACCAGAGTTGGTATGGTCTTGCTAATGGGTCCCACAAGAACACATGGTGTTGGGGGTGAACCCACCGGTGGTAACCAGACTGTACTCCCCTGCAGTTCCATGAAACCCGAAGGCATGCCAGAGAAAGCTGGAAGCGCACTAAAAATCTACAGCATGGCCTCCTTGAAGGCCTCAATCTGCTGTGGGGCCGATGACGGGATGGGAAATTTGGGGCCTGCTTGAACCAGCTTAGGAATCGGTTCTGTGGCCGGAGACCTTGATGAGGTGCGACTGGCAATGTGACGCCATGAAACCTTCTCATTGGAGTCAGAGTGGCAGAATGGGGTTAAGTCCCATTTCATTTGCTTGGACTTACACTACCTGAGGACTTTTATCCGAAGTTGAGCGGTTGCCAGAATGGCCTTGGGACCTGGACCCAGGTCTGTGACCAAAATTTGGATAGGGAGTGGAACTTAAAGGAAGACTGCAACTCCTTTTTGTGTCCAGCGACATACAGCTTTGCCCCACAGTCTTGGATTGCCTTTGGTTGCATAAGAGTGCACTTATCGCATGACTAAGAGTCATGGTCCTACCCCAAACACCAAAGGAACACCTTGTGTGGGTCCGTACCTGACATTGGCTTCCTGCAGTCATGGCATGGTTTCAAACCTGTCTTTTTTATGGGAACATTATTCCTTATACTGGTTTGACATCAGAAAACTGACAAAGTTGGAAACAGAGCTCCATATCTGCGTCGGAAGGTGCATAAAGAAAGGAACTGACGTCAGTACACAGGAGTGGTGCTTATATGCAGCTCTGCTCTATCACTTGCAGGGTGGTATTGAGTCAGATGATTTATTGTGTGGTAATGGAGTTTGTTATGTTATAATTTTTTGTTTGTATGTATTGTTTTTGTGTAACTTTTATGGTTTTATAAACAAAAACCGAATAAAGTTTATTGACCTTGACCTTGAGTCAGTGTGGAGCCGCACAGCACTACCTAGTGGCGCGTGGGAGCACTGCTGTGTGAAGTTTTTAGTCTTGGGAAGTATTCCAAGGTGAGGAATTTGTGGTTACAGGTATCCATCAGAAATTAGCAGTATTGTCCTTGAATGTGGCATTGTCCTGTAACAAGGGAACTGGTTTTTAACAACCAGTGCAGCCCCAAGCCTAAGGGATATAATGCTATTACAATTTCTAAGCACTGAGGGTAGATTGGTATGAATAGGAAGAAACAGAAAGATAAATAAAGGTTTGTTGGAGTAGTAGGCCTATAACCACCATTATTGGACCTCTGTGTGGTACATACATTGTGTGCATGAGTGAACCAGAGTAGTGGAAGCTGCTGATTCCTTATTGGAAGCCCCTGTCCTGTTTAGGGGTGCTATGGTTGTTTTCCCAGATAGTGGAAGTGTATTGCTCAAGAAAAGGCTTACTTTAGAAATCTGATTAGGTCCTTTTGCTGAGAGGGGCTGTTGATTAATCTTCCTGAGCACTGCCATTTGGTAAATTGGGGGGGGGGGGGATAAAGGGAGGGACTGCAGTCTCTTTTCTTCAGAGTGTAAAGAGTTCTTTAGGTGAGGCCAGCCTTGTGTCCCTTTCCTAATCACTGTTCATTGTGACTGCTGTTAGCCAGGTGTAGAAAGCTCACACCTCTTTGTGACTTTGTTGTGGGCACTTCAAACTGGAGACTACCTTTCTATGAAAAGCATCACTCTGCACAAAGGCTCTGCCTGGAGAACAGTCTGGGAAGGGCATATGAAAAAAGAACCAACCCAAACTGGTTCTAAAAGTACAGACAGAGAATCAATGGCCTCTGTCTGCTGTAACTAAGTAAACGTGGGAGCAATTGCCCACTTGTTTTTGTAGTTCACAGTTCTTTTTGACCAAGGAGGGCAGTGCTCTGCAGAGTACTCAGAGGACTGCTGTGTAGCCAGAGCTGGTGTCTGGAGTCTGACCTGGAAGAAAGAAGCTATCCCCTTGTCCTGAAGCGCCTTGTGGCCAACCTGCAGGAACTTAGTGAAGTTGTACCCAGGGAAATCATGCTTCTGCAACATTGTGAAGTTATGTCTGAGCGGACTGTGCTGTTGCAAAATTGTTAAGCTGTGCCAGAGCCAACAGTGCTGCTGCAACATTGTGAAGCTGTGCTCGAATGGGCTGGGACGTTGTGACTTCAAACTGAACGTGAACAGACTGTAACACTAACCCATCAACGTGTGCCGTAGAGGACTGTGATGCAGAAAGAGAGTGCCTCAAGGTGGACCCATGACCCTCGACCCCACAACCCCCACCCTATCTCACTCAAAGCCCAGAAGTGTGCTTGGGACCTGCTGGAGACCTTGCTATGGCGCTGGAGCCTGCACTCCATGTGGTGGCCTCAGCCGCTGCCTCCTGTGGACTTGACCTAAGTGCTGAAGCACTCGCAGCCAGCACGCCTCCTCACAAAAGAGGGGGAGAGAGCCAGATGTGTGTTACGGGTCCCTGCTGTGGTCAAAGAGAAGACTAAGTTCTGAACTGGGACTAGTAAGAGTAACTGAGTGCACAAACTCAATAGAGGAGGTAACACTGCACCTGTGCCTGATAGCTGCGCAGACAGAACTTGAACCTTGGAGAGAGTGAGGGGGAGAGGGTAGAGGGGCTTACCAGCCCCAAGTCCAGTTGCCGTGCATCAGTGAAGCATCTGTACCTATGACCTGTAGTGTCAGGTTTTCTGTATGTATTAAAGTACTATCTTTTAACAAAGACAAGCAGTAGCTTGGACAGTCCGTTTTTACGCTGCTGAGTGATTGTTGAGTTCTGAGCTTGACGCACCCCCACACCACCTCCCTGAGAGACCTGTGACTGCTCACCATCGCTGCCACCTCGAGTCACGTAATGAAGGAAATGTACTTGGCCCAGTCTGCAGAATCATAGTAGGGTGGGCAGCGCAACATCAGAGGCAAATAACCCAAGCCTTCACGGCTGAGGCCTAGTGTCCCCTGCTAGTCTTGTGGGTCCGCAAAATGGGTCTGACAGCATTATTGCATTTTTCCGAGGGCCGTTAAAGGCTCCGATTCCAAGTTATAGGCCCAAGCCACAGAAACCAGGAGAGGGCCTTTAACAACCTATATAACCTAAGGCCGAAGGGCTAAAATGCTGTTAGATTTCAAACAATGAGGGTAAAATGTTTGAAAAAAGGGAGAAATGGAAAGACAAGCATTGAAATCTTGGAGCAGAATGTCTGTTGCAGCCACTATTGGCCTAGAGCTACTTCATCGTCTTGAATGGAACTCTCAAAGTTCCAGTGTTCTAATACTGAATTGTAGCCTACTACTGAGGGCTATAACGTTTGTTAAAGATCCTCTTCCTGAGTTATAGGCCCCAGCACAAATGATGGCCTAAAACAAGGGAGAGGGTTTTTAACAATCGTTATAGAAAAAGGGCTCTAATGCTGTTAAAAAAATGTCACCCATCCATGGTAGAATGTCTAAAACAAACTGGAGGAAACAGAAAGAGAAGGGTTGGAATGTTGGAGCAGAGGTATACCAGCAGTTGGTAGCCCTGAGTCACTTCATTGTCTTCATTCAAGCTCTCAATATGTTTTTTTTCATTTGGACATAAGGTCTTACGTTCTCCATAAGCGAAGGGGATTGAGAGGCTAGCACAGCAGTTGTAAAGAACATTAACACAATGTGTCGCAACTGCTGACGTTGTAAGAAAGGACTGATTGCAGGGGCCAATAAAGGTAGACGGGACATGATGCATATTAGGGTTGGTCATGAAATAATATATACTCTCTTAATACCACACCTTCGCAGAATATTTCCTTCTCTGATGTATTCCTTGAATTAACATTTTCGATATCGAATGCACCAACAGTGATATTCTATGATTCCAACCAAAACCAAAATGCAGGATTTTGTGTATAAAGACACTTTTGCATTTTTCCAATCAAAAATGATGACCGACTCGACATGGGATTTTGCATCTCAAATGAGAATAAACATGAACTGTTTACTGGTTATCTTTGAACCTTTAATATATTAAGACATTCACTTGCCATGAAGATACTTGCTTCCCAGTCATTGCTTTCCATCTGCTCGCATCTCACTCTGCTGGAAAACAGCTTCTTCTATGATCATCGTTGAATCAGTGTCTGCTGTGTTCTTCACTCTAGGGTTTGCTGTAGTTTTGTTTGTTTTTTGCCCAGAAATTATTCGTCAATGGACATTGCTACAGGTGCAGTATTGTGTTTCTGAATGCTGACAATTTGAAAAAAATGTGTTCAGCTGAAATGCATCGAGTGGCAACATAAACAAACTTTTTCTCCTGACAGACTATGAACTAAAATATTGCTGTGTCCATACATGTTCTGTACCGCCTAGTGCCTGGATGCTCCCCTGGGACTGACAGTAGCGCTTTACAAATGCCAAATTCATTCATTCATTCATATGGCGAACTGCCTTCTATATCCTATTTGTTTTACTATCAGGTAGTTTTGGTGATAAACATATAGATATTGCATGCATATTACACTGACACTATAGAATGGTTTAGAATCTATGTTAACCATTGTGTTATGTGTTCTAGGTGAATCACTTAATTTCCCTTAAAGCACGCGAAGCTGAGGAGGCCGGTTCAACTCTAAATGGTGTATCATAAGGCAGCATCATAACGGTAGTTAATCACATAAGATTGCTGTCCCTTTTTTAATATGTTTTTATTGGCATTTTACAGTTACCATACATAAGCATACTTGCATATGTGTATTACATATTGAAACAAATTTTGTGCGTTTATGTTTCTTTTCTCATCAGTTGATGGGATTCGACGGCTTGAAGGATTAGTTGAGACCATTGTTAAAGATCATTTATTGCGGATAGTTGGTTTATTAGATTTCCTGACTTGCAAACCGGGCAAGACTGAAAACCAAAGCAAGAAAAATAAAAAATTCCTTAAAGAAAGCCCCTACCCACCAGCCCTTGGGATCTCACCACATGTGGCAGGATACGTTTGCTGTTAATCTCCATTGAGGGTAAGTAGCGGGACCAGGAGGGATGTGACCCTGCCATGGGTCTCTTAGGGGCACAGGGGTCGGGGAGGAATGGTGTTGAGGAGGCGATGGTGCCTCATACTTAACGATGGGTGATTAGTCCTCAGTGAAGGATTGTATTGTTTTAGCGACGAGGAGGACAAAAGACATTCTGGTCCTCTAGTGTCCTTTTTTGAGTGTTCCCTGAAATCATGGAGGATTGTGTTCCAGTAAATCGCAAGCAGACGTTTACAAAGCCTCTCTTTTCCTCCCTGTGGAGGGCCTTACTTTCCACCTGTGCCCATTTAAGAACCTCTTTTATTCCACTGCATGATTGGGGGAATGGGGGACTTCTACCTCTGAGGTACTCCCCTTTTCGTCAGTAGACAAAACAGATCTATAACTATTGGAAATGACCCCAGTAGGCAGTGTTGAGCAGACGCAACATCGGTCCGCTCAGTGACTTGTGATGTTGGACCGTACCATCGCCCAGAACTGTTGCAGTGCACAGCATGCCTAAAATGTATGAGTTATGTCTGCCTGAGGCGTTGTGAGGGCAGGTGTCCGCTGCATTAGGGTGTATGAGGTGTAATCTATGGGAGGTTAAGCAGGGTCGGATTGGTAACGCGGGCACTCGGGAAATGGCCGAAGGGCCGGTAGCCGAGTTCTAGCTGTGGGCTGCTTTTTTGGGCAACCTGGGGGCTGTCTGTGCTGTTCGGATACCACCAGCGGCCCAGTGGGTGCCTGAGTGGCCTTTCTAGAGGCAGATGGGCGGAGGTATCACTCTCTTTCTCTCGCTGGGCCGGCCCTTTAATGTATGCTGATTGAGCGGGGGCAGGGGGCCTGAGCAGAAGTGGTCTCACTTGCATGCATGTGTGGCTCACCAGTGTGAACTAATCTGTGCATTTTTTTTTCTAAGTGAAGTTAATAAAACATGCCCCCCACCCCCTTTCTTTTCATAAAACTTCGCTGAAGCAGTGTTTTGCAGAAAGGCAATACGCAAATGTGGGCCACTTTTTTTTGGTGTGCCCGGGGCGATTTTTGATCCCAATCCAATCCTGAGGTTAAGTAGACTGTGTAGAACGTGAAACTGGATGCACTTGGATCAGGCATTCCTGGAGACTTTAAGGTGGTATTCTAGGATTCTTAGCCAAGCATCATTATTAAATGCTTGGCCACTTGTTTCTCACCTGTGCAAGGGCCACCGCTGGATCTCGTTGGAACGATTTGTAAATCCGTGTGACAAGGTGTCAACCATGGCCGATAGTATGCAGTGTGTGAAGGAGTGGGTTATTATTAGATTCCCGATCCCTTATATTCCAGTGTGTATCTAGTGAGCTCTTTATGGCGCTGTAGAGAAGGAAGGTGTCACTCAGTAAGCCATATTGGTCTCTCAGGTCTTGGATGGTCAGGAGGACCCTGTTGGAGAACATGTCACCAATTGTGTTAATGCCAGCGGGTGCCCATGCCAATAGTGATTTAGCCGTAAGTATACTGCATCCCATACGGATCCCTTTGAGTGGCAATGTTTGGGAGTAAGGTCTTGGTCTCGCAGTGCATGGAAAATCTTGTTGCAGACAGCCCGGGACAGTGCTCAGTAGCAAGGAGGGTGGTCCCGGGTAGGTAGAACCAGGGAACAAGGCTCTGTGCATGGCACCCTCCTGTGTCTGTGAATATGATAGCCCTGACTAACATTCATAGGGGCATATTTAGTAGAAAATGACGCAACGCGGCACTGCAAGCCATCTTGCTGCGCTGAGCTGCGTCATTAGGAAAGTGCAGGGATGCGTTGTATACACAGCAATACAACACAACCCTGTGCTTTCCTCTGCGCTGACGCACAATTGGCTGCCTAGCCCCAATGCAGGCACCCTTGCACAATGGGATGATTGTTTTTGTGGAGGAAGGGACACCTTCCTGCACAAAAACAATCATTGATGGCGTTTTCCTCCTTCTATTTGTGCTGCAGAATGCAGCACACATAGAGCAAAAACCAAGGAGAAATAAAGGTATTTCTCCTCATTGCGCCACTTTTACTCCTCCCCTGGGGAGGCGTTAGAATTTGATGCATTCCCAGGTTTATGAAACCTTGTAAATCTGGCAATACGTCAGAATCCATGGGTGTTGCGTGGGAACACACAGAGCAACACCCATGGAACGCCTCTTTTTTGTAGAGTAATGCGTGAAAGGGGGCCATATATACAAGGTCATGAAAATCCACGCAAGGTGGCTTTGCGTGGCCTTGTAAATATGGTTTAGCATTGTGCGCCACCGGGGCGTCTAAAAAAGTGACGCTCTTTTGGTGCTGGGGCCTTGTGAATATGCCCCATAGTATCTAGCTAGCCTATTCTCCACCCACTGGAGTTGTGCAGCTCGGTAATAGTTGAAAAAATCCAGCGCTCTTAAAACGCCTCCAGAGGTTGGTAAGTTTAGTTTAGATTGTACCATTTTTCTTCTCCCCTTCACCAGATAAGGTCGGCCAGAAGGGAATCGCGCTCATGAAATGTTTGAGGGGCAACAAAAACCAGGAGATTTGTGAAAAAGTAAAGGAGGCGAGGGAGCTTCACCATTTTTGTCATGGCTATATGTCACATCAGACAACAAGGGGAAGTCCAAAATGCGAATTGTGAATGCAACGATCTAATGGCCCTGTCCAAGTTACCCTCCAGTAGGACTGCCTAGATATTTAAAAGTGAGAGGGGCCCATGTTATATATCCGTCCCCCAGTTGAATTCATGTTCTGGTAGCTTTTTCTGGAGAGCAAATACAAGAGACTTATTGTAATTGGACAAGGTAAGAAGGGTAGGCAGTTCCTAGTGAAATGTGCTTGTCTGCTCAGGTCAGTTAGGTTCCACAGAGTATGCTGGGAGCATGAGTATGCAGGGACAAATGCCCTCAGCGCAATATTTTTTCTTAAAAACCCTCTAATTGACACACGAGGACGATAGACATTCCTCGATAAATTAATCAAACATTTGTTGTGGTCACCATGATCAGTTACACAACATACCACTTGCTTGACAGCACCCACCCATAAATCATCATATAGCTTTTTAGACCACTAACAAGATGTCCACTATGGTTTCACATAGAAGAGAGAGTGTCTTCGCTCTCAATTAAGATAAAAGAATGGACACACCAATTCATGTTTAAAGTTCCCGCTCCAGTGGTTAATCTACTGAGCACTTCCATGACCAAAACTCCTACTCGAGTTTCACTACTCGGGATAGAGGGTCAATACTGACTTTTCCGACATTCACAATTAATACAAACATGCCCCGGATAACATCATGCCAATTTGATAATACGCTCCTCGTGAAGAAAAACCCAAAACAATTTACACACAAGGACTAAGACATTCCTCGATGTTATTTGAAAAAATACTTGGTCCTTATGATCGTCTAAATTTGATACTATTGGCTTGATAACGTTCAATTGCAATTGACTATCTAGGCTCCCCATAACAGTGACAAGATGGCCTCCACAGTTTCCCTTACACAAGAGAAAGTGTTTCCTCTCTCGTCTAAGACAGAACAAACGAACATACCAGGCAGCCTCGAGACTTCTTGCTCTAGCGGTTACAATCGTGGCATGTCCGTAATTCTCAAAACCTATCCCCATTTAACAGAGCGGGAAACAGGTTAAATACTGGAATCTGCGCCGCCCGGCACTTCCTAGTTGGCCGGCATGGTGTGTTGATCTGCATAACTTGTAAGTAGGGCATAGCCGACTGCTCTAAAATATAATAGAGAGGGTAAGTTTATACCACTTTCCTACAGATTGTAAAAACTCAGGTCTATTGACCTACTACATTGGTGTTTTTCAGCATGCAATATAACGTGCTGCTGTGCACGACTCGAGGAGTCTTGTGCATTACCCGAGTTGGGTAAGTTGTTACCATAATCAACAGAATGTGTTGAATTTTTAAGAAATATGTCATGTCATCTATATGGTGTTTGTCACTTTTATTTCTTCAAATACATGGGACACAACTGAGATTAAGCACAAAAAAACGCAGAGCATGCATTGATGTCTAATTTTTCACTTTTATTCTTCTTCAGTACTGCAACAAATAAATGCAAATTGCTGATGTTAATTGTCTTCATACTACAGGTCATTGCCAAAACTAGGTATTTAAAATTAATACCCAGAGAGGTATGTGTGCTTGGGAGTAGACATATGAACCTATATATTGAAACTCCAGTCACTTGGTAAATTAGGTAACACAGGTCCTGAAGAAAAGCTGCTAGATCATTGATATGACTAAATTAAGCTTGAAACATATTGACCTACGACAATCTTAGATAATAATTTCTAGTAGATAGCGTCATCAATTTTAATATAGGTAAGAGGACTTGTTCATTAGCATTTTTCCTGAGAAGTACCTCTTATCCTATTTTTAACCTCACATGTTTTTGCACTTACACATTGAATACACCAATCTACATTTAAACCCACAGACCCACACTTCACCAAACGGCTTACGAAAAGATCTCTGATGAAGAACCCCATTGAGGGTGCCCGTCGGGCATTGCTGTGCCGGCCCAACGTGGAGCAAAAGCCCAATGATGACGCATGACACCTATCTAGGTGTGTGAGGGCATTTGTTCCTGCAGAGTCAAGCTCCCAGCATACTCGGTTGAACCAAACTGACCTAAGCAGACAAACATATTTCACTAGGAACTGCATACCCTTCTTACCTTGTCTAATTACCTGGAGCATGTATGCTCTACCTTGATGAGCTCCAAGCCCCTCTCTTTTGATACATATGATTTACGCTGCGGCTCAGCCGTGGGACTTGCTTTCATAAAGAAGTAGCTTAACAGCACTTCACTATAGGTGTGATCGTTTGACACCCCCCAACAAATCTGTACTGCCAATCTTCACAGTCCTTCCACTCAGATTGAGACATAATTCACTATCAATGAAAACCTAGGCCTGAGGTTTGGGGACGAGGTCGTCAATGATATCTTAAGAACACCATCATTGCTAGAAGCGGATGGCTCTATCCCTTCCAACAGCCCTAAGATTGGAACAGTCTTATCACGATGAAAAGACAATTGATCAAGATAATATTACATGTGGCCATTATGAACGAATATCTAAGGGCTAATATTTGCCCTAATGGATTGGTGGTGACCAATGTTCAGTGGATTTTTCTTGAAGATGTTACCTTCAAGAAAGAATGGTTCCAGGTGGCTTGGAAATGCACCAGGGACTGGTTAGTACTGATCATCAACACAGCAAAACGCCTTGCTGACACATTGATAATTAAGATCAATATTGCTGAAGGAGCCCTAAAAACTAGCATCCAACCAACCTCCTATAAAACAAGACTAGCGGAAATCAACAACGAGATTACAGAAAGCAGAACATATCTGACCAAGCAAAAAATAACAAAACTGCAGAAGGATATCAAAAAAATCAGCACAGAAAAAATCTACCCTTACCTGAAAGCTGACTATGCTGAAAATATAAGAGATACTTCATCAGACAAAAGTTTACCCTCCTGTAGGAGAAAGAACTCCTCTAAAAGCAATTCCAGCTCGGATAGTTGGAATAGCGACCAGAGTAGGAGGACACCTCCCCCACCACAACAATATGGGTGTGGGATGATGCCCTTACAGGGACCACCAATGTGGCATTATCTGATGTTTTCTCAAGGCCCACACCATCCTTTTCATACACCCTGCCATGGTCCCCCATGAACTAGTGACGTTTGAACAGTATGTTCACAAAGAGATATGGAACACCTTTTACTCACCAAGTTTCCACAATATGTCGAAGACAGAACTTGAAGCAATCAGGGCCTTGGCTGATGACAAAGAGGTCACGATAAAACAGGCTGATAAGGGGGGTGCCACTGTAATCATGGCCACCACAGATTACGAGAATGAATGCTCACGCCAACTTGCTGATCAAAGATATTATATAACCATCAGACAGGACCCTACAACATGGCTGAAAACACAGATAGGCTCCATGGTATCCATAGCTGAAACACAAAGGTAGATCACAAAGAATGAAGCAAACTTTTTAGAAAACAAACATCCAGGGGTCGCATACTTTTACACCCTCTCAAAGATTCACAAGGAATTTCCCCTCCACCAGGCAGACCCATAGTCTCTGGGATTAACTCCCTCTTGGAACCACTTTCCAAGTTTTGTGACTATGGAAAATGGGTTCAGATAATAAGGGAAACAAAACCAAAGAGCAAACCTGTAATAACAGCAGCAGGAACACAACAGAGCACAAGGAGACTCAACAGAAGTCTGTTGCAAGCCGCTGCACTCGGTGCTCACAGGCCTGAAATAGCTGGAGGCTTAAGGGAGGAGCACAGGTGCATGGGAAAGCCAGGTGTAAGCACTTAACCAGGTGCAGGGAATCAGGGAACCACCAATGAAGCAAAGGATGAACTGGGACGTGGAGAAGGGAAGACCAGGGGAACCATGAGACACAACACAGGGAATAGGAAAGCCTGGAATGGAGTATGGATTAGTGCAAACATAGAGAAGGGTCCAGAATGCAAATATAAAGAGTTCGGAATAACTGTAGAATCCAAGAACCATGCTAGTGAACAGGAAACTGCCACCAGGATGTGATCTAGGAAGGGTCTGAATACAGAGAGAACTACAACTACCATAATCCATCAGGGAAGTGGAACAGAAACCTGGACTAAAAGGTGAAGTAAAACAATGCATGGTAAGTGTTGATGTGTATGTTGTCTTATACTGCTGTAGAGGCAGGTTCGTAAAGGGCTCTCATGAGTGACATCTAGTGGCAGGATGGCAGAATCCTGACACCTTTAATGGGTTTTGGTCCGTTTTGGTCCGAAAGGGTCTTACCCCAATAGGTTGTGCATTAAATGAAGTTGAGGATATTTGTGGTGCATACTATTCGGTCTAGCCTTACATGCAGTTTGTGGAGGGAGGGTGTGGAAGCAAAAAAGGTATATTCTCTATGTTGTGGGTTTTTAGTCTGCCAAGCGTCTGACAGGGATCAGTTATGTGTCCAAACTGCCAGGGTTTATGAGTGTCCGGTGTACCGGGGGGGTAGGAGATCTCTCAAGAGAAACATCTAGAACACAGTTGAAGTCTCCCTGCCAACATCCATGGGACCAGGGCCCAACCTGCTAGTTTTACAGAGAGGGAATCTAAGAATCGGAGCTGGTCGGAGTTTGGCGCATAAATGCTCCCCACTAAGTTAGTGGGGAGCCATCCAGGCTGTAGTGTAGGACAGCGCAGTAACAACATGGATAGAGACAAGCTCCTCGAGAAGTCCAGAAGTAGAAGAACAAATTAACAGGCAGGGCTCTTAAATAAAGCATAGTTTAGAACCACACCTCATGTCCGTGTGATCTGTCTGCCCTGCACTCCAGACATAACAACTGGCGACGAAGGAAGGAAACAAACCCATGAGCATGCTGATGACTACTGCAAGTTGTGTTTACTGATGCCGATGGAGGGAGCTTGACCCTACTCTAGATAGGTGAGTCACACGCACTGCTGCTTCAGCGCTAGAGTCACATCATAAAGACTCTTCTTTGACACTCCCAGAAAGAAGGCCGCTACCCAAAGCGATCACCGGAACACTTGTAAACTGTGGCTGTGACAAAGTTGCAAGTCAACCCCCTAGATCAAAGGGAAGGCTATTAGAAGAGCAGCCTCAGAGTGGCCATTCAAAACACAGCACACTGGTAGAAAAAAGAAGTGTAGTGCGAGATCTCGAGAACTTCGAACTCTTGGGAGATTACACCAGGCGGCCATTTTAAAGTCAGGCACCCTATGCAAATGAATGGGGCGGCCATTTAAAGGTCACGCACTGATCGAGTGCTGACCTCCACCTCGGCTACAGTATACATTCTGTGAAAACAATAACAAACAGAAAATGACTAACAAAGAGGAAATTAATGAGACATTTTACTGCGAAAGTACAATAAAAGAAATGGCAAAAACCATGCAAAGAAATATAATGACTTTTAAAAACACAGTTGAGTGCAAAGGATACCTCAAAATGTGTCAAATAAAATAAGTTTCAATAGTGGACAAAGAAAAACAAGCAGCATCTGTTGGGCCAAGCAAGAAAACTGTAATAGCACATTGCCACACAAAACACACTCTAACAAAAAAACTGTGCGAGAAGTGCACTTAGCAAACAACTACCTTAGAGAACATCATATGATTAAGTTGCCAATCTAATTACTTTGTGCCCAACTATCTGTGCAAGTCAAATCAATTGCCTCATGTGAATGAACTTTAAATGGTGATACAAAACAAAACAAAATATACATACTGCAAATAGGAAGAGACATTAATAGACGACCTCGTAGCAAACATGATCTTTCCTGAAGAGAGAGGATCACAAAGCTTGACTCCCTACCTCGAAGTGTCACCCCCAGTCACAGAGGCTGATACGCAGAGGGGCACATTTACAAGAAAAATGACAGAGCGTGGCATTAGCCTTCTTGGCTTAATGCCACGCTCCGTCACTTTTGAAACGCAGGACTGCAAAGTATTTACAACAATATGGTGCAGCCTTGCGTTTCCCCCTGTGCTGGCGCTAATTACAGCTGCCTACTGCCAACGCAGGCACCCTTGCACCATAGTGCAAGGGTGCCTGCATTGTGGGAATGATTGTTTATGTGCAGGAAGGTGTGCCTTCCTGCACATAAACTAATTTTAAATGGAGATTTGTAACTTCTATGTGTGCTGCTTCGTGCAGCACACATAGAAGTTACAACTCGTCATTTTAAAATGATTTTTATGTGCAGGAAGGGACACCTTCCTGCACAAAATAATCATTCATGGCAGTTTTGCTGTTTCTATGTGTGCTGCACAATGCAGCACACATAGCAGCTAACAAACGAGGAGAAATAAAGCATTTCTCCTCGTTGCGCCATGTTAAGACCAGTTTTTTGTCTTAATTTTGGCACTGACCCATATTTACGCCACCCCTTGTAAATATGGGGCAACGTCAAAATCAATGGGTGTTGTGGCCGAACGCTCACCCCAACACCCATTGCCCACCCCTTTCACGCTAAGTATAGCGTGAAAGGGTGCCTTATTTACAAGAGCGATACCAAAGGGGATGATGGACCGGAACGTTAGAGCATATCAAATACTCACCCCCAGTCAACTGATCTGGGTTTAATCCATCATCATTCTTTAGCTCACTCCACCACCCCAGTTCAGACATGGCCATATGCAAATCAGTCTGACCCTGTGCCTCATGGGAACAGTCAGTCCGAACTGCCAAGCCATGTCTTTCCTGGACCGGAAACAAGCATCCTGGGACCGGTTTCGGGTTC
This sequence comes from Calotriton arnoldi, assembly GCA_963921515.1. Classification (NCBI taxonomy): domain Eukaryota; kingdom Metazoa; phylum Chordata; class Amphibia; order Caudata; family Salamandridae; genus Calotriton; species Calotriton arnoldi. The sequence goes on from CAWUFW010014874.1 coordinate 274,499, forward strand.
AAAACCCTCATCAGCCAGGCTATCTTGAATCCAGTGGCAAAGTGAGCAAGGGACCCACGTCTGGGCATACCCTGCCAACTTAGAGGCGAACAAAGCGATACCAAAGGGGATGATGGACGGAGCGCTAGAGCAAATCAAACACTCACCCCCAGTCAACTGATCTGGGTTTAATCCATCATCATTCTTTAGCTCACTCCACCACCCCAGTTCAGACATGGCCATATGCAAATCAGTCTGACCCTGTGCCTCATGGGAACAGTCCAGCCCGAACTGCCAAGCCATATCTTCCCTGGACCGGAAACAAGCATCCTGGGACCGGTTTCGGGTTCAAAACCCTCATCAGCCAGGCTATCTTGAATCCAGTGGCAAAGTGAGCAAGGGATCGGGTTCAAATGATGATGGATTAAACCCAGATCAGTTGACTGGGGGTGAGTGTTTGATTTGCTCTAACGCTCCGTCCATCATCCCCTTTGGTATCGCTTTGTACGCCCTAAGTTGGCAGGGTATGCCCAGACGTGGGTCCCTTGCTCACTTTGCCACTGGATTCACGATAGCCTGGCTGATGAGGGTTATGAACCCGAAACCGGTCCCAGGATGCTTGTTTCCGGTCCAGGGAAGACATGGCTTGGCAGTTCGGGCTGGACTGTTCCCATGAGGCACAGGGTCAGACTGATTTGCATATGGCCATGTCTGAACTGGGGTGGTGGAGTGAGCTAAAGAATGATGATGGATTAAACCCAGATCAGTTGACTGGGGGTGAGTGTTTGATTTGCTCTAACGCTCCGTCCATCATCCCCTTTGGTATCGCTTTGTTCGCCCTAAGTTGGCAGGGTATGCCCAGACGTGGGTCCCTTGCTCACTTTGCCACTGGATTCACGATAGCCTGGCTGATGAGGGTTATGAACCCGAAACCGGTCCCAGGATGCTTGTTTCCGGTCCAGGGAAGACATGGCTTGGCAGTTCGGGCTGGACTGTTCCCATGAGGCACAGGGTCAGACTGAGTTTGCATATGGCCATGTCTGAACTGGGGTGGTGGAAGTGAGCTAAAGAATGATGATGGATTAAACCCAGATCAGTTGACTGGGGGTGAGTGTTTGATTTGCTCTAACGCTCTGTCCATCATCCCCTTTAGTATCGCTTTGTTCGCCTAAGTTGGCAGGGTATGCCCAGGCGTGGGTCCCTTGCTCACTTTGCCACTGGATTCACGATAGCCTGGCTGATGAGGGTTGTGAACCTGAAACCGGTCCCAGGATGCTTGTTTCCGGTCCAGGGAAGACATGGCTTGGCAGTTCGGGCTGGACTGTTCCCATGAGGCACAGGGTCAGACTGATTTGCATATGGCCATGTCTGAACTGGGGTGGTGGAGTGAGCTAAAGAATGATGATGGATTAAACCCAGATCAGTTGACTGGGGGTGAGTGTTTGATTTGCTCTAACGCTCCGTCCATCATCCCCTTTGGTATCGCTTTGTTCGCCCTAAGTTGGCAGGGTATGCCCAGACGTGGGTCCCTTGCTCACTTTGCCACAGGATTCACGATAGCCTGGCTGATGAGGGTTATGAACCCGAAACCGGTCCCAGGATGCTTGTTTCCGGTCCAGGGAAGACATGGCTTGGCAGTTCGGGCTGGACTGTTCCCATGAGGCACAGGGTCAGACTGATTTGCATATGGCCATGTCTGAACTGGGGTGGTGGAGTGAGCTAAAGAATGATGATGGATTAAACCCAGATCAGTTGACTAGGGGTAAGTGTTTGATTTGCTCTAACGCTCCGTCCATCATCCCCTTTGGTATCGCCTTATTTACAAGACAGCATTAAGCCACGTTAAGTGGCTTAACACTGCCTTGTAAATAAAGCGAAGCTCGTATCGCCAGAGGAACGTCGGAAAAAGTGACGTTCCTGTGGCTATAAGGGCTTGTAAATATGCCCCAGAGTTTGGGACTGAGATGGAAGCTGTGGCTAGAGAGAGTAGATAACGTTCTCAGAGCAGTAGAATGAAAAGATAGAACGAAACTGAGGCTTCTGATCGATGTAGTAGTCCATAAAGGCCAGTGCCTAATTAGGACCTTTTCCAGAAAAAGACTGAGATGTACATGAAGCTCAAAGAAGCATTGTGGGCATATTTCAACTCTAAGAGAAATATGGACCAAGAACGTCACAACTTCATTTCAGCACGCCAGGAGATAGGCAAATCCTTAACAGCTTTCATTGTGAGGTTAGAAAATCTGGTTCAACATTGCTCCTTCAATACATTCACCAATTAGGACACAGTTCGACTGCAAGTCATTGAGGGCTGCCTATCACGCAACGTAAACTTCTCAAAAAGCCAATCACATTAGGAGAAATCCGTGTGAAGGACAAAACTGGGGAACTGGTCAAAGACAAAGGAGCACAGACTAATGCAAGGAAGGTGACCAAAAAAGAAGGAGTGTCTCTCACACAATCAAGAAAGACCTATAATACCAAGAGAAATGCAAAGGGAAGAGAGAAAATGAGAGTTCTCAGGAGAAGCAAGATTGGACAGCAGTGAGACACCACAGAAGAAGATATGACACACAATACTATTGTTCTATGCACCCACCAGGAGAGTGTGGCAGAGTCCTGGTACAGTAGAAGAACAAAGTAACAGGCAGGGCTCTTAAATAAAGCATAGTTTAGAACCATACCTCGTGTCCGTGTTATATGTCCACCCTGCACTCAGGAGCGGCTCCTTCGTGAGAGCTGAGAAGCGTCGCCCTGCAAACAAAAGCCTAGAGCAGCTAAAAAATAAAATGGTAATAAAGTTTATTTATTACCATTTTGTTTTCCAGCGACCCGCTCTGAACCGAGTGTCAGGACAGGGTGGGGCCATTTCTGGTGAGTGGTAGCACGGAGCTGTGTACTTATGCTTAAAGTGTGCGTGTCCCTTTGGCCGGCCGTCTTGCGACAGCCAGCCAACCATGCGCGTTTTAAACTTCTCTAACCTAGCTGTCTTTGACCGCTGGGTTAGAGAAAGAACAGGCCTTAAGCGCTCTTAAGAGCACTGAGAGAGGCCGCTCCCTCCAATCCTGATGCTGCTCCAATCCTGACGCTTCTCTCATGCTGTGAAAGCAGTGCCAGGTTTGGGTAGTGCAGTTTCATGGGTCCGGGACTTCCAGGAGGGAAGACATCTGAGGGGGGACGACGTCGTGCAGCAAGTGAGAAAGGTAAGTTGCTTTTTTTTAAATTATTTTAATATCACCCATATGTTTGCCCACCTCACCTCTGTAATTACTTGCCAGCCGCCACTGCCTTCACTCCAGACATAACAACCCCTCCATCTGCGACGGAGTTGACCCCCCTTCAGATGCCTCAAGGTGGGTTTCTTGAAGATAGATTATACCGTCTCCTACCTGCTTCAGGTGCATATATTCTATAGTGTTTGCTGGCAGAGTCCATGCCCCTAATATCCCAGGATAAGAAGGTGTATCTACGCTGCCATATGTCAAAGATGTGCAAGTGAGGTAAGATAAAGAAGCAGGGTGGGGGTTCCATATGTGGAGTCATGGCCAGAATTGGGAAAGCGTGTTTTGTACTGTATTGGTGTTGAGATATCCTTAGTGTAACAAGAACTTTTCTCTTAACTTCGTAGGACGGAGGCCAACAGGCCAACCAGAACATGTAAACCCTTACTCCCCAAGATAGAGGGCAACAGAAAAATCTGATGACTACTAGTCGAATAGTCCAGATAGATCTCAGTATGGTACCTGGGTAGTAACTCTAATGACACACCCTGAGCAGGTGTATCTCAGTACGATACCAGGGTAGTAACTCTAATGACACACCCTGAGCGGGTGTATCTCAGTACGGTGCCAGGGTAGTGACTCTAATGACACACCCTGAGCAGGTGAATCTCAGTACGATACCAGGGTAGTAACTCTAATGACACGCCCTGAGCGGGTGTATCTCAGTACGGTGCCAGGGTAGTGACTCTAGGGACACACCCTGAGCAGCTGTATCTCAGTACGGTGCCAGGGTAGTGACTCTAAGCACACACCCTGCGCAGGTGTATCTCAGTACGGCGCAAGGGTAGTGACTCTAGGAACCCACCCTGCGCAGGTGTATATCAGTACGGCGCTAGGGTAGTGACTCTAGGGACACACCCTACGCAGGTGTATCTATCTCAGTACGGCACCAGGGTAGTGACTCTAGGCACACACCCTGCGCAGGTGTATCTCAGTACGGCGCAAGGGTAGTGACTCTAGGGACACACCCTGCACAGGTGTATATCAGTACGGCGCTAGGGTAGTGACTCTAGGGACACACCCTGAGCAGGTGTATCTCAGTACGGCGCCAGGCACACCCTGCACAGGTGTAGCTCTATACGGCGCCAGGGTAGTGACTCTAGGGACACACCCTGCGCAGGTGTATCTCAGTACGGCGCCAGGGTAGTGACTCTAGGGACACACCCTGTGCAGGTGTATCTATCTCAGTACAGCGCCAGGGTAGTGGCTCTTAAGGACACACCCTGAGCAGGTCTATCTCAGTACGGCACCAGGCACACCCTGCGCAGGTGTATCTCCGTATGGCGCCAGGGTAGTGACTCTAGGGACACACCCTGCGCAGGTGTATCTCTGAGTACGGAGCTAGGGTAGTGACTCTAGGGACACACGCCGAGCAGGTGTATCTCACTACTGCGCCAGGCACACCCTGCGCAGGTGTATCTCCGTACGGCGCCAGGGTAGTGACTCTAGGGACACACCCTGAGCAGGTCTATCTCAGTATGGCGCCAGGGTAGTGACTTTTAAGGACACACCCTGAGCAGGTCTATCTCAGTACGGCGCCAAGGTAGTGACTCTTAAGGACACACCCTGAGCAGGTCTATCTCAGTACGGCGCCAGGGTAGTGACTCTAGGGACACACCCTGCGCAGGTGAATCTCAGTATGGCGCCAGGGTAGTGACTCTAGGGACACATCCTGCGCAGGTGTATCTCAGTACGGCGCTAGGGTAGTGACTATAGGGACACACCCTGAGCAGGTGTATCTCAGTATGGGGCCAGGGTAGTGACCCTAGGGACACACCCTGCGCAGGTGTATCTCAGTACGGCGCCAGGGTAGTGACTCTTAAGGGCACACCCTGCGCAGGTGTATCTCAGTACGGCGCCAGGGTAGTGACTCTTAAGGACACACCCTGAGCAGGTGTATCTCAGTACGGGGCCAGGGTAGTGACCAGTGGCGGCTCGCATAGGGCGTGCTGCGGGGCGGTGGGGCGGGGGAGGGGCAGGGTGGGGGTTAGTAAACTCAGACATACGGCGGAACGGAGGAACGTAATATTGCTTTCCTCCGTTCCGTCGTATAGTCCGAGGTCGCTACCCCCCACCCTGTCCCTCCCCGCCTCACCGCTCGCAGCACGCCCTATGTGAGCCGCCACTGGTAGTGACCCTAGGGACACACCCTGAGCAGGTGTATCTCAGTACGGGGCCTGGGTAGTGACCCTAGGGACACACCCTGTGCAGGTGTATCTCAGTACGGGGCCTGGGTAGTGACCCTAGGGACATACCCTGCGCATGTGTATCTCAGTACGGCGCCAGGCACACCCTGCGCAGGTGTATCTCAGTACGGCCCCAGGCACACCCTGCGCAGGTGTATCTCAGTACAGGGCCAGGGTAGTGACCCTAGGTACACACCCTGAGGAGTTGTATCTCAGTACGGGGCCAGGGTAGTGACCCTAGGGACACACCCTGAGCAGGTGTATCTCAGTACGGTGCCAGGGTAGTGTCTCTAATGACACACCCTGAGCAGGTGTCTGTGGCAATAGCTGGCGAGGGGAGGGGGGGTAGCCAGCGCCCTAGGGATATATGGGTACAACAATGAGCTGGCCCGACAAACTACATGAGATTGTGAGACATACTTGTAAGGGGAGCCCCCTGTTAATAGGGATGGGGTTGTTGAGGGAGGGAAAAATGTCCCTGTTGTAATAGAGCATAGGAGTGTTGAAGGCCCGTTTGTGGGGTGGTGGCGCCCAGTGCTTTTAGTCGGTGTATATAAGGTGCTGGTGTGCAGCATCAAACCTGGGAGAGTAGACTGTTAGAAGGTGCAGAGAAGTGGATCACAACGCGATTTAGAAGATGTCACCTGCTGTCTGGGGTTTACTTGTGGGATCGCCAAGGTGGATCCCGCGGAGTCCGAATGGGATGAGTTCGTTCCTGTGTAACCACTGGAGGGAATGCCATGGGGATCCTCAATGTAGCAGCCGACAGAAGGGCAGCCTGGCGCCCTCAGAGGCCTGTCCGAGGCCTCGGGCACCTGTCCTTGCAGTCTTCCTAGCCCCTGCTGGCCTCGTGGAATAGGGTCAGGGCGGGGCAGGGCGATCTTGTCGCTTTCACATTTTAACGAGTTCAAGCTGCAGTTTACCCAAAAGCCGTTGTGTAGTTCCAATAAATCTATAGGCTGTAATTTTGCTGTAAAAGCAGTAGCCTGCCTTTTAAATCAGTGGTTTTGGCAACTATTGCAGTTTTCTCTAGTTTAAAAGGCTGATTTTTCAGTTACAATGGTGCGATTTCTCTTCTTTAGACTCCCCGCCCCCCCCCCCCCCCTTCATAAGATTTTCTTCACTCCAATGAACTCTATGGGCGGCTAATACAGTTTTCCCTCTTCCTGTGTCAAGATTTCAATCTGCAGTACTTCGAATTCAGGAAAGGTTGGTGTCATTAACATAAATATTGGGTCATTTCTGAAAGGAAGGTCAGCTTCACTCACAGGAGCCCCAGGGTGACTTACACAGCTCAGGGTGGTTTAAAGGTGACAGTGCAGATCTCTCTGTCCCCTTTTACATTATTTCTGTTTTCAGCTTTGGAATGTGTCTGACTTTTAAACCTCTCCCTCCAGGACCTTTCAAATGTTGGAGGCAAGTACGGGCACTGCTGCTGGCAGCTGTCCACGCCGAGCCGGCCAAGTTCCTATTTTAGGCGCCCCGCCATTCCTGACCTCAGTTAGAAATTCGGGTCTGGAATTCAGAACCGTACAAAAGCCTGCTTAGCCTCTGCTTTATCATTTCTCAGCGCCTAGAAATTATGTTGGACGTATAGCGAGCTGTAAAAATAATGTGCTTACTGTCAAGTGGCCGACGGGTAAAAGTGATCGTTAGTTTACTGTCGGCCTCCCCTGGTATCGGCCTACAAGAACCTCTGGCTGTGCCGGTTTGATACCAATATTGGCCCCTGGGTCTGGTTGCTCCCACTTTGTTTGAATAAATGGTAAACACGTGAAGCTGGATGTCTCTGTTTTAGATTAACATTCGTAAGTAGTTCCTATCACTGTGCCTGTTTTAGAGAAGCTTTGCTCTTTACGTTTCTTTGGCTATCATGTTATACATTAACATTGGTCCATAGGTGACTGCGGTTGCCCATGTTTTAGATGAACAATCCTGTTGGTTCTGTGGATTTCACTTTTTTAGATTAATTTACTGTGGTTGTGTCTGCTGCTAATGAACATCAGTACATATGCTTCTCCAGTATATCTGTATTTTGTATCTCTGGCCTATCGCATATCCAGAGGTGTTCCTTGGATCATCCCCTTTCAGCCATTGGTTCATTAAGGTCAGACCCCTTCAGCCATTGGTTCATTAAGGTCAGACCCCTTCAGCCATTGGTTCATTTAGGTCAGACCCCTTCAGCCATTGCTGGAAGAAAGCGTCATTCACATTTTGGAACAGGCCAGAGGAGTCTTTCAGTCTTGCTACTCTTGGATATTATGCCTGTTCGCCTGCACGAAGAGTGCTTCCAGGGACATCTTAAGGATTTTGGGGGCCCTGGGCAAAACGAATTTTGGGGGCCCCTTTTCGGAACAGCATTCAATTTATGATCCAGTTCAGCTCTTTCATGCAATCTTTGGCCAGGTCACTGACAGTGCACAGGCACACTGGTCCAAATTCTAAATGTGTTTACATCTAATATTCAGGGACCACGTGTGTTTTCAATATTGTTCTACAGCAGCGGCTCACTAATATTACTGCAAATAATCTCTGTGACACCCTCCCATTTCTCATATGTGAGGTCCTGTTTTGATCTAAAAGAACTTTTTTATGGATGTTGCATGAATCAAAAACAAAACATTTATCTGCAAAATGTCTGTAATAGACTCACACTTCACTCACATTAAAAAATAAATTAAGAGGAAACGGTATTTAAAACAATATGTTTAAGAATTGTTAAGCTCATCAGGGCAAGACTCTCTGCAGAACAGAGCTGGCTCTATCAGGGGGCCCCATGAAAGGCTGGGGCCCTGGACCAGAGCCCACTTTGCCCACGCCTTAAAATGTCTCTGAGTGCTTCTCATTGCAGTGCATGTAGGGTGGAGGAAAGCATCCTTGCACTGCAGTAGAGGTCCAATGTGTTCCTAAAAGTGTTTCCCCACTCCCTTTGATGCTGCTCCATTGGTGACTTAACACCTAATTAGGATGGTTTCACCAAAAAGTGGGTCTACATTTCTACTGATGTTACACCAATGGTGATTTTGCACCTAAAATAATTTTACACTCTAATGTGCTTTAGGCTTTTAAATGTTATTCACGCTCATGCTGATGTTGCGCCAATTGTGATTTTGCACTTCAGTGTGCTGTCAACCAAATGTGGTGCCATACCTAATGTAACATCATACCAACAGTTTTCTCTCTGCACTGAATGATTCTGTTCCTAATTATAGTACCACACTTTTAATGACTTTGTACAAAGAGTGATTTTATACTGAACTGCATTTGTGCTGCTAAATGAGATTTTTGCTCCGAAATGTTTTTGTGCACCCAAATGTGATTTTGCTCTTAAATGTGTTTTTGTATTTAAAAATATCTCCACATTCCTTTTGATGTTCCACCAAAGATGACTTTTCATCCAAATGTGATAAATGTGATTTTGCACATAAATATCTTTTTGCATCTAAAAGTAATTCCCCATCAATGTTTATAGTGCACCAGGGTAATTTAACACCTAGATGTGTGTTTGAACCTAAATGTAATTGATATTTGCCCCAAGTGTTTTCACACTCCTGTTAAAGATGTTGCACCACTGCTGATTTTACACTTTGAATGATTTTGCACCCACTTTTAATTTTACTCCTAAATGTGATACCACATTTTTGCTTACTTTACAAAAATTGTGATTATGCACCCAAATGCGATTTTGCACCTAAGTGTGATTTTGCACATAAATGTAACTTGTGAAATTAGCCTGGGCGGGCAAACAAGCTCGAATAAAGTGGCAAACGTTAACTTTGCCGTATCATATGGGGGGATTGGGAGCCCCAGATTTAAATCTATATTATAGAGCTGCGCAGTGCGCTCACGCTTATTACTGGATTTATGGCCCGCCGGATGCCCCCCACCTCCGACTAGAGACGCTTGTGGCGGAGCCGTTGCCTCTCCCAGCTTTGCTTTGTGAGGAAGCTGATCGCAGGACAGGCATATTGGATTCTATCAATGCTACACGTCATGCCTGGCGTTATCTGCTGCAGTTGCAGGCGGGCGCCCTGTTATATTCCCCGGTTATGCCACTAGACTGGGCTCGCTGGTTACGCCCCTGCAGAGACCAAGGGGTAGTACAAGCGCTTAATTCCTTGAACTTGCAGACGGCTGGGGACCTGTTTCACAATGGCGCGGGTAAGCGGTGGGAAGATCTGGGGCGGCAGGAACCTCCTCCTACTATGCTGCAACGCTTTCAGTTTCATAGAACCAGGCATGCACTGTGAGACCTGCTGGGTGGCGATCTACTTGAACCACCCGAGGTTGCGGATTTAACATATGTTATTAAAGCTCAGACGCCACGCAAGATAATCTCCAATGTGTATAGGATGGCTATGTCTCATAGGGCTCATCAGTACGCGAGGGCTCGGCTGGAGTGGCAACGTGATCTACAACAACCGATAGATGACGCCATGTGGACATATTGCTGTACTAGTACGCGGCGAATATCGCTAAACGGTAGGCACAGACTAGTCCATTTTAAGTACCTCCAAAGGGTGTATTACACCCCGGAGAGACTGCACAGGTACGGGTTGAGGGACTCCTCGGCCTGCGAAAGATGCACGGAAACAAGGGCCGACTTTATGCACTTGCCTGGGGTTGCCCAAGGATATACAAATTCTGGGAACTGGTTTTTAGAGAGTTGGCGAACATCACGGACTAGGAACTTCCCCGGAACCTGCTGTGGCTCTGCTGTTAATGTTATGTTAATGTTAATGAAGCTTGTAGAGCGCAACTGTTGCCCAAAGGCGTCCTGGCGCTAAGCGCTACCTAGTGGGTGTCCTAAGAGGAAGATTATTCAGAGAAAAGCCAGGTTTTCAACCCCTTCCTAAATGAAAGGAGATCCGTGGCCTTTCTCAAATGCACAGGAAGATCATTCCAAGCCCTGGCGGCACAATAAAAGAAACTCCTGCCACCCCAGCTGGCTTTCTTAACTCGGGGGATAGTCACTAGCTTTGCTTCCGAGGAACATAGCATTCTTCCAGGAACATACCAGAGTAATCGATTTCTCAGGTAAACTGGGCCACTGCCCACCAGGGCCTTAAAGACCATGCACAATGCTTTAAACCGTGCCCGTTGTTTCACTGGAAGCCAGTGGAGAGCTCGAAGACCCTTTCCCACTGAGACGAACCTGGGAGTGCCCGTTAGCAGTCTTGCTGCTGCATTTTGCACAATCTGGAGTCTATTAAGATGTTTCTTTTGTAAACTCAAATACAGACCATTGCAGTAATCCAGTCGTGACAAAACGAGCGCTGTGACTGCTGTCCTAAAGCTATCTTTAAGAAGAATTTTTTTATTTTTCTCAGCTTTCTGAGAAGAAAGAAGCTGGTGGAGACCACCCCACTAACATGATCACCAAAGGTTAGTTTATTATCCATCATCACACCCAGGTTCTTTGCTTTCGTAGTGGGGGCTGGAGGTATTCCCATTTCCTCTGGCCACCAGTCAGGTGTCCAGAGGTTGACATTGTTCCCAAATATCAAGACCTCCGTTTTACCGGCATTGAGCTTTAGGCAATTGGATGCCATCCAGCCTGCAACGGATTTCATGCAATCGTGACATCTCAGGCTGATCTCAGCTTCTTTACCCGGCTGAAGGGACAACACAATTTGAGTGTCGTCTGCATAAGAAGTCACCTTAAACCCAAAGGATCCGATCAGGGCCGCCAATGGGGACACATATATATTAAAAAGCGTGGGACTAAGAGACGCACCCTGTGGCACCCCGCACGGAAAGGAAAACGGCTTAGACCTATTCTTGCCCAGGTCCACCGTTTGGGTTCTATCCGTCAGAAATGATTTTAGAAGGTTCCAGGCCCTGCCCTGAACCCCTGCTGTAGATAGCCGGTCCATCAATACTTCATGATGGACCGTATCGGCAGGCCGCCGAGAGGTCTAACATGATCAGAATCGCAGCACCTCCTTGATCCAAGGCCTCTCTTATTTCCTCCAATGCTGGGCTACTCTAAAACAATTCCGCGAGCGCAGCGCAAATTGGTTGATATGGCATTGCTGCTGGCGAAGCGTAGAGTAGCGATTCATTGGCTCCGTGGTCCTACCCCCACTATGGCACAGTGGTCACGCGACATGCTATACTGCTGCACACAAACGGAGAATTTTAGTGAGTTATTACCCCCCAGGAGCCGTCCAAAAAACTTCTGGGAACTATATGTGACATACATTGCAGCCAAGGGACCAGATCAGACTGAAAATGCTAGTGGCCAAGCCCCTCAAGCCCACGACGTGCCAGAGGCCTGACCCTCCCCCCCCCCCTGTATTATTCTTCGAATGTGATCATTGACTGCAGAGCTGGGACCGTCCCTGCGTGGTGGCCCCTAGGGGCTTGCATAGAAGTGGCCAACATTGGTAGTGTGGGACCGTTTTGCATACTTAATGGTTTTTCTACGCAATGTGGTACTGAAAGGTAATGGATCTGGTTGTTTCAATGCTGATTGTCTCCAAAGTCTGGTACACGTGGGTCTCACAGTGATTATGATGTCGCTTTTTGCTTCTTGTTTGTTCTGTAAAACATTTGATAAATAAAGAAATTAAAAATAAAAAAAATAAAAATGTAACTTGTACTTCAAATGTTTTCCACACTCAAGCTGATGCACACCAAGAATGATTTTGCACACTGGTGTGCTATCAACTTGATGTGAGGTCATTCTAATGCACACTTCTAACACTTAATGTGAAAACTTACTGCCACATTTTCTCTCTATACCGAGTGGCGTCCCTTGCCTACATCTTGTGGCTGTTCTATACTGAACCTGCATCTCAAAAACAATACCTTGGGCGTGGCTTAGCCGCTCATGGAGTGAGACGCATTCTCTTGCGTCTCCGTACCCCTGCGGCCTTCTATAGCCAATCTTACAGCATCAATGCTGGTGGACCCACGCCGTGGATCACCCTGCACACCTGAAGTGGCGGAGAGCGTTCCGGGAGCTGGAAGGCGCTTCCCTGGCTCCCTGTAGACCGATCTACCCACTGCAATGGAGCTCCCTATCGGACAGCGTCCCCCATCTTAGGGCCTGCCGCGGAGTCAGGGAGCTGAGCGTGACCCTTGGGGGCCTTCTCATTGGCCTCTGGGGACTCCAGCGATCGCTCCATCCCAGTTGACTGGGAGAGGTGGCCCGAGTTCAACTGCATTCCTGCTGGATGGGCGGACCCGTCTGCCTGGACTCTACAGTGGCACTATTTTGCTGAGGTGAGGGGGCTCTCTGCCCTCTAAATCTGGTACCCGGTCTCCCGCTGCGGCCCCTGAGGTGGGAGCGGAGGTTGCGATCTGGAGCGGTGTGTGCGGCCTTGGGATTGCGCTGGGCCTGCTGCGTTGCAGCTTGATGAGGGAGCTTGGACCTGGCCTTGCCTGAAGTGGCGCCTCCCCTCGTGATCGCTGCTCCGCCACGTACCCCCGGCTCTTGCTGCTCCGGCTTGGGGACCGCTGCTGTTGCAGCGGGCCGCCCCTCCTCTCCCACTGGGGGGGTTGACGGTCTGTGCCTGCCTCCTCTGCTCTTGACGGCTGCTGACTTGGAGGCCCCCGCCCTGCTCTCTGCGGCCTTCCAGTGGCCTGCCCTTGGATTTTGCTTGCTGGTGGGGGCCCGGTGCCACGTAGGGCTGGCTCCCCAGCTCCTCTGACCTTGATGCACTCATCTGGGGGCTGTTGTGGATCGCTCCCTCTCTGTCGGTGGGACTGCTGCGCTGGGCCCCTGGCGGTGCTTGGGGAAGCGCCTGAATGCTCTGCCTGAACCTGGAGTCCCCTGGGGGCTGGAGACGCCTAATGGTGTACTAACCACATCCTAGAGGTAAGGGGTGATCGGCTGTGGGGTCGGCAGCGGACTTTGCTCCCCGCCCCTGCCTCTGAACTGCTCCCTGACTCCCATGCATGCAGATTGGCCGGACTTTGGTCTTACCTACTGCCTCAGCCACCTCCTAAACCCAGAGATCCTCGACAGTTGGAGACACCCATGGCTAATCACATCTTAGGGGCGGGGTGATCAGCTTTGGGATCACGCAGCAGGCTCTGCTCCCCTCCCCTGCCTCTGAGACATCGCTCGGTCCCCCTGCATGCAATTTGGTCAGACTTTTGATTTCCCTACTGCCTCCGCTACCTCCCACTGAGCCACATCTAGGCCTGGCCCATCCTTCTTCCTCCCCTTATAACTGTGTCACCCCTTCGGTTTTTAATGTGGCTCTGACCTGCCACCACCAACGGACACCTCTGCAGACCCTACCCCCTCCTCCTTCAGTGCTGCAACGCTGGGGCGTTGCCCTTCAGCCTGACTCTGCTTTGTTTTCACTGCTCACTAGAGCACCTGCGAGACCCCCTGCCTCATTCGGTCGTGGGACTGCCTGCCCACTGCAGGAACCCCGCTGACGCTTAATATTGCAGACTGGGTTATATCCCTGCCGACCCAGAAGAGACTTGGGTCCCCCCAACACCTAGCTGCAACTCATGCCAATTGTTGCATCTCGCTGTGGAGTCGTACCCACCACCAATAACCTTCAAACTGGAGGACTAGAGCCTGGTCCCCCAAAATCTACGTGCCCAAACCGTGCGCTGGTTACACATAGGTGTGAACGCCTTAGCTGGAATATGCCATGCACCAAAACTGGCAAAGAAACTGCGAACAGCCTGCCCAGAGACAATCCAGTCGCCTCTATGTGGCTCAAGTCTGGCCCTCCGACCCCAGCGCCCATGGACCTTCCACTGGAGGCCGAGGCCACTCCGCTCACACAAGCCTACATGAATACCTTTCTCCAAGAAATCAAATCTGAGATAGGCTCTCTAAAAACCGAATTCAAGACTTGCCTTAAAGACCTTAAGCGAGATATCACAGAGTTTGGGGGGGGGGGGTTTCGACGACCTGGAGCGCACGGGGGAAGCCCGATCAGAAGATCAAGAGAATCTATGGAGTAGAATGGCTATTCTTGAGGAACAACACACTGACCGTCAAATAAAACAGGAGGACTTGGAAAACAGAAGCAGGAGGAACAACCTCCATATAAGAGGCGTTCCTAGAGGGGCGGAGGGCTGAGACATTATGGTTTTTACGTCAGATCTGCTCCACAAGATTAGAGGCGATGATGACGCTTCCCCGCCTGCCCTTGACAGAGCCCATTGATTCGCCACACCTCCTGGTCATCCAGACTTTTTACCAGACATGCTTACAAGAGTGCACTGCTTCACCGAGAAAGAAGCTATTCTGAAGGCCTCATGACGCAAAACAGAGCTGACCTATAAGGGTATATCATTCAACTTTACCAGGACATTACCCCGGTAACGCTACGATGTCACAGAGACTTTAAACTGGTCACAGATAAGCTACGTGAACTGGACATTAAATATCAATGGGGCCACCCTTTTGCCTTGATCTTCACCTGGGAGGGCAGGCGTCGGGTACTGTGTTCCCTACGAGAAGCTAAGCAGCTCCTACAGCTTCCAGTGCCCTCACGTGAGGCTAGTCCCTCTCCTCTACCCAGCTTACCTCGAGAACCCACACACCGGAGTGGTCCACAGTGTCCCGGCCTAGCCGTTGAGCCCTCCCAAGTCAAGCAGGATATCAAACAGCACCTGCGGTCAATGGACGGTGTGCAATTGCCCACCCACTCTCGATCAGCCTCTGAATGAAGTTTGCCACCTTCCTGTCCTGTTTGAGTCACAGAACGTTTGTCTGCCCCGAATGCACCTTTAGTCTTGTTATACTATTACCATGTGCTCTACATTCCTGGCGGCGCTGTGCCCTGAACCTGCATACTCAGGAATGATTACCTAGGTGAACTGAATTTCCGGGTGCCGCCGTTCTCTACCGCAGGAGGCCTCGTCCACTGCGAGGGGGCGCTCCTGAAGCCCCGCCACTATCATGGAATGGGACTCTGCAGTGGGGTCCTCCCCTCACCCTACCGTTTGCTGGCCGTGGAGACGGGCTCCGAGACCTGCGACGATGCTCTTTATGTCCGACCTGTCCAGTCCTACCCTTTGGAGAGTGACTTCTCCAGAATGGCCCGTGCCCTGGCTATTGGGCTATTCCTGGAATAGAATGGAGTTTTTTTGGCACTGTTGGCCTATCATTGTTGATGGTTTCTCCCTGCTTTCCTCCTCTTTTCTTTCTTACACTCGTGGGGGCTTGGGGTGGAAGAAGAGATCATATTGGGCTGCTCTCCATTTAGTGTTGGGTCTCACACAGGGTCTATCACCAATTTCGACTATTGCCACTATCCCTGGCCTTCACTCTCCTGGGCCCTTCTCGCCCTCTCCCCCTTATAAATAACATGGCTGTGACTCGCCACATGTGCTTACGACTGCTCCTGGAACGTGTAAGTCGGCCCTGGGGGACGACACCTCTACGTGCCAATCCTATGTTAGTAACAGCCCCCCTTGCTCTTGCATCAAATTTCTCTCCCTTAGCGTGAGGGGTCTTAATGCCCCCAACAAAAGGCGTCAGGTCTGGTGCTGCTTACTTATACAAGACTCAGATATTATCTTCCTAAAGGAGACTCATCTCTTGCAATCTGACACACATCGCATGGCCCATCCTAAATACCCGGCACAATTTTGAGCACCCTCCCCAACCAAAACTGCTGGAGTCACAATTCTATGCAAAGCGGGGCTCTGCCTCGGGGGCTCGCAGGTGGTGAGGGACAGGGGCGGCAGGTTTTTAAAAATCATAATCCAACATAATACACAACCCCTCACCTTGCTTATTATATATACCCCTAACCAAGCACAGGATCTCTTTCTTAGAAACTTATTGAAAGACCAGGTGACACAGGAGGAGGACCGACTAATCCTGGAGGGAGAATTTAATTTGGTTTGGGACCTAGACCGCAGTTCTACATCCTTCCAGGGTACCGGGGCGATATCCGCAGTGTTGAAGAGAGCCCTCATGGACCTGGGCCTTGTAGATGCCTGCCACTACCAATTCCCAGACACAACAGATTACTCCTATTACTCACATGTCCACTGCTCATACTCCTGCATCGATTACTGTTTCCTCTCCCATTCACTCATACAGGACCTAGAATCTGCCCTTATTTCAGACATCTCCATTTCTGACCATGCTCATCTGGAAGTATTATTGCAAGGACACGCCAACACGGCGCGACCCTGACCTTGTTGGAGACTGCCCCCCCCCATATCCTACGTGACCCGGTTGATGTGGCTGAGATATGGCGGGAGATCTTGGCCTACTTCACCTCTAATGACCTTCCTGAAACCCCCCACTTTGTCCTGTGGGACACCTTTAATGTGACAACCCGGGGCGTTATCACCTCAATTGCGATACCACGCAGTCGGGAGGCCCGATTAGTCGAAACCGGCCTGGCTACCGATATTAAAGCCCTGGAGCAACTAGATCACTCGGCGCCCTCTAGAAACCACAAACGGCACCTCGCTATACTCCGGGGCAAACTAAGGGCACACGCATTCCTTGCGCGTAGACTGCGTCGGCGGGCAGCGAGGGCCCACATCGCAAAGGTTAAAAGTGTAGAGGGTACCTGGGCTATATTGGAGCATGACAAACAAAAAGCATTACATACTTTCTATACCGCTGTAATGAAAAAGAACCTTCCTCCTCAAGCAAGATCCACTCTCTCCTCTCGACCTGTCCCTGGAACCCCCTTGACGTACAGCACTCACAGCTTCTTGAAGCACCAATCACGTTAACTGAACTCCAACGGGCGCTAAAGGACCTACCAGTTGGCAAAACTCCGGGTCCAGACATCCTCCCGGTCCATTTTTATCGCATGTTTTTACCTCAAATACAGGATCACCTTTTGCAACTTTTCAACTCGTTCTCCGATAGCACGTGCCTCACTCCTACAATGTCCATGGCCGAGATAGCCCTCATTCCTAAGCCAGGCAAGTACCTCACACTATGCACATCATACCACCCTATCACTCTCCTCAACACAGACGCCGCAATTTGCACTAGAATTCTGGCAAATCGATTGGAACCCTATCTGCCCGGCCTGATTGACCCGGACCCGGACCCGGACCAGGTTGGGTTCATTCACCAGCATCAGGCGGCTGACAACATACGTCGGGTGGCTCATCTAGTAGAAAAAGCTCATCGTTGGGATTTCCCCGTTTGCCTACTCTCCCTAGATGCTGAAAAAGCATTCGACCGCATCGACTGGGTCTTTCTACGGGCGGTCCTCCAGAAACTAGGTCTGGGCCCAGCCATGGGCTCTCGAATCATGGCATCCAATTCTGCTCCCCAGGCGCAGATTAGGGTCAATGGCCAGCTCACTCAACACATACATATACACAGGGGCACCAGGCAGGGTTGCCCACTTTCGACCCTGTTTTTCGCCCTTGTGGTCGAGCCATTAGCAATCTCTATCCGTCAAGCAGGAGACATCAGGGGCATCCCCTTTGGAGGCACTGAGCACAAGGTAGCACTATTTGCCGATGATCTCTTACTCACTTTGACGGACCCTAGGAATTCTCTGCCGGCTTGGAGAGAGGGTGAATGCCGTTCGATCCAAGATCTCTTTGAGAGAGATAGGTTCAAAACCTTTGACCAATGTAAGCGCACCAATCACCTACCTGACGAGTCTAGACTGCCATGCTATCAGATCTGACATTGGCTGCACGCACCACTAAACACCCAAGGGGCAACCCGGCCACTCACCTCTTTTGAAACACTAGTGCGCTCCTATGATGGCTCGCGTGGCCTGATCTCTCATACTTGTCAAGTACTACAACATTCTACCCCGATCAGACTTCACTCATACTAAACACAATGGCATACAGATGCTACAGAAGAGATCTCCTCAAAACAATGGGAGCAGCTATGGCGTGGCATTCCTAAAATATACAGAAGCATACCCCAGCAGGAAACTGATTATAAGCATATGACAAGATGGTATTACACTCCTCAGCGCTTGAAAAAGATGTTCCTTGCCTCCTCTCGTATTTGTTGGCGCTGCCAATCTGCGACTGGGGACTTCATACATATATGGTGGTCCTGTCCATCGCTGACCCTCTATTGGAAAGAAGTTCTGAGCCACATTAAATATACCATTGGCTTCCCCATACAGAATACATAGGCAGTGGTTATATTGGGAGTTCGGCCCCTAGCGCTCACTGCCATGACTCACGCTAATTGGCACCTCATATCACATATGCTCGATGCTGCTAAACAGCTACTAGCCCTCCATTGGAAGATGCCCGCTGCACCTCCCATCACCCTATGGTTTACTCGCCTCTGGCATGTTATGGCGATGGAACTTCTTTCATGTTGGGTGACACACAATGAACCTAAATTCACACGTATATGGCAGTCACTGATAGACCACTTTTCCAAATTGGAGTACGCATGTTTCACCCCCCTAGGCTCCGTGCCCTCCAACTTTTTGAAGACTTTACGCTAGCCCAGGGTTTTGAAACTTCATGGGAGAGTTCCCAGCCTGACACTACAGAGAGCCCGTTACCTACCCCTTAACCCCCTATGGGGAATCTTGTGGGTCCCCACTCAGGATGGCCCCCCTCCCCCAACCCCTCCTCTTCTTGGCCCCCTCTCTTCTTTCTCTATTCTTCTTTTCTGTTCCTCTCTACCTATCACTTGCCACAGCTAGCGGCCTTCAGGAAGGCACAGTTACGCTCCTAGCCGCTATGATTCCAGAAATGTGATGCACAATGTTAATGTGTAGCCTATAATGCAAGATGTACACTAGTGAAATGCCTGTCATATATCTCCACACTGTGGTATAAGATTTTAACCTTTCAATAAACAGATTTGAAAAGAAAAACAATATCTTACTCTCAGTTCCTCCTATTTCCCCTGGCCTATCCAAAACGACTATCAATGCCACAAACAGTGAGCCTTGACAGCCCACCCTGAAACCTTAATCAGTGGCAAATACATTAAATGTGACCTACTCATGTGTTTTCTCTAAAAACATATCTCCAGTACCAATATGCTATGCTGTTCCTGCTTAGTATCAAACAACATAAAACTCCCTTACAGGACAAAAGCATTTTAACTTGACATAACCATATGAGCTACACATCACCCTAAAAGAAAATGGAATATGCATGATCTAAGCCTTGGATGACAACCTGCATATCTTCACGATATTGTTTGATACCAGGAAGGCCCTAAGCGCTTCTACTGTGTCCACAGGTGTTAACACTGATACTATGTCTACCATCTCTACTTGCTAGAGGCACCCATAGCTCACTCTCCTCCACTATCCTTATACTCACCCACAAATCCCTTGAGAAGTAGTACCTTACAATATGCCAGCATAAATTAAGATAGTTGTGACCATAACCAAGAACACATTAACCCTGCACTGACACAGTGCGAACCACTATCAAGGACAGTGGTGGCCGGTAATTTTAGCAGGGAGGTGATGGGCTGGACACACATGTACACATTCGCACTCACTCACACCCATGCATTCACACAAGCGCACACAAACACACACCCATTCACAGCACTCGCTCACAAATGTATCCATTCATACATACAAGCATGCACCAAACATTCAAAAACATAAAACTTACCTGTGTTGCAGCTTGGGAGGGAAGCCTCGGAGGTCCCAGGAGGGTTGGGACTGCTGCCTCCTCACAAACGCTGACCTTAGATCAGCCAATGAGAAGAGGCAGCAGTCCCTCACTCGTCACAGAGTGGGATGGGGTCAGTGAGACTACTGACCCCACTCACTCTGTGATGATATGTCACTGATTGACACTTGGCCCAGGGCACTTCAGGGCTTAAAACTGAGGTGCCCCGGTCCAAGGCAATCAGTGACGCTCCCCCTCGTCATGTGGGGGAAGGCCTTGTGGCACTTTTGCCAGGCTGAGGAGGTCACGCGCACAGGCCTGTGAAATCCTATGCCTGGCAAAGTTCAGCTCAGGCAGCCAGGTGCATTTAGCGCATTTACAGGTCCTGGCTGGTTGATCTGAACAAGAACAGTATCTGCCAGGCTGATCTTTGCTTAGCCTGACAGACACTCTTCTTATGGATGAAAAGGTTTGGGACGTGGCACCCCTGCCCACATGGACAGGCTGCGGTTGATCAAGGAACAAACCCACAGCCCTCCCGGTAGATATCACCACCCTCGATAGAGCCTCCCTCTGTCAACCAACCTTCTGGTGCAGTCTAGCGACAAAAAACAACAGCACATACCCTGACCGTCCACAGAAGGACTCGACCAACCATAGGTATGATTTACATGAAAGCTGCAAGTACTTGCATTATACTTCATTACAGCCATTTACTACTGGCCTGAGCAGAATCTCTTATCCACTGCCAAAGTAACCTATTTGTGATTAAATTGAAGTTGGATCACCTGCATGATTTTAGGTGATCAATCAATCAAATTCTTTATTCGGCACAAATACCGGTACCATAAAAGATCATAAAATATATCACAAATAAATATAACATTTAAAAGCATTAAAAATTAAAACAGTCAAATCACTTCTAAAAATGTGTTACAATACAATGCTTTTTCTAAGATGTGTAGCGCCCCAAATATAAAGTGCAGCACTAAAACATACAAAAGGATTTTCAAGTGCAAAAATATGACGTACCACAGTTTTAAAATCCCTGATAGTTTGTGCAAGAAAAATTGGTTTTAAATAACATTTTCTCAAACCTACATAAAAACCACAGACTAAGATAAAGTGCTGCATGCTTTGTGTCGATACAGCATCATAGGGACAGAAGGTCATACTGGTAGGATATTTATTCATATCAGTAAAAGCAAGGTGATGAACAGTGCCCAACCGCAATCTGGTTAGGCCAAAACGGTGTTGCCTGTTGGTTACCCAGATAAGATATGATTGGCACCGGATGGCAGATCGCTCAATAAATATGTCATAACTGTTTGCTTCATGGATTCTTCCTGATTCCTTCACTCCAGTCTATAATTCATAAAGAAGGCCATGATTACACTCTTCTCAATGGAGAGGCTACTTTCGGGGTCTCTCAGCACAGGTAGATCGAACAATAAAAAAGTCATTTATATAGGACAAGCATGGAATCTTAAGAGCGTAGTCTAAGGCAAGTTATGAGGGGATCATTTATTAATTGACAAGCAGCCCACCAGTTCAGCGGAGGTGCTGACCGCCACTTCTTTTCACAGAAGACAGCACATCTTATTTACAGATTCTTCCCTGCCTGATGGGGATTTCTGTGCCCTCAGTGGATCTATCGCCGGGGGTTGCAATGAAGGCACATATGACTGTGAAGCAGATGGCATGATTTTTTGCATCCACTCTGCATTCATTCACTTTTTTAAAAACTGAAACAAACTCCTAAAGCAAGAGTTTGTTTCAGAACAACAACTTTTTTAATTTTGACACTGGCACTTTAGCACCAGTAGGGGGATACTGTTGCCAAAAAAGAACCTTAGGGGCACATTACGATACCCGGCGTAAATAATTCCGCCAGGCATGGAAGCGGCAAAAATCCGCCCGCACACACCGCCTGAACACCGACCACGCCATTACGATTACACAAACCGAATACCGCCATCGGCGAAAAAGCACACAAAATACCGCCCGCCAACGTCCGAGTCGGAGACAAACCGCCCGCCACGGACGGAAACACGCACGACAACACAAAACCGCCCGCCCTCACGGCCGACACACCGCACGTGAAATTACGATCGCACCGACATGAGCGCGGAAAAACCACAAATATACCGCCCGCCAGCGCAAACAACGCCGATGAGAATCGACACGGCAGAAGCCATGGCGCCCACGTACCTGCACAGAAACCATCCGCACACAAAACCAATAGCACACAACATGGCCAACAAGTCCACACAGCAAGGCACGCACAAATACACAAGCACAGTACATATCCCGAAAACACCCCCCGGACAAACAAAAAATACAAAGGCCAGAACCCCAGACACAACACACCTGAAAACAACAGACCATGAGGACACACCCACATAGGTGAGTACAAAAGCAGCACTCCCACAGACCACAACCCCTTGCTACATTGCAAACCAGAGAGGAGAGGAGAGGACACAGTGACACAGCAAGGACAGCAGCACACCACAGAAACGCACACATCACAACCACCACCACCACCACCACCACCACCAAACACCACTACCACCACCACCACCAAACACCGGCACCACAAACCCCTGCACATTACACAACACACACCGCACCAGCACCACAAACACCATGGCACCACAAAGGATGCCCAAGTTCACGCCCATGGAGCTGACGGTCATGGTCGACGAGATCATCAAGGTGTACCCACAAATCTATGGGAACATGGTCCAGCACACACCACTAGCCACCAGAAACAGAATGTGGAACCGGATCGTAGACCAGGTCAATGCAGTCGGGACCCTGCCCAGGAACAGAGTCGAGATTAACAAACGTTGGAATGACGTCAAGAGCCTGGTCAAGAAGAAGGAGGGCAAAAACAGAGAGCTGGCTGCCGTCACTGGCGGAGGGAATCCCGCGCTCTTTAAGACCTTCAAAGCGTGGGAGGAGAAGGTGCGAGTCGTAATCCATCCGGAGATCCTCGCCGGATTAGCAGGGGAGTGGAGGCTGGTAAGTACAAACTAATGTATACCAGCACACCGCTATGTACTCACATGCACTACCACCATGCCACAGCTCCCAGGGACAAACACCCCCATGTCCAGCACACAATACACAACACATCACACACACATGCAACAGACACCACCACACACAGCCCAAACCGAACAACTGCAAGATGCGTGGGGACATGTGTACACTAAGCCAGCCACGTAACCACCAACAGGTCCCCAAATATGCCAGAAGCGCCACAACGAGCAC
The DNA here is from genome assembly GCA_963921515.1 of Calotriton arnoldi. NCBI lineage: Eukaryota > Metazoa > Chordata > Amphibia > Caudata > Salamandridae > Calotriton > Calotriton arnoldi. The sequence goes on from CAWUFW010014874.1 coordinate 297,756, forward strand.
CCACCACACCCATGTGTCCGCCACAGCTGCACCAACCGACAAGTAACAGGTAAGTGGCAGGAACACAAAGTGCAGTGGGTGGGACGGTGGACAGCCCAAGTACAACACACACCAGGCCCCAGTCCCACAGCACAGCAAGGAGGAGCAACCCCACACCCCACACCCACGTGTCAGCCACCGCAGTGCACAACGACAGCCGAAAGGCAGACATCACGGTCCACAGCAATCGGTGTCAGTGGGTATCCAGCCACCCCCACGACCCACAACACCCTCCCACCCCCACAGACCCGCAACATGGAGCACCCCCGCTTAGAGCCATGTGGCATCCAGTACAGTGCACGCACGAACAACTTGCAGGTGGGAAACTGGACAGGGCCGGATTACTGGAGGCATGAGGACCGTAACACGACCAACACATGGGACATGTCACGTAGCAGACGAACACGCAGCACCGCCCACCGTCACGAACAAGTGAACAATGTGCACACGGACATGAACAACAGACTCACACCCCACATGACCCATCACAGACATAGCAACACCCAAGGAGCCACGTCTGCATGCACAAGCCACACTGAATATAGTACCACACGGCAGCCACTGTGCAACTCATCACACACAACCGAAACACCATTGAAGTCCTGTCCATGTAGCCCCTACTGCCTGTCAACCACACACCCCACAACTACGCCTATGTAAGACAAACAACACTAGACGCAACAGAGCGGAACAACATAAATGCACACGAACACCACTGAACCCATCAAACACACAGACACACCATGCACAAACAACATACCATCCATCCCATCCGTCAGCCCCAGTCTCATGAAAGGCATGTCATCCGCACAGCTGCCACACATACAGCAGTCACGCTAAGATACATGCCCATTACCAACCATGTGCCAGAAGTCAATGAAGTGCACGACACACTGTGAGCAACAACACACAACATGGGCCACACCCCCCCGAGCACTGCAGTGATGCACATGGCACAGGGCAGCACGCACACCAAGGAGATGGGACAACTGCAATACGTTGGCTGGCACACAACCATCACTCACTCATAACGATGCGTCCAATGCCATGTCCAGTAATCACAACAGACAGCAAATATGCAGGCCATGTCAAGCATGCACACACCTCAAACCATGCACTGTCATGCTGCCACAACACATGTCACGTTCGGCACCCATGGCTCACAGCATGTACCCCAAAAGCATATTCCCTCCCAAATGCGAATCCGGGGCATGGCCCCCATGTTGCCATATGCGTTCCTAAAGCGTTCCATTTGAACCCCAAAAGCATATTCCCTCCCAAATGCGAATCCGGGGCATGGCCCCCATGTTGCCATATGCGTTCCTAAGCGTTCCATTTGAACCCCAAAAGCATATTCCCTCCCAAATGCGAATCTGGGGCATGGCCCCCATGTTGCCATATGCGTTCCTAAGCGTTCCATTTGAACCCCAAAAGCAAAGTACAAACCAGACCCAGGATGGGCCAGGAGCCCGCATACACCAGAGTCACAATAAGTAGGGGCACAGCAACACACCCATCGGCATGGCCAATCCGTCCCATGCCACATGTGCACAGCACACAGTCCCATTGCCAAGCACACACAACTACAGATGCTACAGCCACACACACGCCTCCGGGAAACCCATGTACGAGATTGCACGAACTGTCAATGTCAGACGACAAATACATACTTCGCCAGGTGCAACACAATAACTAATCTCATTCTCTCCACAGGTGACGAACTGCTGGATGCTGGGGATGGAGCCAGCAGCCAGCACAGCCAGCCTACAAGCCCCCAACGAGGACACACGGATCTGGAGGATCTGTCCTCCTCTTCGGACACGGACAACCAAGCAGGCCCATCTGGTGTGGCAGGGCCCAGCCGCTCCCCAGGACCCCTCCTACCCACCAACCCATCATCCAGGGCTGCTGAACATTCACAGCCCCCTGCTGCCACTGTCGTTGCGGCCACACCCACGGTCATTGTGGCCACTACCACTGCCGCAACCGCCACCATCGCCGCACCGACCACCACCGCCGCCACCACCGCCACGTCTCCGCTGGCACCAGCCCCAGCGCAGGTGGTGGCCCGGACGACTGGATCCACCCTGGGAGCCACAGCGAGGACCGTGGTGAGCAATGTGGCTAGTGGGCAGGCCGGTGGCAGCAGGACTGGTAGGAGGAGCAGGGACAGGGAAACGCCAGCCTCCCCTGGGAGCCATGCCCTGCCTCACATGGCCAGAGTCCTTGGGGCCTATGAAGAGGCCCAAGGACAATGGGTCCGGTCTGCCTCAGACACGCGTGAGGTGCTGGGGGTGTTGAGGTCCATGGACGCCCGTATGGGCCAAATCGTGGACCTCATGGGACAGCTGGTGGTGGCGGTGAGGTCACAGCCAGGGACAGCAGCTCCCCCTCCGCCACCACCTGCCGGGGCGCAGGGTGGAGCAGCAGTGTCCAGTTCCCCTGCGTCCACAGCCAGTGATCACACCTCAACCACCAGCATGTCGCAAGCAGGCACCCCCTCGCAAACGTGGAAGGGGCCGTCCGAAGAGGAAACAGATCTCCCGGGAGGACTTCGCACGCTCCAGTCGCAAGTGAGGCAGCCAGCCAGCCTTCCGCCAGCCTTCCTTGACCAGCCACTGCATTGACTTGGACTACGATCCCACTCCACACAGCCATCTGGATGGCATGTGTGTGTTGGACTATGGACATAGAACCAGTGGGTACACCCTGATCATCACGCAGCCATGACCGACAGCTCATTGTCACTGCACGCACCACTTTTGTCATCATCTTACACACAATCACATGTCACAGTTTGTAATAAATGCACCTTTTTCACTAACTGCTGTTTGTGCCCTGTGTCTTATTTGTACGGAATACAACGGCCACCTTGGGCGGAAAGGCACCTGATGCGTGGCATGGCATTTGAATCCGGAGGGCCTGTAGGGACCTAGGGGTGGGAGACAGAACAGGAGCACATTCAATGAGTGTGTCACACACCCATCACACAGTACATGTCAACAACTACAAGCAATGTACACACATCGCACAGAGCTATAGGGCACAATGCCACAGCCACCAACAGTGGCATACTACCCTGGCCATGGAGCGTTGACACACAGCACGCAGTGAACAAACGGCCACCCTGACACAGCACACACACACCTGCACAGATACAGCCACATCAGCCGTCGTACATGGACACTCACCGTCAAGTGAAGTAGCGGGCGATGAGCTGCTGCCGCACATTACCAGCTTCCTCCTCTCCGCTGTCCTCCTCACTCGAGCTGTCCTGGTCTGCGGGCTGGGGCCCTGGTTGGTCTCCGTCATCCACGATGAGGGGGATCTGCTTCCGAATGGCCAGATTGTGCAGCATGCAGCACGCCACCACTATCCGGCACACCTTCTGTGGGGAGTACGCCAGCGCACTGCACCCTATGTACAGCACTGTACGGATCACACCTCCCGAAACATTGACAGGTGTCCACATTGACAGCCCCATGCCAAGACGGCTGTGTGCTTGCAGTCACACGTCACAGGTGAGAGGTTACATTGCACGTGCCAGGTGGCAGACGTACACAGTGGGAGCTGGCATGTGTGTGCATGTGTCTCCTGTTCAGGATCCACCAGATGGGTGCTGACTCTGTACTGACCATTGGACACAGCATGTTCCGTGGAAGGCTTGTGTGTGTGGGATGGTGGCACTGGATGTGCCTCCGTTGGGTGGGGGGCCATGCACAGGGCGGGTACGTCGATGATTGCGCATTGTTGGTCACGGTGGGTGCACCAACTAAGATGTGTTGCCCTGTGTTCAATTCCTATGTCCGCATGATGATGGACTGTAGATGTGGGCAGACTACACATTGGTCGATGTGCTGTCTATATGCATGTGCCTTCACACCAGGCACAGCTGCCCCTGCACATGTGACCCCTGCTGGACTCGCAGCTGGGTCTGTGGAGCTGATGCACCTTCTGCGCGTGGGGCGGACAGCTCTCCTCACTTCCCTCATTGCGCATGTCATGACTTTGCCGCAGGTGACATGGATCATGGAGGGCCCACATGTACGCGTGGGTAGGCTACACATGATTGTACACTGGTCGCCACCCCCAGTCAGTGTTTCGAATGGGAAGGTTGTCGTGCTGGTGGTATGTTCGATGTGGCGGATGGGCGGGCCTAGGTGCGGGCTTACATTCCGGACATGGGGGTAGTTGGATTGGCGACTAGTTGCAGTACACACGGGACACGTCTCTTCCTTTCCACATCTGGGTCATCCCTTGTACTAACTGACAGTGATACAGTCATCTTCGCCCCAGCCCTCATGTCCTCCCCTCGCTCCCCCAATATGCATGCTCACCTGCGAGGCTAGCGCTTGCACAGGCAGCCCCAAGCTCGCACCAGAGAGGGCAAGGAGTGTATGTGTGGGTCCAGTTGCACGAGTGGGCTGTCTCAGGGTATGATGTGTCGCGGGACGCCGTCCACCTGCGTGGTGCCCCAAATGGAGACCCGGCCTGCATGGACTATGCATCACAGTCTTCGCCTTCCGGATCCGCCACCTGCGACACCCAGTGGCTGTGGCTGCCCTTGCGGCCATGCCGCGTCCGTCTGTGGCTGATGGCCCACACATTCACTCTTTGGCCTCTCTGGGGAGGGCTCGGGGTGGTGGCGCACGCGCTTGCACTTAGTCGCAATGGCATGTGGCGTGGTTGGTATGATGGGCAATGGATGGGATGGTGCGAGCCACCTCCCGTGACGTCAGTGCTGCTCGTGCTGTGATGCGTCCCCTACACTTCCATCTGACTTGTGCCATGCTAGACGTTGAGGTTCTATTGCCTGCGTGATATGACCAGGAGGAGCGCGAGGAGACCTCTCACACACCATGCTCCACTGCCATCCCGTGCCCTGTATCGCCTGTGCGGATTGACTATGTTGGGGTTACACCTGGTCGACTGGGGCTGTGTGTGCCTTGTCAGGGGCATGGCGGGCGCACAACAGGATCCAGCTTGTCCACAGAGGGTGGGCTGAGGTGCGCCTGGTACCGCTTTGTACGTGTGCCCGGCTGCTATGCACACACGTGTTCACTCCCCCCGACAGGTGTCCTCTCACAATGCCCAGGGAAGCGGTGGTGTACTGTTCATGACCCCTCCCAACACGGCGTGCTCCAACTTGGCATGTGCGCATCTACCCGTCGCACCCACCCACCTGAGCACTGCGTCCATACGACTTCACACGACACATGTGTGTCTTCCACAGTACTGCTACTCATTTGCGTTGACATCCAATACCAGTGGACTACATGGTCATGTCACGACTGCCGTGTACTTCACATACTCTCATCCTCTCTCATTCGTACTTGTGAAATGAGTCAGCGGAGACAGTTTTGGTTTCAAACATTATATTGAGTCTTCTGTCCTCTGTGATGCAGTATAGTGGACACTACTGGCAGCGGAATACATGTTGAGGATATACTGAGCATGATTGCAAATGGGATAGGGAGTGGGTTACATGTGATTGGCTGTTGCATGTGGGATGTGGGCTTCAGAGTGACATCTGCTTGGCCAAGGCTGTGCTAATGTACATTTACGTATAGCTGCGGAGCTGCGGACTTTGACACAGACGGTATACATGTAGCCTACCAGACCGCTTGGCATCATGGGCACAGTCCATCTCAGTTCCATGTGACAGGTTTGCTGCGGTTGTTCCTCATGCACGCGTGCATGTGAGATGACATCAGGGCATGTGCTTGCGTGCATGCAGCGGCGTGCCACTTGTTGTTGCACTGTGGTGGTTACTGGACATGTCACAGTCACTGGGGTCGTGTTGTTGTTGTATGCACTTGTCGTCCATGCAAAGGTCCTGGTATGGGATTCCCGGGGCGGGGGTGGGAGGGGTGCAGCACCCACAGACTCCAGGCGACCTATTCATGTCCACTGAGCGGTGTGTGTGTCCATGTGCGCTGGATCCATGTCGTGTCCTGGTTGTTCGTGCAGTTCCGTCCATGTGGGTGCGATACACAGAGCCCATGCCACTGCCTCCCACGATGCATGCGGTGTTCCTGGATGTGATGGGGAACAGTGTGCATGTCCCGGTCATATCCGATGTCATGGCGATGTCGTTGATGGTGTGGTTACAGTTGCCGGTCGTTTGGTATGGCTGTTGTGGTGGTGACTGGCCAGTCCGTGCGGAAGCTAAGCATGGGTGCGGGGTTGGACATCATAGGTCACTCGGGGAACCTGCGTTGTGGTCCGACGTATTTACAGGTTGTCAGGTATGCGATGCCGCCCAGCAGGGCTTCCATGTCATTGGTGGTGTACATGTTTGCCAGCCAATGAAGCGGATGGTGGCTGTCAAGGTGTTGTTCGTAGGTTGTCCCTTGGAGGACCATGATGGGGCATGCTGGGTGACATTCGATGTAGCTGTTATCGATGATCCGTCGTGTGGAGGCACAGTGGTCCCATTTCAGTGCGGGTGCGATGTTGGCCACATACGCCATGCCCCCATAGGCAGAGCAGGCCCTGTCGTGTGCGTCCAGAGGGAGGAGTAGTGGTAGCAGGTCCGCCTTCAGACATGCCGGGTTGGAGAGGCATATCTCGACGGGATGCTGGTAGGGACACCTCCGACAGTAGAAGACGGGCATGACGCAGCTGAACAATGTGATGCGGTAAGTCAGTCGGTAACTTACGTTCAGCAGGGACAGGAGATCGCATCCCAATGTATGGCACAGGTTGGTTTTGTACAGCTTGAGCTGTTCGGCGTAGTTGGGTAGGTGTGTTGCGGTTGCCATTTCGCAGCGGTTCGTTGAGGTGGCGTGCTCCGGCTGTGTGTGCAGTCTGCAATGTGCACGCTCCGGGGTTGCTGTGAGCTCTGTGTAGTCGTAGGGAGACAGGACTTGTGTTCTGTTGGCTTGTTTGGAGGACACGGGCCCTCTTCCCACATGCTTCTCAGACAGTTCAAGGTCAGTGCTGTGTGACTCCTTCCAATTAACTTGCATGTGGCCGACATGGGGAGTGTTTTCTTCTTTCTTCCCCGTCCGTTGTGTGCTTCTGTGATATGCGCTATCTGCCGTGTGGTCGGTCTCCTCGGCATGCCTGTGTTGGTCTATTCTTGGACAATGGCTGTATTCACCGGCTTCTGTCGTAGGGCTGTGGTTTCGGAGTTGGAATGGAAGGTCATTCAGTGCTGTCTGCTCTCCCTTGTGTGGGCGGCAGGCTGCCTTTCCGTTCTGCGTTGGGCCTTGTGTGTGGATGTTATTCTTGGGCCACCTGTTGTCGGTCCCCGGGCTCTTTGGTGTTCCGTTTTATATGTCTTGTTCATATGTGCAGGGTGGTATGGGTGTTTCTGTGTGGTATTGGCGTTCCTCTTCCCGAAGGGGCCCTGCTTCTCCTAGTTGGTGTTGCCGCCGCTGTGTGCTACGCCATGTTTGTTACACTGGGGTGTGTCCTGCTGTTGCGTGTCTTCACTGACATGTGTGCGTCGGTTGTGTGGCGTTGGGTGTTGTCCGTGAATTGGGCGTTGGGGACATGTCTGTGGCCGGCCTGTCACGTGTCATGTGCGTTCGGGGTGGGGCTGATGTGTGTGCTGCTTGGTTGTGTCCCTGTGTCTGTGTGCGACGCATGCATGGCGCTGCGGTTGGCCTCTGCGTTGTGCGCATGTGTGGCGGCGTCATCGGCGCTTTGGGGCCGTGACGGGGTGGTTGGTTCCTAGTCCCAGGTGGTGTGTACACATGTGTTCTGCGATGTTACGATTTGGCCTGTGTGTCATATGTGGATGCGATGGTGGATGTGTTGTGTACACGCGCTGGTGGGGGGTTGTCCGCTTTTTCCGCCCTTGCACTGTGTGCGCTGTTTGCGTGCACTTGTTGTGTGTGTGCCTACCTGCGTCTCCGCGGTACGTTGCGTCCTTGGTGGTGCATCAGCAGGAGCATGGGGACGGCCTGCAGTGCTGGATTCATGCTCGGGGAGCCGCTTTTCGTTGTCCGTGCTCGGCGTCCGTGTTACCGCTTCGGTTTGTCGTACGGTATCTCTTGGCCGTGGGAGCCGTTTGTTTGCGGCATCGTAATTTATGCGCCGGGCGGGACGTGTTTCGTCGGACGGTGTGTGTCAGTTGAGCTGCGCCGCTACGTGTACGGGCGCACTTTGATGGCGGACGGTGTTGCTGGCTTGCCGGCGGTGTTTGGCCTGCTTTTCGCATCGTAATTGGGCGGGCGTGTGGACTGCTGCGTGCCGGCGGTAACTGGTGCTTTTTGCATCCGCCAGCACGGCGGTTGTGCTTCCGCCCGCCATCGTAATGGGCCCCTTAATTCCTAATGCACACAATTTTCTGCCAGGTGCAAACTAGAAGTCTGCCCTCTTTTTCGGCCTCGTTTTGCAAATTCCATCGAGACGGCCACCACAAGTTGCTTCCAAGAACTATCAGATATATATTTTTTCTCATCCAGATTCAGGGATTCTGTAAATGTTCGCTGTTACCACTGTAGTTTTGGACAACTATTCTTACAACCAATTCCTTTGCTTTCTAATGATGTCCAGAGCCAAAATCCGTGCAGCTTACAATTGTTAATGTAACATGAAACTTGATATAATTTATCATAACAAAAGATCATATATGTCATTGTGGAAGTCCCTGGCTTCTTTAACATTGGTCATTGCCTTACTGTGGTTTTAGGTGAACATTGGTTCAAAAGTGTTATAACCACACCTGGTTTTCCTCAGATTTTTGAACTCCTTAGCCACTTACACACCAATATGAGAGAGGCAGCACAAAGTAAAGCAAATGAGAGACTTGTACACAGCACTTACTTACCTTGCAAGCTGGATTTCCCTCCCACCGTGACACAATCATACCAGAGACTGATGTTCTTTTCAGATGTAAAATCTTTATTTACAGTCTAACCCAACAGATTAAGGCCTAGAAGTACTTAGGTCACTACTAGGTTTAGTGATACTTGCACAGTGGTATCTCATTAAAAGCAGTTCTGTGCACTTTGGTACCAGAAGAATTATTTTTGCTTCATGTTAATGCCCCTTTCGTACATATGCAGAAGCTGAGGGATGCGGCCTAACTCTTTAGGCAAGTAGAATGTTCAAGCGCAAGTATCTTCTGCTAGACCTTAATACGTTAAAGAAAACTCCGCCTCGCATTTCGCCTGAGTCTGTAAAATTGCAGTGAAAAAAATAAATTAGTCTGTGAACCACAGAAATAACCGACAGGGGGTTTACCTATACATCAGCAATGAAGCTCAGCTCACCAACAGAAGGCAAGACCCAAATTCATGATTAGACACAAAGGGCCTCATTTATAAAGAATAGGCGTAGGGCAGCGATGCAAGTCATTTTGCTGCGCTGCCCTACGCCAATTCGAAAGGGCAGGAATGCACCGTATTTACAAGATACAGTGCATTCCTGTCCTTTTAGCCGGCGCACAATTTGCAGCCGAGCGCCAACGCAAGCACCCTTGCACCATGGTGCACGTTTGTCTGTGTTGTTGGCATGATTGTTTTTGTGCAGGAAGGGGCACCTTCCTGCACAAAAACAATCACGAGAGGTGTTTTACTCGTTCTATGTGTGCACATGTGGAAAGAGGAAAAAGCGAGGAGAAATGTAAATATTTCTCCTTGTAACGCCTGCTCTGGGGAGGCATATGTTTTTGGCACTGCCCCGGGGTTAGATGATGTTGTAAATATGGGCAGTGTGAAAATCCATGGGTGTTGTGTGGGAACACTCTCCGCAACGCCCATGGAATGCCTCCTTGACGCAGAGTAACGCAGCACAGTGCTTGCGCTGCCTTCCCTTACTTCATATCTATGAGGCCATGCTAAACCACGCAGGGTGGCTTTGCGTCACCTCATAGATGCGATTGAGAGGCCTGCGCCACCGGATCGTCATAAAAAGTGATGTCTTGCGGCACAGGCCTTCTGTAAATGAGGGCCAGAGTTCTTTGTGTTGAACACATGATTACATTCTCATGAAGAGTACAAGCAGGTAGGTGCCTTGCTGAGCTCATGAGAATTACTAGACGGTGTTAACGAGTAACAAAAATGTAAACAGTTTGAACAGAGCAAGCTGGTTTGTAAATTTCACGTCTGGGGGGCCGGGCATAGCACGTTTAAGCTTCAGAGATGAATATGTCTGGTAGGCAAAGTTAGCATGTGCAAGAAAACATTGCTGCTGGAGGTTACTGTTGCATGTAAATGCATGTAAACTTTTCACAGATGCTTGCTTGGTCCTGTGCATGCAAAGAGGCCCAGCCAGGGGGTTCTAGGTTCTCTTGCGCCTCACCCATCATCATGACAAAAATCGAGGCCATTAGTTTATCTTAGTTTGTGTTTGATCAGATACTGGCCTTTACAGCATATTTATTGCTGTTTTTGCACCTAAATAGGTCCCATATAAGTGACCCATTTTCCATGGTACGGATCTTTTAAAAAACAATCTCTCTCAGTCCAAGCACACATCATGTACGATCTGAGGCATGAACTGTTAGTTATCAGGTAGCGATGGTGTAGTTACCACAGTTGTCTAAATAGTTATATTTCTTTCACATACTTTCTTGCTTATTATTGTTAGTGGACTCCTATTAATCCGGATTTTTTCCACATATTGTCTCCCTAGGGTACTTAACGTCTTTTACTTTTACTTTTTCTTTGCACCCCCAACTTAAACATTACTGGCAATCCGTCAGCATTTCTAGATGCATGCCCATCATTTAGGTGCTATATGATACAGGTTTAAAGTGTTTACATCGATGACTGCTAAAACAATATCATGTTTATCAATCATTCCTTGAAAAATGCTTTAGCAAGGCACAAAACTAGTGTTGACTGAACATGGTAAATGTAATTTGTTTAAAGCGCAAGTTAATATGTATTTGAATGGACTGAATATTTCCATAAAAGTATTAAAAAATAGGATGATCTAAGAAAAAGAAGTGAAGATACCAAAACACAAATAGATTGTTTGGACACTTTGATTATGGGCAATGTTGGAGAGGCGGGCGAAAGACAAATCGAGGAGGCCGAATGTGCTTTTTTATTTTGGCGTTTATTCTCTTCTTTTGAGTGAACAGGTAATCAAAAAAAATACAGTCTTATGATGGCCGTTTTTGGCTTTATAGTCTTCTTCTTGTGACACCCCTCCTCTTGGTCTTTTCTTTGCAGATTTGAAGTTCCGTGGTGTGTCGTCCCCGGTATGCCAAAAAAAACACAGGGAAAGGAAGGTGAATGACAAGGGTCTGGGTGTTTGACCTTAGCAGCGATAGAGTCCTTCACCACACCCCGGGGTGTTAGGAAAATACTTCTTCCTGACGTGAATGGTAAGTTGTCTCCCCTTTCTCCCCTTCCCCTCTTCTTTTTTGGTATCAGGTGGTCCCGCGGCTCTCAGGTTAGGCCTCCGGGTTTGCATCCTGGGTCTTTGGGAAAGGGTAGTGCGCAATAGTTCAGGTGAATGTGTACTCTGTCTAGCTATATTACTTTCCCTTTTTGATTACAATTCCAGATTGGGTTTTCCTTCGAACCCAATTCTCATCAGTATGGTCCCCTCTGCATAGTAGAAGGGAGCATAACCATAAAGCACCCCAAAGTCAAAAGAACAAGAAAAAAAAATAAACCACCCCAAGAGAGGAGAAAAAAGAAAAGAAAAAAAAAAGACCAACCCTGTAAACAATGGCGCCCGCCGAGATATACGCCAGGCCAGGCCGCTTATCTGGCACTGCGGTTCTCGTTTTACTTTTAGGGCAACCTCTCCCTCTGGCTCCCGCCTTTCTCTTTCTCTTCTCATTCTAACCGTCCTTACATCTCCCACCCCTTTCACTTCTTACACCCGTACCTGGCGAGCCGCAACTCTCCGGACTTGCGGCAGGGGAGTCACGCGTCCCAGGGTGACCACCACTGTTCACTCCAGGATTCTGGGGGCTCGTCTTCTTCAGGAGCGGCTCTTCCTTCCTCGGTTCCGTACACGGCACCTTCGTCGGCTCTGATGGAACTGGTCCCGCCTTTCCCTCTGCGAACACGGCTGGGCTCCGCATTGTTTCTCTCCGCGTCTTCCGGGTTCCCCCTCTCCAATCCGCTTGTCCCTTCTTGACTCCCTGTCCTCCTCTCTGATTCGTCGTTGTCCTCTGCAGTCCCGCCTCCTTCTGTCGTCAGAGGTTCCTGGCTGATGATGTTAACCCTTTCTTCCTGTATCTTACAGGGACGGAGTTGCTGGGGACGTTCGTCGTGCTGTGACGGAAGAGGTAAGTGAGGGGCGTTTCAGGGTATAGGGTCAGGGCTGATTAGGGGTGATGGGTTATTTACAGGGAGCGGGACCCCGCCTATCTCACAGGCAATTAACACATCTTGGGGTGCAGCTCCTGCTGTTGGGTTTTTAATCTGATAATCCTAATCTCGGAAAAGATAGCAAGTAGGGATTGGCCATAGCAGTCCTCACATTTCTTTTCAGCATGGGGAGGAGAAATGTCTGCTCACATCTAGGTTGAACTCCCTACCTTTCAGTACAGACCATCCAAACAAGACATCAGCATCTTTATGGTGGCTCCACAGGTGGTGAACCAGGTCCATGTTCTTACTCTAGAGAGTCAAGTTCCATTAGAGCAGAGGTCTTCAAACTTTTGGATGCCGAGACCCCCCTGTCAACATTTTGAGGCGTAAGGACCCCCTCCTGACAAACATTTCTAAACCTGTAGGCAGGGCTACTGGAATTATGAGGCAGGTGAGGACCAAATTACGTGACAGGCTTGACTAAATTGTGTGGGAAGAAAAGGTAAATGATGTTATGTGATGCCGCGTACACAGTAACACTGAGGAAAGATTTCACCCCATCAGTACCAGTGTATAACCAAAATACAGCAATTAACATCAGAAAGATTTCTAGTCAACCTTTGTGAAGGGCCTTCCACTCCGCAGGAATACGTGCTGCCACATTAGAAGCTCACTTGGCCCTGGCCGGGAGAAGCAGGGGTCCCTTAAAACCCTGGCGGTTTTGTGCAGAGTTAAGCAGTTTACCCATGCAGCTTTCCTCTCACCCCCTCCCTTCCATCCCTCTGTCCTCTCCTAACCCCGGATCCCTCTCTCACTTTGCAGGCCATTTTATTTCACCCCTTTTACAACTTCTGAACTCTCCCCATTCAACCTCTCACTTCACCTTTAACACTCCCAGCCAGGGATGGTCCTATCACTGGTCGCACACGGTGCAACAGTCTTTTTGGTGCCCCACCCCCGTTTCCTCCTTCTCCATGAATTCCTTCACTGCCACTCACCAACAATTCACCTAATCTCTCTATAGCACCTTTCTGACAAACATTTCATTTTTTTATAGCGCTACTCATAGTTTACTCACACTCATTTCTGTGATCTGCATGGTACATATTCTTTGTAGCAGGAACGTTAACCCTCTGCACTGTGTGGGTGACAAGAGTGCCCATGTGAGTGCACGGTGAGCGATGCAACAGTGTGAGAGTAGGGTAAGAGGAGTGACTGCAGGGTGAGTGAGGTGGCCTATGAATTTAGGTGCGGATGCAAGTTCAGAATGGGACGAATGAGTGTATGATTACTGATGGGCTTGTTTGAGTGAGTTGCATATTGAGCAGGGAGGGGGACAGGTGAGTGAAGTGTCACATGAGTGCAGGATGAGTAGTGTACTCGTGTGGCTGCAGGGTGAGGTATAGGATGAACAGCGCAAGTGCATTGTGAGTGCAGAGTGATCACTGTGAGTGCAGGGTGAGCGGGTGAATGGTGTGAGTGCATTGTGATCGCTGTGAATGCAGGGTGAGCGTGAAAGTGAAGGGCGAGAATGAGGAGTGAGTTGTCTGAATGCAGAGTGCATTCCCAGACACTTGAAGTAACTCAGCATGTTATGGACGGCGGCGTAGGGTTTAAGATCTAAGTTAAACTATTGCTATTATGGCATTAATCGGGGATCGAGGAAATAAATAATGTGCTGATCCTGCAACAAACTTCCAGTCCTATGGTTAGGGTTGCCAGCAGATTATTTTGATGGCCCAGTCGGTACAAAAATAAGCAGTCACCTAAAGCTGTATTTTAAGCACTTATCTGTGCATACTTCGAACAGCAAATATAAATAGAAAGCACTTTTAATTGTGTTCTAGGGCGGCCTGAATGATCCATGACTGATAATTAAAGGGAACAAAGACAGAGAAGTCACATTACAAATGAATACATACTTTTTTATTTATAACCCTATTTAGTGTCAAGACGAGGTCTTTGCAGGCTCTTTAAACAACACATGGCTGGCATTTTTCTTTTGGCAACCCTACTTTATATTCCTTTTCATGAAATGCATTCTCACACTGCAGCAGTAAAGGTAAAATACAAATGTAAGGAATAGGCAGAGTGGGGGCCCAGGGGGTACTGGAACCAGGAAAAAATCTAAGCCTCTGTAACCAGTTTACAAAGGCATGTAAACATGCAAATGGTCTTTAAAGACCTGTGAAAAACTCAGGCGTGCCGGAGATAAGACTCCAGATACTGCCCAGCTGAGCCCACAGCAGCTCGAGTTGCACTGCAGCAGCCCGGGCTGAGACGCAGGACGGGGGAAGAGGGGGGGCTGAAGCCCTTGGGCCTAGGCAGAAGTGTGACTGGGAAGGCGCGACCCCCTTTGCATCGCTCCACGGCCCCCCTGCGGGTCGCGCCCCACAGTTTGAAGACCCCTGCATTAGAGGAATTCATTTTGGGCTGTCTGCAGCCCCCTCAATGGCTAATTGTTTGTTTGAACTGTAAACATTGTGCCAAAGTGGTATGTTTGGGAATTTTGAAGTCCCAACAACATAATTACGCTTTTATTCTCTGTTTATTGCATGGATGTTTCCTGTATAAAACTTATATAAAATGTGTGTAACTGATGAAATACCTAACACTGATTGCACTTTGAGTGTGAGTTATCATCAAAGAATTATCGAAGAAAAATTTCAAAAAAATTGAAGAAGTAGAATATTTCATCAATATTTAAATGCTATATTGTGGTTGGATACAAAGGGCACCACTCACTGTAAATAATCAGCTTTTTTGACAGATGAATAATTCCTTTAAAGATTATTGTAGATCCATGTAAATACCACACGTGCACCAATGAATCCACTGAGTTTACCTAATCTGAATGAAGTTACCTGTAGCATCGTAAGGAACATTTAACAGCATAATGTAAATTGTGACGTTCTCTGCTATCTACCAACAGAGAGATCTAATATTTGGCTTCAACCACGCATGTAGCAAAGAAATGTCAATATCCACAAAAAACAGCCAAAAATGACAACATTTTACGTGAATGCAGGCTAAATAGCAGAGATTTTGTGGTATTCACTGTGCTTCAAAAAGCAACCATGTTTATTTGTCTGCCCTTGAAGCAGCAGCTCAGGTCCAATTCCTCTCAGCAGGCAGGAAACAAATCTGGGTGGGCACGTCAGTTTCGCCCATTCCTATTGGGCAGGATACAGCGTGTGGTCCATCGCTAAAATATGCATGGCTTATATAAAAGGCTTAATCCACACCCCTACTAACTGAATCCATGTCAGTCCCTGTTCTCCTTCTGTCTTATACTGTTTGACCTTCCAAAGTAAACCCTATAGAGGTCTTCCTACCAGACTCACAGGCCCAGCCTGCATAAATGTGACCCAAAATACTCATAACTGTGTTCTCTAACAATGCTACTGCTATCCAATAACACAGTGTACTAAGCCAACAAAACTACAGAATAATACACACTCCCCTCTATTCCTTTTAGTCACAGAATCACAATTAGGAATACAAAGCATCCGCATCAGTAACACACATCAACAACCAACTTTTCTCTAGGCTAGAAATTGAATACAAGTAAAATGGCTGCCACCTCTAATAATGTTGCATAATATACGATTAACTGCAACATCTAAAACTCACACGATAAACTAACTACAGGCTCCACGGAGTAGCGTGCCACTCCTCTAGAAAGCGCTTCAGTCCCTCATCCGGGGTAGTAGGCGATGTATATGTCTACAATAGAATAGTATAGAATTGCAGCCGGGTAAATAAATTTCACTTTTTAACTGGCTGCCTGCTTAATAGTGGCCATTCTTTACTGTTTATGTCTCTGCCAGGTAAGTAACACTGTTTTGCCGTTACCTGCCCAGATCTATGGCCAGATAGCAGAGACTATGTGCTATTTAGTTATCAGTGTCGTAAATGGTCAAGCCCGCATATTAATTTATTGCAAGCCAGATGGTGCACAATCTCTGCGATTTATCTGTTGATAAGCTAAGTAGAGAAGTTTCTTTGTCATTTTGCCAGGATACCGACCAAACAGTGCCTAATCTCTTAGGTTATAATGGATGATATTAAAATGCTATATCAATCTATGTATGCCTGAACCTTGCCCTAGTTGTCTGGGTGAATTAGTGTTCAAATGAGGTAGCTCTGCACGTTCAGCACAGATGGAAAATATTTTGCCTAAAAGTGTCATAGAAAATGTAAATCCCTGAGCTAGAAGCCCACCCACTAAATGTGGTGGGTTTTAAGTACGTAAAATCTTAATTCTTTAGGTAAATAAAATCATTACAATTTAAACACCATCTAAAATTGCACGTAAAATTGACATCAGATGAAACCAGAAACCCTAAAAACTGAATCTAAAAGCAACAAATGAATTCCAGGAAGGTAGGAATTCTCAATTAGCAAAATTGCAGATAAATCAGTGCCTATTTGTCAAACAACGTGTACATTCATCCAGTCGCTTAAACAACATTAAAGAAATACGACAATCTTGCTGCGCAATTGTACATTTCCACCCAAGAAGCCAATGCATTTGTATTGTTCTAGTTTCCATACATCTAAAATATATTCTGTAGTCTTATAGCCCGATGCTGAGGGCTATACCAGTTGTTAAAGGTCCTAAACCGGAGCTATAATGAGGGAGTGGGCCTTTAACAACCAGTGGAGCCAAAGACAGAATGGCTATAAGGTCATTAGAACATTCCACTCACTGAGGGTAGGATGTTCGAAATTAAAAAAGGGAGAAACAGAAAGACAAACATTATAATGTTGAAGCAGTAGGCTTATACCAGCCATTATTAGCCCTGTGCCAATTTATTGTCTTTAATAGACAGTCTTCATTGACTTCAATAGACTATGGGAACACCCTGTACGCAGGGATATAAACCAGCTCATAAGAAGCCTGCAGACTGTCCAAAACGCAGCAGCTAGACTAGTCCTCAACCTCCCACACCGAGCCCACATCACACCACACCTTGGGGAACTCCACTGGCTCCTGACACACAAGCATGCACACTTCAAACTCCTGACCCACACCTACAAAGCGCTCCACAACACAGGCCCTGCCTACCTGAATAACCGTGTTTATTTGCACCAATCTTCCAGCTACCTCTGCTCCGCTGTCTCTCAGTTGCATACACCCCACGCGTATGCAAAAGCAGAGCAAGGGGGCTCACTTCTCATACCTGGCTCCTAAAGCCTTGAACGACCTACCACAACACATCCGAGCCGCCTCCTCTTCTCTTCTTGCCTTTTGCAATAAGCTGAAGACCTGGCTCTTCGCGTAAGCCCTCACACACCAGCTACAAGCGCCCTGATACCCTCATGGGTGATTAGTTAAAAACACAGTTAACATAATGTAACGTAACATAAAAATGGAGCTCTCAACTTTCCAATGTTCTAATAAACAATAGGTTACGTTCAATCCTAAGAGAGGAGCAAAATGAAAGTGGAAAATATTTCCAATCCTATACCCACAAGTGAATAATAAAGTGAATTACTTTCATAGCCTCCTTACCACTTTGATTGTAAGTAAAAGATAACTAATCCATCTCATAAGTTTTGCATTGAAGGAGATAAGCACATTTGAGATATGGGTTCCACGTATGTGAGCATTATGTATTTAAACAGCTTTTTCTTAGACAAAGCTTCCTGGTCTTGTTTATATGAAAGGGCCCTGAACCCTGTTTTCAGAAACAAAGTTAAAGAGACACAGGAACACATTGAAGAATCATCCTATAGTAACTCCAAATGTCGATTGGCACTTAAACGTGTGATTATACCATGTTGACTAGCTAACAGGTAAGTCATTTGATGACTTAAAGCAGATATTCGAAAGACCCTATATCTCAGGAACGGTCAGTTGTGTTTTCATGGTGCATTATGGTCCACATGTCTAGTTGCACGAAGTATGATTATCTTGTCCCCAAAATAAAGCTAGAGACAATTCAAATGCAAATGTCTCCATATCCACCTGATAGATTTCAATGCTATCTGCGGATTCGGACTCAGAGCAAACTTCTCCAGCTACTTCTTCAAATGGATGGAGCCAAGGTGTTCCTCAAGGCAACTGGAAGGCGTGTAAAAGGCTTTCCTTCAACTCATACAGTGTCATGGATGAAGCAGGGTCACTAACAGATGCAGTAGGAAGCAATGCTTCTTCTACACCCAGCTGGTGCAGATGCTGGTAATGATGAAGGCATTGGGTATCTTTATCAACAGCAGCTGAGTGACTTCTTGATCTGGTACGGTGCAGAACTCATGTTGACTCCTTACAGTTCCTCATAGGCAGCTGGGCTGATTACCTAGATTGGACGGTGGATTCTCCTCTGAATAAAGCAGTCCGGCATCCTTTTTGGGTCTTGCATAACACAGTGCATGTGTTGTCTGTTGCAAGACAAATTGTGAGCTTACAGTGGGCTTAGAGCCCGCCCATTGCTTGCTATTGGTTGACTTTATTGTCACTTTCATTTGTTTGCTTCTTATTCATCAGCTACCTTGGGCTTTCCTTCCTCTTCTTGTATTCATCCCTTTCATGGATCATAGACCCATTATTTGTGTCCCTCCACTTCTCCCTTTTCTGGTGCTTCTTTTTTTAATTTAGTATAAGCACTCTACAAGAGTGTGTATTTTTCAGCTGTCCCCCGTGTACTTTGTGTTCCTTTTTCTCCCACATATAGTTCTCCCCTCACCCTCCTTCTCTCAGTTTTTGTTCTTGCATCCTCCCTGTCTATCCACTTTCTGTTATTGTTTTTGCTTCCCCACGTCCCCTACTTGTCTGTGTGCTTCCAGATCCCCTCTCGCTCACCCTCCGTTGTCTATATGCTTTCCCATCACCGTCCACCCTCCATTGTCTGTTTGCTTCTTCATCCCACCCTCCCACCATTGTCCCTTTGTTTCCCCATCCCCGCCCACCTTCTGTTGTCCATTTGCTTCTCCATCCTCACCCGCCCACCCTTCATTGTCAGTGTGCTTCTCCATCCCCGCTGGATGTCCTTTGTCTATCTCTTTCCCATCGCCCCCCCTCCGTTGTCAATTTGCTTCCTCATTGTTTTCTCTCAATTGTCCTTCTCTCCCTCATGCACATTCTTCTTTCCAACCCTTCCACCCTTTGGTTTGCCTTGTTCCCCACCCGCTCCCCCAACTCACTCCCCCATTTTTTTTTTTTTCTTTATAAAAGCATTAGCACTATATCAACAAAGTGCATTTTGTGCAACATTTTATTTACTAATCCGTCTCGGATTGGAAAATAAAAGGAAAAAAATACTCACAACATCATTTTGTAGGCTTGTGCATTTCATGTTGGCGCATGTCTATAAAATGACACTACGGATGCATTATAGCCCTTTTTCTTACATTATTTTGAGTAATGCTGCACAGCAGCTTAGCTGCCCTGCAGCACATCCCCCGAGATGCAGGCCAAACCTTTTCCTAGTCTCAAAGTACTCCATTCATCTATCTTGGAATGCAGGTCCTCCCTTGATTGATAAGAGCTGCTGTTACCTACCCTACAATTTAGCAAAGTGCACTCAGTAGATCTCCTTAGTTCAAAAAGTAAATACGTGTTGTAACCTTTTTAGAGAAAAGGAAAACTGGCAGATGTCTCTCACTCCTCTTTCCAATGAGCTGTGCTCCATTAGAAACAGTTTGTTAAAGGAGTCACAAAACTTGTTAGAGGATCTTTCATATGCATGGGGTATTATAAGGGGAATACCACCCTACTTTATAGAAAAAGATAACACACAGTAGTTGGTATTTTACAGTGAGTGGTTATTGCTTATGCATAATTCATCTACAACACCTATGAATCTGAATGATGATGATTACTGTAGAAATCTCAGCACTCATAACTAAAGTCAGGGAAAACAGTAGAAACGCCCTGGAAATATTTAAGCACATCTTATGTCGCTGCTGGGCCTGTATTTGGTCTTTCGGCATGTCCCTTCATCCCCTCAGCAACAAGTCCATGTGTTCTGCCTCTCCCAGATTCTGGCATCTCTTCATACCTCAGTTTTCAATGATTCCCTATTCGGAGGGTAAATCGCACTCCTAATCGGCTGGAATGTTGCTCCTTATGTACTATAACTAAGCCTGGGCGTAAAATTCCGCTCCGCTTGCGGAGTTTGCAGAGTTTTCTGCGCTCCACGTAGCGCGTGGAGTTCTGATAAACTCCGCTCCGTGGAGCAGAGTCTTTTCCTCGCTCACGCCCACCATTAAGTTGGCGAGCGAGTAAAATCATACTACAGATCACCTCCTGGCAAGATTTCTCAACGCGGACGGTCGCGGATGGTCACTCTCGTTCGTGTTGAGAAACCTTCTGTTTGCGTTTAGGAAGCTGCCGCTCGAGTAGAACATCTGCTTGAGCGGCAGAAAGAAGCAGCGCCCTCTTGCTGTTCGTGCTGATTTTACGGTGCAGCACAAACACCTGGCACTAAAAATCAACGAGAACGGCGTGATGTAACGCACTCTGCCACTTGCGGAACTCTGCGTAGCCCAGCAGAGTTTGTTGGTCACTTCGCGGAGTTCTGCCCAGGCTTAACTATAACAATGCCTGTTTGCAGAAGTGTAAGGAAGGCAAGCAAATGTAAAAGCCTCTACTGTCTTCCAAGTCAGCCCTGAAAAAGGCGAAATTACCTTGTAGCTGTGATTACAACATGCAAACCAGAGAAACAGAAAATTTTCCTTCTCTGCTTTGTTAACGTGAGCAATGTCAAAAAGGACACATTTGTTAGCAGTACTGTTTAAGCAGTTAGTTCGTTATCCAAGCCCTATGCCTATCCCATACACACTCTAATGAATTAGTGTGTTCATGTTGCCTTACACTGAGGCCCGGCTGGTAACATGTATTTTTGCATGAAAAGCCCTGCCACACACAGAGCGATTCTCTAAGAAGACAGTGACTAAAACAGCCAATATTTACAAGGAGATCATGCCAATCAGCTCAGTTGCAATGTTTGGGTCCAGGGGGCACCTCCAGTCAAAGAGTGCATGGAGTCTGCATGAACAGTGCATGCATAAGCAGTACTCAACAGGAGCTGCTCTCTGGCTGGATCTAATCAGACAAGGTGTCTTATCTTCATCTCACAGAGATGTAGATAAGGCATGACTGGAGGAGGAGCGGGAAGCACCCTTCAAACAACTTCAGGGGAAAAAGCCAAATACCTGTGCCTACTTTGTAAAAATAAAAATAGAAATAGGTGCCAGGTCTCCACGTTTTTCTTGGGAGTCTGGTGCTGCCACTGCTGAATGCCAAGGCTGCTTAGTCTTGATTCCACCTTACAAGTCTGTCTTCCACCACCTTCCGCTTCCTGTTTGTTTATCTCAATCTTGGTGGTTCTCTTCCTTCTTTTTGATGCTTTCTCCAGTTGTCACTGTTTTCCTTTCTTTCTCTTCCGCCTTCTTCCCTTCTTCTTGGGTCAAAGTCTGATGATGAAAAATAACTGTGGGTCCCGACAAATGAGTGCCAGTGCCCACAACCCACAGCCAGCAGCATAACTGAAGCATTGCTTGACATCGTCCTCCACAGGTAGACTATTAGGTTCAGGAGGAAAAGGAGTGGGCTTTCAGGTCAGCAAAGCCCTGGACAGCCTTGAATAAACCTTTCTCCATTTAAGATTGTGTCACACACACTAGAGTCAAAATGGACTCCATGAACTCTGTCAACCCTGCGCAGAGGACTCACACTCAAGATACAGATGAATGCCTATACTCTCCACACATGTCCCATACGCATGTAGATAAAGGACCCCAGTTCAGGGAGACTGGTTGGAGGCCAGTCGGTGTTCCAACTCTAAGGAAAACAGGTAAACGTTTAATAAAAGGCCTATTCCTTCACCGCTGATCCCACTGCTACCACAGCCAGTCTCGCAAAGGCTGGGCAGAGAGGCTGCTGTTGCCACTGGCTGAAAGAGGGATGTACTTTTAATGGCTCTTCGCCCTCAGAGCTCAGCTGTTCAATCTCAATCAATTTAACAGAGAGATCTCAGCAGGACTGCATGACTGTCGACCTCACTAAAGGAAAAATGGCAGAAAATTCTGCAGAACAACAGCTCTCTAGAGCCAGACAGGAAACTTTCCGTCCCAACAGTAAGTCTTGCTGATTGTCTCTTTTGTTTGGCTTTGGGAAGGATGAAAGTGGCCGCGAGTTGTCTAGTCTTTCCAGGAGTTCTTGTATAGAACAAGGCCTACAGTCGTTGGTGATGGTACTGCATGAATTCAAGAAGGACAGGTTCCAGTCAAAACTGGAATCCAAATTCACTTCTTTTGCACCTCTCAGTGCTCTCAGAATGTGCCTCCCTCTTTGTCCCCTCAGATTCGATGCAGTGCACCTTCGGCCCACTGGCCCCAATGACACCTAGCTGTTGTGTATTCCACAACCATTTCCACAGCTATTTCCTCATATGGTGCCCACGATGCTCCACTCAGTACCCACAGTGCCACAGTATACCCAATGCAGTGCTCACTCTCTGCTCTAATTGCTCTGCTGTATACTGAGCTCCTACAAACATGTGTGCCCTCTCCATGCCACCGTCACCCCTCTCACAACACTAAGGAACCCCCTTACTCTGTGTCCCTCCCCAATCCAAGTGCTAGAAATATTGTGCCACCCCACTAATAGCCCCTACTAAATGTCTCCATCTTCCTCACCCCCCCACCCAATTTCTCAGCCTATTCCAGCCTTTTTGATCCCCTCTTTTCCTGTCTTACTAGTTACCCTACTCCTTTTGCTCCCAATTGTCCTCCTCAGGTGCTACATGCTTTGTGCCCCTTCAAGAATTGCTCTCAATAAGTTCTCCCAGACGTCCCCTGCATCTGTGCCATAGAGCCCCTTCTAATATACTGTGTTCTCCCAGTTATTCTTAATCTTTAGAGATCCTGTTAATTTAAAGGCGTAGGATATTTGTGTTTGGATGTAAAAAGATGTAGATGGCTGTCTTAGAGCTGTGTACTCTTTCCTGGGGTTTCTCAGTTTCACTAGTTATTGAGAGGATTTGTGTTTCCTCATTCGTCCTCCATTTTTTCTTAACTATTGTTTTACTTCATGGAGCTTTACAGAGAACCAATGCCATGCTCACACTTATCCCCAATCAAGACTGTTCTGCACTCAGCTCTCAGATTGGTACTCAAAGCAATGACGTTTGACCACATCACTCTTGTTCTCTGCAACCTCCGCTCGCTGCCTCATCAAGAAAAGACTTGCTTCAAATTCCTTTACAAAGCCCTGTGCAACAACTGTCCACCGTACATACTAGCAGAACTCCTGACCACCTCAGGCAGAACCAGAGGCCTAAGAAGCAAGGACTCTTTGGGGCATATTTACAGGCCCCTATCGCCACAGAAACATCGGTTTTTCTGACATTCCTATGGCGATTAGGGCTTCGCCTTATTCACAAGTCAGGATAAGCCACTTAACGTGGCTTAACGCTGCTTTGTAAATAAGGCACCTGTTCACACTATACTTAGCGTGAAAGGGGTGGGAATGGGTGTCCACCGCAACACCCATTGATTTTGACGCTGCCCCATATTTACAAGGGTGGCGTAAATATAGGGCAGCAACAAAATTAAGACCGGGGTGAAACGAGGAGAAATGCTTTATTTCTCCTTGTTTTTGCTGTTTCCATGTGTGCTGCATTGTGTAGCACACATAGAAACAGCAAAATGCCATTGATTGTTTAAGTGCATGAAGGTGTCCCTTCCTGCACATAAACAATCATTACTTCAATGAAGTGCTGCATTCTGCAGAACACATAGAAGTTACAAAACACATTCCTGCACTGCACATAAACAATCTTTCCCTGCAACGTAGGCCCCCTTGCACAATGGTGCAAGAGTGCCTGCGTTGGTGCTAGGCGCCTACATTTACCACCAGCACTAAGGGAAAGGCTGGGGTGCACAATATTCTTGTGAATTTGTTGCATCCCTGCGTTTGGAAACTATCGGAGCGCGGTGTTATCCTTCTTCGCTTAACGCAGCGTTCCAACAGTTTCCTAGTAAATATGCCCCTTTGTTCCTAGAAATCCTAAAGCCAAGACCTCATTAGGTAGAAGGCAATCCTTGATGAGAGCAGCAACTACAGCCTGGGCCTCCCTCCCAGTTCATCTAATACAGACTCCACTTTTCCTTGTTTTTAAATGACAGCTCAAACCCATCTGTTGAATCAATTCCTTTTTCAGTCCTAGACTATCTTCGAATGCCTCCCACTGCAACAATTCTTTCCTAAACCTTCTATCTGCCACATATTTTATTTGTACATCTCTTCTGGTCCTGGATGTGCTATATTAAACATTAAATAAAAAACTAATGTAATGAACCCTCAGCCCCCAGCTACAATTACATCCAACTGGTGTCTACCAATCAAAGATTTGCCTCCAGATTCCATTCCTACTGTACCCCAGCTGAAACAATTTCATGTGCCATAGAGCCACTACTTTTCCTCAATTGGATGTCCCTTCACCTCAACCCCATTTGCCTGCAGAAACTCTGCCCTCACCATCAACGGACGCTTGCCGTGTCGACCACTGTACTTCTCGGTGTCAAAAGGCCAACCCTTCCTTCCGTGCCTTGCAGCCAAATGCTATTTTCTCTTGGAGCACCCCTACTCCAATCCCCTGTCCAATTTCCACAAGCAATGTGTATTGACCACCAATTGCTGCTTCCAAGGGCAGCAAGACCCCCTCCCACCTTCTGTGACTCTGTTACCCTGAATGTGCTACTTTGGGTTTGCTCCAGGTGCCATTCCTCCAAGCACCAACCCTTAGTTGACTTCTAGAAGTCCCCCTTGGTGCCTAATTTGCTTGCCCACTGCCCAATTATCACTACTAAGTGCCTCCTGTCTACCACTTTGACTAAGGATTACTGTGCGGTGCCAGAACATTAATGCGCTTCCGGACTCCCACTTTCGGAGCCCCAAATGCATTCTCTTTGGCCCATTCAGTTACCTTCTGGTGCCACTCCCTCTTTGCCCTATATACTTTCTCCTCTGCTCTCCAAATGCACACTCTAGACACCCTCTCTTTATGCACAGCACTGCCTGCCACCACCACCAGTGCCCGCTTAAATTCACACCTGCTCTTCACTACCTATGTGTCCAAAATGTCCACCACAGACATCTGCTGTCAAAATGTCTGCTACCACTCGCTGGTCTCCAAGTGCCCCATGTTAAATGGCCATTCGCCCGTCCATTTCTCAGCTGCCACCTTTTCCTGCTCCTAGGCCTTCACTCCCTCTGCCTCCGACCGAGACATTCTCTTCATGCACACTTGTTTTCACCATACAATTGCCTCAGTGGTCTGTGCCCCGCAAGCTCCCAATTCCTTATGTATGTTCCTCACTCTTGCAGCGTTTCTCTTAGGCCTTTTGTGTTTTGCCATTTATCAGATACTGTGCTTGCTTTTTAGGTCTCGCTTGACAGCGAAGCTGTCGCCTGACCTTATGTGATCAACCTAATAAAAGAGCTTTCAGGAGTACTACAGAGGGGACTTTGACTCCGCCCACATGTTGGTGGACAAAAGTACATGTTTTGGCACTTTAGCAGAAAAAGTGCTTCCTCTCCACACACCTTTTGTTTGTTTACCAAGCTGCATGATCCAGCAGCAATAAAACTCCCTGGAGAATGTTCTCTAACACGCATAAAGTATCATGCTTACAAAGGGATGGAGCTTGAATTTTCAGGGGCAGGTGCGTGGCTCTGTTAAAGTGTTTAGAAAAGTAGATAATGTGCAGTGCTTATGTTGTTTTTTCTGGCAACAGCACAAATCTGCTTCCCTTTCCATTGTTAACTTTAGACTTCAGAGTGCGGTTGTCGGTTAGAGAGCAGTATGGGATGCCCAGGACTACAGCAGTCCATATGCATTTTTAGGTCTGCCTGAACAACACAGCTGTCACTAGACTTTATATGATCAACAAAAAAGAGCTTCCAAAATCCTACTGAGAGAAGGGTTTAGGCTCTACCCACTGCCAACAGGTCCGCCGGTCAGCCATGCCCTCTTGTGCCCTCTCAAAACTGATTCAAATCTAACTAGGTGAATCACCACCTAAAGGCCACCTAAGGCCAGCCAGGGTTATTAAGAGTGCATCTAATATCAAATCAAATCAAAATAATCTTTATTCAGTTTCAGACAATAAAACCATAAAAGCACACAACAAAATATGACAAAACGGACCTCACAGACACATACCTTATAAAACAATAACCTTAGTTAAAAATAAAGGTGGGTGCGATGCTCCAAAGTCACACATACAAAACCAAGTGGAATGATCGCTCTAATTAACATTAATAATACAGCAGATGAGCGAAATGATACAAAGTGCGTGGTGCCATAGGTGGTATGCTGGAAACAAGATGATTAGTCGCAACTAGACCTGAGCCTGACAGCATATTTAAAAAAGATTGCACATAAAAAACAGTGCTGCCCATAAGCATTTGTAAAAAGATAAAAGCGGGTCACACTTGCCTGAAATTAGCCTTTTTCAGGATTGAGACTAAGAAGGTCTTTCCAGGTGTGTCATAAAAACTACAAAACCTCATAAAAGGAACCATGTCCTGTGGGGATTTTCCATCACAACTACAAGGCAACAAGCTTTGGCCCTTACACTGCTTCCTTGGATGGGTGAGAAGGAGGTGAAAAAGATCAAACCGAAACCTGGTCAACAGAAATCGATTGTATGAACTTACGAGCCCCAGCAAGTAAGGCTCCACCGTCAGGGTAGTTCTTAACATGATGAAGCGACGTACACTGGGCTTCCCAAGCTCCTTCTCTTCCCTGGCCAGTGACTGCTGGGCGAAAAAAAGCTGCCTTTATGTGGTTCAAGTCCTTCTTGTTAATCAAGTCAGGGTTATAAAAAAGGGCTCCTCTCCCCAGGCTCCCCAGGCTCCTGAGACTGTCCTCGATATACTTAAGCCAAGGTATTGGGGAGACATGATCAAGGGCCAAACAGTCCTTTAAGATCAATTTATTTAGCGATGTCCCCATACCAGCCCAAGTTTTTAATAAAAGAAACACAGGGCGGTAGGCTATCAGATCGGTGATGTGAGTCAGACCAAGCTCTTCATTACCAGTAAAAGAGCGGGTCCCCTGTGGAATGGATAAAAGCTGCCTCAGAAACTTGTTTTCAGCGATTTGGAGAACATCTGGGGTGGTGTACCCTCAGATTTCACTGCCATATAGTGTTTTGGTGATACACTTGGCCCTATAAAGCTGTAATAAGGCCCCCACCGGTCTTTTTCCCAGTCTGGAGGTGAAGTTAAAGATAGCTGCAGTCTCCCGAATAAGATCATTTTTTTTGCGGGCTATTTGAGGCCCCTATTTCATTTTGGCGTCTAACAGCACCCCCAAATATGAAAAAGCAGTCGTCCTTGGGACCGGGGTGGACCCTACCTTAAAGGTGTAAGCGGGCACCCACTTGTGAGTGCAAGACCTCTAACCTGCTGGTCAGGGAAACTGCTCTCCCCTCGCGCAGCTCTGTTGTTGCGCCTCTGCCTCCAGCGCGTTAGGGTCTCCAGGTAAGGTGATCGAGGCCCTCCTCCACCCACAGGCTCCTGCCTGCGCCTCATCCCTGGTGGTCCAGTGGGAGAGCCTTGCTCTTCTGCTGGTCCACTTAGCCGGCCTTTCTGTTGTTTTCCCTGCTTTTGTCTGTCTGTGGTTTGTTTATCTGTCTGTGCCTAGTTGACCGTTTGTGCAGTTTGTGCAGTTTGTGCCTTTGTCTCTTGTGCCTTGTTGTCTTTTGGTGCCTTTGTCTCTTGTGCCTTGTTGTCTTTTTGTGCCTTTGTCTCTTGTGCCTCGTTGTCTTTTTGTCTCGTTGTGTCTTTTTTTGCCTGTTTTTCACTGTTGCCGCTTTTGCTGCCTTTCCCACTGCTGCTGCCCCCACGGCCCCTCCCCCTGTGTGTTCCCGCTCCCGCCTCCCAGCTGCTCTCCATCCCCCCAACCCCTACTTAATGGCAGCTGCTGCACGACAGGGTAAGCAAGACCTCTGACCTCCTGGTCAGGGTAACTGCTCTCCCCTCGCGCAGCTCTGTCGTTACGCCTCTGCCCCCAGCGCCTTCTGGTCTCCAGGTAAGGTGTTCGAGGCCTACCTCCACCCACAGGCTCCTGCCTGCGCCTCATCCCTGGTGGTCCAGGGGGAAAGTCTTGCTCTTCTGCTGGTCCACTTAGCCAGCCTTTCTGTTGTTTTCCCTGCTTTTGTCTGTATGTGCCTTGTTTGTCTGTCTGTGCCTTGTTGACCGTTTGTGCAGTTTGTGCCTTTGTCTCTTGTGCCTTGTTGTCTTTTTGTGCCTTTGTCTCTTGTGCCTGGTTGTCTTTTTGTGCCTTTGTCTCTTGTGCCTCGTTGTCTTTTTGTGCCTTTTTGTCCCGTTTTGTCTTTTTGTGCCTGTTTTCACTGTTGCCGCTTTCGCTCCCTTTCCCGCTGCTGCTGCCCCCACGGCCCCTCCCCCCTGCGAGTTCCCGCTCCCGCCTCCCTGCTGCTCTCCCTCCCCCCGTCCATCCCCTACCTAATGGCGGCTGCTGCGCGACAGGGTGAGCAAGACCTCTGACCTCCTGGTCGGGGAAACTGCTCTCCCCTCGCGCAGCTCTGTCATTGCGCCTCTGCCCCCAGCGCCTTCTGGTCTCCAGGTAAGTTGTTCGAGGCCCTCCTCCACCCACAGGCTCCTGCCTGCGCCTCATCCCTGGTGGTCCAGTGGGAGAGCCTTGCTCTTCTGCTGGTCCGCTTAGCCAGCCTTTCTGTTGTTTTCCCTACTTTTGTCTGTCTGTGCCTTGTTGACCATTTGTGCAGTTTGTGCTTTGTCTCTTGTGCCTTGTTGTCTTTTTGTGCCTTTGTCTCTTGTGCCTTGTTGTCGGTTTGTGCCTTTTTTTCTCGTTGTGCCTTTTTTTGCCTGTTTTTCACTGTTGCCGCTTTCGCTCCCTTTCACGCCGCTGCGGCCCCTGCGGCCCCTCCCCCCTGCGTGTTCCCACTCCCGCCTCCCAGCTGCTCTCCCTCCCCCCGACCCCTACTTAATGGCGCCCGCTGCGTGGCTGCACCCCTTGCGTGCCAAAGGCAAGCCCGTCTGCGCCCATCCGCGACCAGCGCCAGGGACCCTGGTCCTCCGACCCCCCACCGCTACGACTCAGCAACCCTCCACGCACTCAACCCCGGAAGAAACAACAACTGCCAGCTGTCAACGCCGAAACAGGAGCACAAAGAAGTTCAATTGCAAATTTCGGCCCTGGAGTAACTTTCCTCAGTGAGCAAGGAAAGGACCCCTCCTCCCAAACCTACCAAAGATAGAAAAAACGTGCCATAAAGGCAAGAAACAAGGCACTATGACCCAGGGAGGTCGAACTTAAGGGGTCTATCCAATATTTGGGGCAAGACGAAATGACAAAGAAGGGCATTGTAGGAAGGTAGGATCCTTCTGCATGGTAACCCCCACTTTTTGCCTGGAGCTGTGATGGTTTCTGACTAGTCTGACAGGGATCCTACTAATCCGGACCCCAGTCTCTGTGCTTTCTCCCCTAAATTGGTATGGTAAGAAATTAGGTACATCCCAGATTGGACTAAGGTACCCAGGGCATAGGTACACCAGGGGTCCCCCAAGGGCTGAAGCATGTATTAAGCCACCCATGGGAGACCACTCAATTTATAACAACAGGCCTGCCATTGCAGCCTGTATAAGCTGGTGCTAGCACCACTTACGAAAGATATAGGTTTCCCTATATCTAAGGTCACTGCACTTAAAACCTATAAGTCACCCCTAATTCAGGCCTTACAATCCTGAAGGCAGGGTGCTTGGTTCTAAGTGTGAGGGTGCCCCTGCATGAGCAGGACACCCCTACAGCCCATGGAATCCTATCTCCCGGGTTGGAAGTGAGATAGCCATATGACATATAGAGGGGCACCGCGTCATTATGCGATGACCATCTAGAAACTGGTTGTAACGAACCCTGTCGTGTTTGGTATCAAACATGTTGGAATCATACCCCCACAATGTAAACGGTGTGGTAGGTATGATTCCAAGCACTGTAAAGGCCCTCCGTTAGGCCCTCAGTGCTCCCGGTACCAGTCTTCTAGACCCGGACAGCACAACATGGCTGCTGCCGACCAGGCAGAGACATGATTCTGCCCTCCTGCTGCTGAGTCACGCTTGAGCAGGGGAAGGCAGAACAATAGGCATCCTGTCACAGGGAGGTGTGAACACATCCCAGACAGGGTTTAGTGTATTGGGGCAGGGTGGGGGCGCTTGCCAGCACCACATAATCTGCGTGCAGTTCACACTTGGTGCCCTCCATGCATAGTCCAGTCCAAACCAGTTCAGGAAGCCGTTGGCTCCCGCTCTGGCATGAAACTGGACAGAGGACAGGGGAGTATCCTCTCCCTTGTCCAGCCCCTCATTAGGGAGGGACCCCTGAATCGACCCTTTCCTTAGGGTACTTAAGGGCTTACCTGAGGGTGGGTCCCTCAATTCGTCGTGGGACAAGATTAATTTCAGACACCTCTTCTTCTTCGACCGTCTGGGCACTCTGGACTTCACTCCGGGCATCAAGGCTGCAACCGGGAGCCTGCTGCTCCTGATCTCCTCGCCCTACTATTCTGCTGCAACGTCCATGCCTGTGCACCATACAGGAACCTTTGAAGGCCTGTGGGCATCCAAGACACCTGAAGGAATCTCCCTTGAAGTGAAGGAGTCACTTCTCTGCATCTGCAAGCACCGCAACTAAGCTGACCCGTCTGCTGATCCTCGGCTCCCACGGACTCCAAAAGGCTAAGCAACCAAGGTGGTGGTTCTTCACATCCCTCGAGGCCTGCCCTGTCCTCTCACCAAGTTTGAGGCCAGTATGCCTCGTCAGAGCCGCAGGAACTGAACCCCTGTGCACTGCGTAGACTTACAGTTGCAAAGGCTTGGTGGCTTTCTTCCACCAAGATCTTCAGGCTCCAAGAAGCCCCAACCTCAAGCATCTCCAGTGATCAAGATCTTTGTCCTCACCACATCACTTGCATTGTGGGCCTGCTTCTTTGGTGAGCTGCTCGATGACCTCTTGCGACTCCAGTGCATGCGGCCTGTGGGTCCTCTTGAGGGTCATCCTTGAATTCTTTGGGCTCCCCTGATTGCTTGGGGCCTGCCCTGCCTCCCCTCTTTGTGGTGAGTCACCTGGACCTTGCTGGTCTCGACATTGCTCCTTCTTTGCTTTCCACGTTGTTTGCAGTTGCCAAGGCTTGTTTGTGCTCCCGACGGACACTGACCCCTCAACTCTCTACATCCGACGTGGGACAGCTCGTGAATGACTCCTGGTCTTCCACAGCGTCGCCTGGTCCTCACAGCTGCAGCTCCAAAGTCACCGTCAACTCTCCAGCAGCACCCGACATCAGTGAGCATTTGTCTTCCGTGCCTTCTGGTCACTTCCAAGTGGCATAGACTCTGTCCCCTCTGCTTTCAGGTACTTCTTGACTTGCATCCACCTTTGAGTTCTACCGGACACTTTCACCTTCTCCAGTAGCGGCATCTTCCTGAAATCCTCCATTGGGTTCGACTGCGGTTTCCGACGCCACTTCACACCTATGCACCCGGTTCCCCTGGGGCAGGTATCCTGGTTCCTAAGGTATCCACGGGTGGGGTAGCTCTCCAAACTTCTGTTTTCCAAGGGGTTTCTTCA
Organism: Calotriton arnoldi; assembly: GCA_963921515.1. Classification (NCBI taxonomy): domain Eukaryota; kingdom Metazoa; phylum Chordata; class Amphibia; order Caudata; family Salamandridae; genus Calotriton; species Calotriton arnoldi. The sequence continues at coordinate 329,650 of CAWUFW010014874.1, forward strand.
GGGTCCACTGGGAAGGGTCCGTCTTCTTTAAAATTGCAACCTCGACTTACCCATTGACTTGCATTGATCCCGCTGTCGTGTTCTCATTCTGCACACGGCCTCTGTGGGGCTCCTAGTTACTTACCTTGTGTGGTTCCTTGGGTCCCCGGCACTTCTACGTCTTCTGGGTATAGTCTTGACTTGTGTCATGGTTCGCATACCACTAATTTAGTATAAGGTTTGGTCTCCCCCTGGTGACCACTGTGTATTACGTGCTACTTACCTGTTTCTATTAAAAAGTATTGTGTGTATCTCCGGCTAGGAGATACCTGTATGTGTTAGTGAGTGTTATATAATAAATACATATTTTTATAAATATACTGTGTGGTTCATTTTCACCTAATCTATATCAATAAGATTATGTTCTGGTAAAACAAGCTGTTTTATACTCCTTCTGGACTAAGCCTGACGGCTGCTCTCCACAGCTAAAACGTAAAGAGCTTTCTAAGGTTGTCTAAGACCACTAAAATCACCATAACGGTCGTCTGGATTGGTGCAAGGTGCCCACTTACATAAGTGTACACCATATACCAAGCCAGCTTCTCACAGGCGTCCTACAAATAACACACCAGACTCTCTCATTGACGCAATTGCAACCATGGAACTTGCAATGGCAAATTCATCACTCCCGCTGAAAGAAGTAACAAAAAGCCCTGAGAGCCAAAGGCACAGCCACAAACAAGTGGACCTCAATAATTGTAGTCGCAAAGCACAAGAAATAAAAGCACTCTCTAGCAGTAGCCCAGCAGCTTCGCAATCTGTAGTCCAAACAAGAGCAGGTGAGTTTGAACTGCGTCGGCAGACCAGAGCAGGAACCGACTTCATATCTGAGCAGAGCCCTATTCCAAATGAGACCCTCCAGACGACACCAAGCAGGCCTCATCCCAAACAAGAAGGCACATGAATTCCCGAACTAACAGATTATGAGAAGCCACAAATCAAGATTATTAGTGATAATGGCCACGACCGGAGAATCGAGTTACAACGCACCAAGCGGTCAAAGAGAACATCAACTACCCCAACTAGATAGAGGCTTGTAGAGCGCTCATCAGCCTGTGTTAATCCGCAGACAACGCCGTCAAAAAATTAGCAACAGGATATCACAAATCTAGCCCCTCTAATTTTGCCTTAACATGAATGGCTGCCCACGCCAGGAGACTTGCAGCAACCAACTCTTACTAGAACAAGAATACACCTCACAAGGCACATAGGACATCCTTAAAAGAGGAAATATTCTGACGTTCCTGGCAGAAATTCCAGACCTGAAAGACATAACTTCCCCAGATCTACTATTGGTGGAATTCCTAACAAATAATAGCCCTTCATTACCAGAACTCACATTAACAACTTGGAGAACAGGGGAAATAGTGTCATCAGTTTTAGCCTCTGCCAACACCTTTGAAAAATGGGGGATATTAGTAAAGAAAAACAGCGTGCCCAGATACCCATTTCCCCTGTCACAGAGAAAGAGAGCTTAGCCCACAGTAGACATTGACCCTGCTTATTCAGTCTTGAGGGGCGCAAGAAGCACCTCGATTGATAGAACAGAGGGGCTGCATCAAGAGGGGCTGCCAGGAGTCCATGCATTAGTCACCCGGAAAAAACTGGGTTGGAGCTCACAGCCTTGCACTTACTGTCGTGGAACAAAGCTGGGGCCAAACCCTTACTCCAAGATGGCATCCCCCCCTCAAAACTGGAAAACTTTCAACATCATTGCTCTACTAGAGACCTGGTTAATGGCAGCACTACCAAATCTTGGCTACAAAATCTCAACATTATGGAAGGCCCAAAGGGGGTATTGCAATATACATATCTCTTAGTTTAGATATTTGCACTGAAGAAATACCCTCCGCAGACCTAGGCCTCCAAATAATTAAGTTCACTAAATGGACCAAAGACAATAGACCACCATTACTTTTATTCAACATTTATGTTCACCCTAATTCAGCCCCAAAAAAAGAGCTTCTGGAATCTGTAATTTCAAGGACAACAGTCCATAAGCAAGCAAACCCAACATGGGACATAATCCTAACAGGGTATTTTAACACTTTAATCTATTCTCTGGATGAAAACGACAAGTTGACTGTGGAGAACTCTTATTGGCACGTTCCAACACAGATGAAGCTTGCAGTCAAACGGCGGGGCTCAATCGGGGAAAAATGTGTGAGAACGCTGAAATTCTTAGGTGTGAGGGTGCTGAATTTAAGATTCCCAGAAGATACCCCCGAACAACACTTACTTCGGCCCAAACTCAAGATCAGTTATTGATTACACAATTGCCTCGTTGCCATTAATTTCACTGGTCCAGCAATATAAAATCCAATATACACTGGATAGCGATCATTCATACCAGATGCTATCGCTAGGGTTAATGCCCCAAATCCACCCACTGGCTCCATTGGAAACAGGCAGTTTAATACCAGCAACAGCCATATAGATGCATGTTCAATGTTTACTGCTGACCTGCTAACACAAGCTGCAACCGGGAAATCATGCCCACCTACATCGCGATGTCGGCCAGCAGCCCTTTCGGCTAAATGCTCTGCCCTAACAAAACAGCTAAAGAAAGCCATCAGACGTCTGAGAAAAGGAACTTGGCAGTCTTCCCTCTGGGAAAGAGTAAGAGTGCTAAAGAAACAGTATAAAAAACAACTTTGGGAGGACAGGAGAGCCTGCAAAGAGGCATTCTGGACAAAGCTAATATTCGACGCCAGGCAGAGAAACTCCAGGATATTCTGTGAAACAGTAAACAGACCAGCAAAAGAGATAAGCAATTCAAGCATACCAGAGCCTCTATGGGTCTCCCACCTTGTTAACTTTTTCGCAGTCGACAAAGTTCAAACCAACCCTCTTACAATCTCGGAACTCACGTCCACAAACCAGCCTGACCAAGGCAAAGAGAATGAGTGCTACTCGCTCACCAATGAAGTCATTCAACATTTACTGTCTAAAGTTAAAAAGGTCATACTTGATGGACGTTGTGATGGAGCGCCAGGGCCAAATGGCATCCCACAGGTCATCTTTAAAGAAGATCCATAGTGAGAGTGCTGGTCAGTCACGCTACAGAGGTTCAGGTAAGCGGCATCATACCAGAGAGAATGTGCAGCTCTACCATAAATCTGTTATTTAAAGGAGGTGATAGGGCCAACCCTGCCAAATACAGGCTCATTGTACTCCTGGACTCGGAAGCAAAGTACTATGGCTCCCTTATACTAGCCGACCTGACCGATTAGTCAAACTCAAACAAGGTGATCTTGCTAAACCAATCAGGCTTCAGGAAAGATGTAGGTACAACAACAAACATCCTAGCAACCTCCTTCATAATTGAACAAAGTAAAAGGACAAAGAAGAAATTACAGCTCTGCTTTGTAGACTTTAAATCTGCTAGTGATTGTGTCAACTGGGGGATAGTCTGGAACAAGTTAAGGAAACGGGGAAACCCCCAAAAGCTGCTTCGAGCAATAGAACAGCTTTTACTCAGAAACCTGGATCAGGTGAAAATCAGAGACGCCACCAGAATATCTAGGAAGATACTTACCAATAAAGGGTTCAAGCAGGGATGCATGCTTGTGCCTTACCTCTTTAACATATTTATGGCAGACCTTTCAAAAACCTTGGACCAAGTAAATTCCCATCCACCACGGCTGGGTCCACTCCGCCTCTCTCATCTGTCATGCGCAGACGACATTGTGCTTTTCAGCATGATAAAACTGGGCTCACAAAGATTAGTTAAAGCACTGATCTCTTATGTCAATACCAATCACCTGGAGATAAACACAACAAAAACAAAACTATGACCATCTGTAACCAACAGGGGCGGGCAGCCACGATCTTCCTAAATAACACCAGCTTGGAAGTGGTAGGCTATTACAAATACTTGGGAATGTATCTGGACTCAAAAGGCAAATTGTTTCACCAGAAACAATGTATGGTGGAGAAAGGGAATGTCCCAATCCATGTTTTCAGCACGTTAGCAAAAAAACTGAATGGCCCCTCTTTTCAGCCCCTATTAGCAGTCATCTCTGCCAAGCTACTTCCATCGATCATATACGCAAGTGCAGCCATGAGAGGACAAGACACCGTTTTACTGTACACACTGCAGTCCTGCGCCTACAGGCGAGCATTTTCACTGCCTCAAAAGGGGCGGCTCCTCCGTTGGTGGAGGAGCGTCACCAACGCCCCCCCCCCGCTGAAAGCCAGCAGTGGCAAAGGACAAAAATAAAATGGTAATAATACATTATTATCATTTTATTTTTAGCCCTGCAGGCTGCAATCCGAGCGTGGGGCGTGGCCTCCCATACTGACGCTGCAGCTGGAGCACCAGGGAGGAGGGGAAGTGTTTGGCACTGCCAAGTGCTCATGATGGTTTGGCCGGCCCTCTGGGCAGGTTTATCTCAACCTGCTTGATATTTTTTATAGCGCTGGAGACATTTGTGACACCGGTTTAGCTGTGTACTGATCATGCAGTGGCTTGGTCACCAATAAAGAGAAAACTCCCATTATAAATATTCTCTGGCTGGAGCATCTATTGTAACTTTTGGGGCCCACTCTTCCTCAGCCAGTGTATTATGTATATATTGATGTAATATGTGTATATAGCACAAACCTAGCCAAAACATAGCGGAGCACTGTACAGAATCAAAGGCAAAGACACAGTCAGCGTGTGATAGAAGGAGTGGCTGGTTTGTGGACTTTCACTGCATCATGATGAAATCTTTTTTAAAGCAGTGAGCCTTCTGCTCTTTTCTAAATTGGAGCAGGGTTGGACCAGTCTGGAAAGATACGGGAATATTGACCCAGAATCTAGGTGCATAGATGAAGAAGGCCTGTTTTTTCTTTTTTGCACTTCTTCGTCTCCAATCTGACGATGTCCTTGCTATGTGGGGGCCAAGAGCCACTGGAGATTGATTGCTTTCACTACTTAAGATCACAGCTGCCCGCTAGGATGTCCAGGCACTAGGAGGTTGTGCAGGAAGATGAAATAGAAAGCCACCTTAAGGGAATAACGACTAATAGGTGAATAGATCACTTTTCAGTTATTCACAAAAAATGATAAGGGATTGAATGAAACATAGAAACAAGAGTGACGCCTTCAAGGTTTTAGAATTAAGATCGCTAAAAGACCTTCCAGCCAGTCTGGAGCATCTGACACGAGGGATGGCAGACGAGATTAGCAGGCGTGCAGTGCAATGGACGAGAAGTGTATTAACTATTAAACATCTAAATATGTAGGAGGCCAGTCTGATGAAGGGCACGGTAACATCAGCATGGAGCTTTGAAAAGACAGATGATTTAGAGTTAAGCGGACAGGTGTGGTTGTTCAAGCCACCATAGCCCAACAAGTGCATTATATTCTGATTATTTTCTTGCAATAAGGCGGATGGATATCTGCATTTTGATGACGGAGTATCCGTCCACTAAAGTCTAAATCAGGCCCCTAGTGTTTTGTATTGACAATGAGTGAACAGAAAATAAATGTGACAAAATATGACAATGTTTATGAGGAGACGTGGTACAAAATTCTGAATAATGTGCAAAAGTTTTTTTAAGTATTTAGGGAAGCTTAGAAAATGAAATTGCAGTACTGGAGTCGGGTACTGTGGTGGTTTGACAACCATCTGGTAGAAATGAACAGAGAGAAAAGGCAGAATCTTTTCTAGGACTTTCACACTAAAGAAACATGTGGGAACAAGTTTGAAGCTGTGCGCCTGGATAGAGAAACTAGTATCGAAGATAAACCCTACATTACAGGCTAAGGAAGCAGGCGGGGTGCTTGGCCAAGATCGGAAAACCACCAGTGACAGTCCCATGTAGAGGGCGTGCCAAAGACGGATATCGCAGTCTTGGATGGACTGAGGCAGAGTGAACTGTTACTCATCCAGCAATCAATGGGTGACATGCAGGCCTTGAACTGGGACTGGAGGGACAGTGGGTCTCCATCAAGTCTCAGGAAGAATTGTGTGTCATCAGCATATGAGAAGAAGGTTAGACTGAGAGACAATCAGTGGTGCAAGATAAAGATGAAAGACAGCAGGGCTCAATGTAGAACTTCGAAAGACACCACAGTGGATGGGTTTGTATTCCGATGGAAAGAAAGAAGGAAAACAAGTTGGGAGCAATCAGAAAAAAAGGAAGAGAGTCAGCTCAGGGCACTGACTCCCAACCCAGACAGTGCTTTATGGAAAACCAGGATGTGCTGGTATACTGTGTGCAGAAAGATCTTGAAAAATTAAAGCTGCTGCATTACCAGTGTTAAAGGGCACATGAAGTTCATTTAGGACTGTAACCAGAACAGCCGGTTCCAGAAGTTAGACGGAAGCTCAGTTGTTGGTGATCGAAACAATGATGAAATTCCAGGTGTAAAGATAGAGATAGGAATTAATTTATGATTCAAACATTCTGGAAGTTACTGGGTGAAGAGAGATGGTCCGAAAAAGGACTAGGACTGAAAGATCTATTGAAAGTTTTTTAAAGTAAAGGGCCTAGAAGTGCTTGTTTCGAAGTATTGGAGACGTATCCATGTAAGAGAAAACGTTGTGAGCTGAGGAGCAATTTGTAGTGCCCATGATTTCAGATATTTGACAGGACAGTGGTCTACGGAGAGTCAGATGATAGATAACGCTGCGATTGTTCTGTGAAATTGTGTCATCCTCAATAGAAACAAACAGATGAAGCTTGGCGGGGGTATGCCCAGACGTGGGTCCCTTGCTCACTTTGCCACTGGATTCAAGCAAGCCTGGCTGATGACGGCTGAAATGCCAGAAACCGGTCCTAGGATGCTTGTTTCCGGTCCAGGGAAGACATGGCTTGGCAGTTCGGGCTGGACTGTTCCCATGAGGCACAGGGTCAGACTGATTTGCATATGGCCATGTCTGAACTGGGGTGGTGGAGTGAGCTAAAGAATGATGATGGATTAAACCCAGATCAGTTGACTGGGGGTGAGTGTTTGATTGGCTCAAGCGTTCCGTCCATCATCCCCTTTGTATCGCTTTGGTCGCCCTAAGTTGGCGGGGGTATGCCCAGACGTGGGTCCCTTGCTCACTTTGCCACTGGATTCAAGCAAGCCTGGCTGATGACGGCTGAAATACCAGAAACCGGTCCTAGGATGCTTGTTTCCGGTCCAGGGAAGACATGGCTTGGCAGTTCGGGCTGGACTGTTCCCATGAGGCACAGGGTCAGACTGATTTGCATATGGCCATGTCTGAACTGGGGTGGTGGAGTGAGCTACAGAATGATGATGGATTAAACCCAGATCAGTTGACTGGGGGTGAGTGTTTGATTGGCTCAAGCGTTCCGTCCATCATCCCCTTTTGTATCGCTTTGGTCGCCCTAAGTTGGCGGGGGTATGCCCAGACGTGGGTCCCTTGCTCACTTTGCCACTGGATTCAAGCAAGCCTGGCTGATGACGGCTGAAATGCCAGAAACCGGTCCTAGGATGCTTGTTTCCGGTCCAGGGAAGACATGGCTTGGCAGTTCGGGCTGGACTGTTCCCATGAGGCACAGGGTCAGACTGATTTGCATATGGCCATGTCTGAACTGGGGTGGTGGAGTGAGCTAAAGAATGATGATGGATTAAACCCAGATCAGTTGACTGGGGGTGAGTGTTTGATTGGCTCAGCGTTCCGTCCATCATCCCCTTTTGTATCGCTTTGGTCGCCCTAAGTTGGCGGGGGTATGCCCAGACGTGGGTCCCTTGCTCACTTTGCCACTGGATTCAAGCAAGCCTGGCTGATGACGGCTGAAATGCCAGAAACCGGTCCTAGGATGCTTGTTTCCGGTCCAGGGAAGACATGGCTTGGCAGTTCGGGCTGGACTGTTCCCATGAGGCACAGGGTCAGACTGATTTGCATATGGCCATGTCTGAACTGGGGTGGTGGAGTGAACTAAAGAATGATGATGGATTAAACCCAGATCAGTTGACTGGGGGTGAGTGTTTGATTGGCTCAAGCGTTCCGTCCATCATCCCCTTTTGTATCAATTTGTAGTGCCCATGATTTCAGATATTTGACAGGACAGTGGTCTACGGAGAGTCAGATGATAGATAACGCTGCGATTGTTCTGTGAAATTGTGTCATCCTCAATAGAAACAAAGAGATGAAGCTGATCTCAGTGGATGAAGGGACAATGATGGAGGAGAAGAAAGTAAAAGAGGACAGAGCGTTCTTAGAAGGCTTGAAAGTTCTGGATCATTTGGTGATTTTGTCCTGAAAGACATTGGAAAGACAACAGCAGCACAGGGTTTGCCACAGAGTACTTGAAGATTGATAGATGTCTGGGGATGAAAGACTTCAAAATACTGAAGTCTCACTTAACTTTACTAGGAGCTTGGTTGAGACCGCTACAATAGTAATTGGTTCTGGCGCTGTGGATAGGTTTTTTGTAGTCATGCAGCACCTTTTGATAGACAAGCTTGTCACAGGGGAGATGAAAAGAAAGCCACTTACGTTCCAGTTATTTGCATAGGTGTTTAGCCTCTTTAAGAGAGGGAGTGTGTAGGAAAGTAGGATCTGCTTCTTATGGTTACCCCCACTTTTTGCTGGATGTTGCACTGTTTTTGACTAGTCTGACTGGGATCCTGCTAATCAGGACCCCAGTCTATCTGCTTTCTCCTTTAAATTGTTACACATGTACTTTGGTACACTCCAGATTGGATACTGGGTACCCTTATAAGTCCCTAGTATACGGTACCCATGTGCCCAGGGCATACGTACCCCAGAGGCCTCCCATGGGCTGAAGCATGTATTATGCCACCCATGAGAGGCCATGCAAAATGGAACTCCAGGTCTGCTACAGCAGCCTGTGTAAGATGGTGCTTGCACCACTTACTTTAGATATAGGTTCACTATATCTATAGGTCACTACACTTAAAACTTATAAGTCACCCCTATAGCAGGCCTTATCAATCCTGAAGGCAGGGTGCTGGGTTTTTAGTGAGAGGGTGCTCCTGCATGAGCAGAGCCTCTCTGCAGCCTTCGAAGACCAATCTCCCGGGTTGTCTGTGACTCAGCCGGACATATAGGTAGAGGTGCATTATAACCTCGCGGTAAATGCTATCTCGAAAACGGCTGCATAGAAACATGTCGTGTTTGGTATCAAACACCCTGGAATCATACCTCCACACCGGTAACCAGTGTGGGAGGTAGGATTCCACCCTTCTGAAGCAAGCTTCGTGGGGTCACTGGTCTATCCGGTACCAGCCTTCTCGATCTGGTCAGCACAAAATGGATGCTGTCGACCAGAGACATACTTCTGCCCTCCTGCTGCTGAGCCAAGCTCGAGCAGAGGAAGGCAGCACAATAGGCATCCTGTCACAGGGAGGTGTGACCACCTCCCAGACAGGATTTAGTGTATTGGGGCTGGGTGGGTGCACTCTAAGAGTGCCTGAAAGTCTGCACCCGGGGAACATTTGGTGTCCCTTGTGCATAGTCCTGCTCAAACCAGTTCTGGGAGCCATTGGCTCCTGCTCTGGCGCGAAACTGGACAAAGGACATGGGTGTAACCACCCCTCTGTCCTGACCCTCCGCTAGGAGGGTCCCCCGAATCTGTCCAACCCTCTCCCGTGGGTACAAAAGGGCTTACCTGGCTGCAAGACTTTAGATTTTTACGTGGACAAGATTCTACAAGAAGAAACCACTGACCTTCGACCGTCTGGACACTGTGGACTTCGCTGGACTTCGACTGGGCCCGACTTCATCTCCCTCTCCGTCCAAAGCTTTGTCTGTGCCCTTGCTCCATACAGGCTCCGTGCAGGACCTGTGGTGCACTAAGGACAACTGAAGAATCTCCCTTGGAGTGAAGGAGTCACTCCTCTGCCCTAGCAGGTACCTCAACGCAACTGACCGGTCTGCTGCTCCTGAGCTCCTGCGGACTCCAAAGATTTCAGCAACACAGGAGGTGGGTTCCTGAAAGTCCCTGAGGTCGATCTGCCCTCTTGGCAAGGTTGAGGCGAGTATCCCTCGTGGGGACTACATAACCCAAACCCCTGTGCACCACGTCTATTTGCAATTGCATATGCTCGATGGCAATTCATGAGCTTGTGCATTGGACTCCGTGTAGTCCTGACCCTGAGCAGTATTTGCACCAAAGAACTCCAGCCTCCTCGCACCGAGTGCTCCATGGGCTGGTACTTTGCAATCTTGCTCAAGGTCCCCTCGCGACTCCTGGTCCTTCGGCCTGTGGGTCTCTCCGAGGGTTATCTTGATTTCTGTTGGGCTTTCCTGGTTGCTCCAGATGTGCCCTGACTCCCCATTGCTTGGTGAGTCCTCTGGATTTTGCTGGTTCACACCGTAACCTGCTTGACCTTCCTTTGTGGGTTGCTTTTGCCAAGGCTTGTTGGTGCTCCTGCCGGACACCGACCCCTCAGCACTCGACATCCTTTGTGGGACAGCTTACTTCTGGCTCCTGGTCATCCGCGACGTCTCCTGGTCCTTGTGGCTGCAGAGTCAAGCATCCCTTCTTCGCACCTGAAGCACCCGACATCGGTGGGCATTCGTCTACCGAGCCCCTGGTCACTCTGAAGTGACCCAGACTCTGTCCCCTCTGCTTTCAGGTTCCTTCCTTCCAGAATCCAGGCTTGGATTCCACCGGACCCTTTTCACCTTCACAGCAGCAGTACTTCTTCACAGCCCTCCATTGAGAACGAAAGCGGTTTCCGACGCCACTCCAGACCTATGCACCTGGCTCCCCTGGGATAGGTAAATCGGGTACTACGGTATCCACGGGTGAGGTGACTCTCCAACCTCTTAAGTTCCAAAGGGTTTGCTCGAAGTCCTCCTAGAAGGGTCCTTAAACTTTAAAACTGTAACTGCAACTTCCCCATAGAATTGTACGGAGCCCGCGGTAGTGTTAGTACACTGCACCCGTCCTCCCGGGGGTCCCTATCTACTCACCTTGGGTGGTTCCTTGGGGTCCCAGCGATTCTACGTGCTCCAGACCTTGTCTTGACCTCAGTCGTGATTGTTTTACCACTATTTTAGTATATGGTTTGGTCTCCCCCTGGAGCCCACTGTGTATTGTGCTACTTACAACTGTTCTATTGATCTCGTATTGTGTGTTTTGTGTTCTATCCTCGTGTAGAGGATAGTAGAGAGTGTTATATTAATAAATGCATATTTTTATATAACTACTGTGTGGTTCTCCTTTCATTTAGTCAATGTAAGAGGTGATGTTCTGGTAAAACAAGCTGCTTTACATTCCTTCAAGATTAAGCCTGAAGGCTGCTCTCCACAGCTACCACTAGGATAGCTTTCTAACGGTTATCTTTGACCTCATACATCATAAGTGGCGTTTGGACTGGTGCAAGGTGCCCACTTTAATTAGTGTACAGCATATACCAGGCCAACTTCTCACAGAGTGAACTAGGGACTCCTTCGTGCCTACCTTTGTAGGTATGGAGGAGTCTAGAGCGGCACTTATCCACTCATTATAGGGGGAACGCAGGTGTTGAGGGTGGGGGACTGAGATGGAGGGTGAACGGAAAGTAAAGCAGTGACATTCTCTGTCAAAGTACGTGACCAAATTCTGCCATTGTGAGGATTAGCGACATCAGCAGGTCTAGGGAGCGGCACATAAGAGGAAAGAAGAAATTAAGTGCACAAGGATCAGTGCGCACAAGCCTGATTGATAACATGTGAAAGACTAGGGGGCCGATTCAGCTTAACCGGATCCGATTCGGAGCCCTATTTCCCGACCAATTCGTACGCGCGTCCGGGCGAGCGAGTACTATGCGAAATCGCCGACCGACTCGTCCGGGCGTCCCGACCGCTCCGACCGACTCGATCCCGGGTCTAACCGCACCGACCGACTCGCTCGGACTCGACTCGCACCGCGCAATGGAGATGTTCCCCGGCCGGGTAAGTACGATGCGCGCCGCGAGCAGTCGTACCGAGCCGCGCACTCCGGCTCGAAAGAGCAGTCGGAGCGGTACTTTGGGGGTCCGTGTCGGACCCCCCTGTACGCGTAGCCGCGCGAGTCGCACACAGGGGGACCCATGGGTCCCCCTACCTGTGCGTGTACGGCGCGAGTCGCTCGCCGCGTACCCGCTGTAGGGGCGCCCTTGTTCGCCTCGCACCCATTGAGTCAATGGGAGCCCGCGTACGCGTTGTACGACAGGCTCCCATTGACTTCAATGGGAGTCCGACCGAATCGAGTCCTATGGCATACGTGCGCATCGTACTCGTGCGGTCGGGCTGCACGGGTCCGATTCGGTCGGAAATCTCTCCGGGTCCGGCTCGGTCGGATAGATTTCCGGCCCGAATCGGAATCGGCCCCTTAGTTGGGGAGGCAAATATTAAATCCAATGTGTGACCTTTTAAATGGGTCGGTCCATTTATGTGTTGAGCAAGGTTTTGACAAAGCTCTAACAAAAAGATTGGCACTTACATGGTGGGGTCATCAGCTTAGAGATTGAAATCGCCTAACATAAGAAAAGGGCTAGCCTGCAGACAAAGTGTGAAAGTAAACTACAGACATGTGAGCACAGTTGCCCTCATAAGCCACCTGGGAAAGTAGTAAGCTTATCAGCCAGGTAAGTAGGGGTGCTGGCTCTCATGGCTAGGAGCCTGTTAATTGAGTCCAGAAAATAATTGATATTGTCCTTTCAATATGACCCTTCGATTGGGATTTGAGTTTAATGGATTAAATCTGGTTCGATTAAGAGCCTATTTTTTGTTTCTACCAGAACAAAGTAATTAATCACCTCGGTGTCAGGTGGGGTGTGACCTAGGCTGTTCTGATTCCTGTTGCGATACCTATTACGTCTATAACCTGCTTCCCACTCTTCAACAGGACGCTTTTTTGTGGGGCAGACTGTTTCCTGGCTGCACTTGCTGCTTCTGTCCTGCCTTTTCATCCCCTCTTACATGCTGAATGTTTGATGGGTTCTTGGGAAGAATGGGAACCCTTCAGTAGATCAGATGATCTATTTTCCAGTGCTTAATTTGAGCCAGTGGTTTCTGGTGCTCGGCACCGGCCCTAGTCAGCACCGGCGCTTGTGACATCCTGCCACAAGGTGGCCTCTCTGGCTAAGTTAGACACGACCACAGCAACAGCTAATTATTAATGCAATATGCTTTGAAAATGACTATTACCTGCCACCCAAGCCATTCTTATAGCTTTGGGGGCCTGAAATAGTCTGAATTGTTACACTTGTAGGAGTGTGGTGGTTAGTAGTTGTTTTGGTACTGCCACTGGCGGTGCTTCCAGGGGCAATGTGTGGCGCAAGCTGCAGTGGCCTACTGACAGAGCCCTGGCACTTATGTTTTTTACAAATTAAGCACTGCTCTTATCTCCATGATCTTGTCACGAGTGGGAATTATTCTCATCAAGTAGTGACGCCTCACTAGAGCCCTAATACCTTTTCTACCTCTCAAGTTATATACCCAATGCTACTCCTCTCTAGGATAATATTGAAAATTATTTTTCCGCACCCATCTGGGGTTTCGAGCACTTCCCTTGGGATCTGGCTGAAACAAAGAAGCATCTCGATTGCCTACTAAGGATGCTGTGGAACAAGAGGAAATGTATACTCAATATTAAAGATGGCCGTCACTATTTCCAAAAGACGTGAGAGTTTGGGAATCAGGGTCAATGTAGTTGGGACTCGGTGCAGTCACATAGTGTATGCTTCCAAGAGGTGAAGTCTTTCACCAAACGTCCTGTTCCTTGTCCCAGTTCAACTTTCCTTCCTTTGACTAGTGGTAACACTAGTGCACTCAAAGTATGATGCGTACGTGCTTGAGTATGCAGAGGTAAGGCATACTTCATGACAGTATCCAAAGATGGTGCAGAAAAACCCTGATCCTTGATGGCTTTTTTCATCTGCCAAAGGGCATATTACAACCACTGGCTCTCTGAAAAGTGAAGACAACCGCCCTGGCACCTGACACCTGACACATTGTAGAGTTGAATAAACCTGTTGCAGTCCATAATATGTTAGCAGCATATGAAATTGTCACTCATGTCCTCATGCCTACTAGAATAGCTGTCAGTTCTACGGCCAGGGCAAATAACAATGACAAGAATGGGTGCCCCTGTTTTGTTCCTTAAAATAACTTCAGTGGTTCAGAGACCAGACTCTGTGCATATCTTGCTACACTGCCCTTATCCAATGAAGGTCAGACCATCAGAAAATTCTCCCAGACGCTCATAGCTTTCAGTTTGTACTTCTGAAACTCCCATTCAGTGTTGCTATCTATAGTAACAAGGACTTATTAAACAGTATTTTTCTTCGCTCTTTTCTAAATAATACCAATGGGTATTTGTGTACCAGTCTTTTAACCACTTCTATCAATCAGCCTCCCCACATTTGAGTCAGGATCCTTCAATCAACACTTCTCAGTCTTTGATTTTTACAATCTAATAAATCAGAGTTTTCTTTCATAATTGAGTGCAGATGCTAAAAACGAAAATACAGTCTGATTTCACGGGCATCTAAATACAAATGGCAGCATTCAAACTTAGGATAATGTCTTATTTCTTCCCAAAATCAACGAGCCAATGGAAGCCTACCAGTCACCAGTACATTAAGATGTGATACATGAGAGTAGCATCTGTTGCATAGTTTCTTCAGGCATTTCCAATATATGTGGCCTAAAGACTGCGCTACTGTGCATGATCAGAACGTTACAAGTCATAGAGGAGGACTAGTAGCTTTAAGGCTGAAGCCCGCATTACTTCATAAAACCTCTAAACTTTAAATGGTTTTATTCATTTGATGCATGGTCACACCATCACCCTTTCCCAGGCCGTCTTTTAAATGTTTAATCTGTTGCTCCATCTTATTAAAGAGAGACTGTGGTTGCGCTATGTAGAAGAAATGCAGAATGTATGCTTTGAAGACAGACATGCAAGCATGCAACTGGTAAACTGAATAAATACCACGTTGTAGTCAGATTAATTTAAATCACATTTCCAGAACCGACTGCAGTTCAAAATGTGTGTTAACACGCGGACAGATTTGTGCAGTGTCACAAACAGTGACTAGATGCCTTATTGGCCACTGACTGTGAAATTTCAGTGACGAATGTTCAGCATAAAAAGTGCTCAAAAAGGAGGAGTTGTTTAAGCGGCTGTAACCGTAATGCATTGCAACACATGGATTTGGAGTGTGGAAACCTGCAACTGTCACATAATGGATGAATTGTGAAATAAACCGCTAGATGTCCACAATGTACTGGCCGATCAGAACGTGAGCTGGCTTTAGAAGCTAGGGTGTGCATCGCAGAGTCATTGATGGTTGGTTGATGGACTACGGCCACAACACAATGTGTTCTGGCTCCCTAAGAGCCGGTGGTGGCATATCAGGAAAAATGTTCATTTTAGCCTAGAGTGTTGTTTGAACAGTTACAAAGCATTGTGCTTTATAAATATTTAATTTCTTACAAACTAGCTTTACTAAAGGCATCTGATGGCCTCCAGGCAGAGTTAAATACGCATTAAGGGTTGCATTGAAGGAAAATGAGAGGAAATACCAGGCAAATACCTCCAATATGATAATTGAAGCTATTTAAACTTGCAATTGTGACGTAACAGGCACAGGGTGCATACATGAGAGTCTGTGATGATGGATTGTTGGACTGCTTATGGTCAATCCAGTCCTCTTTACAATCCTTTGTCTAATGAAAGCGCTCCCACGGTAGCAGGCATGTAGAATAAATGTGAATTTGTGCTCTGAAAATGAACATGTCATGTTAGAAAAATATATTTTAAGCAGTTTAATGTAAGATACGAATATTGGTTACTACCACTAAGTCAGAAACACCCCACAGTACACACAGAACTCCCACAGGAGGAGGAGAGGTGTGGCGTAGCGGCCAGAGCGGCTGACTCCGGAGCACCGGGCTCGCGGTTCGATCGCTCAGCTCAGCATCTTGTGACTCTGGGCAATAGCTCACTTAATCTACCCAACGGCCCCCAGCACCTTGAAACCCTTAATAGGTGATATGTTCGCGCTTTACAAATAGGAATTATACAGGAAAAAACGCGCTATCTGATTGGTTGGACCCACAGGTCACCACCTTTAAGGACTAAGGGAACCGGTCCCTGAGTCCTGAAAAATAATTTTTTAAAAAGGATATAAGCGGGCAGGGTTGTGATACCCTCACCCCCTAGCCCTTATGGACACAACATATAAAACAATTATTTTAGGGTCATCATAGCCCCATAGTACACCCGTGTGAGCCAGCACTGCCCCTGTGTGGTTCATGGGTATTCCCGCGAGACTCCTGTACTTTTTTTTTTTAAGTGGAATTGGGAGGTCTGTGGCCCAGTTTGCTGCTCGTGGGGATGTTAGCTGCCCACAGGGCGTTGGCTGTGTGAGGCAAGGGGCTGCATGCCCGCACAGAGGGTTGGGCTAAGGGCCTGGCCACCTTGTGGCCAACCGCAGCCACAAAGGTCATGTGTGGGCATGGGGTTCGTCGTAAACTTATCATAATAAAATATTATTTTGGGTTAAAAAAACGTCGAAATTCACTGGGAAAAACAAAGGTTAAAGTGGAGTTATACGTAAGTCTTCTAAAAATAAAAACTCTATTGTTCTAATACCTAAAAATCACTTAAATTCACCATATATATATATGTATCTTTTTTTTTATTACTTGTGAGTAGGGAGGTCACAACCTAACAGGACCTTGGAAGAATGAAAGGCTGAGTGGACCCAATGTTTCGAACCAATGACCATGAGGTCAAACACATATCCTGGCAGTTGATGCGTTAGCTCACTGAGCCACTAGATCTGCCTTAGCAAGCATATCAGAGACAACATTTTACATAGTTATTGCATGATTCCATGAATTCTCTACAGACACATCACAAATAAAAAGAGCAAAAATAGTGAATTTACACAAGACGCTAGTTTGGCATAAATCTCCAGTGCCATATTTCCCTAAAACTGATATTAGGTATTTGGTCCTTTGATATTTAGTTAGTAGACAAAGATATAAAAAATGAATCACAGTTTTTTCCTATCCTATAACGTGCCTCCATTTATCAGTGGTATTGCTTTATCCCCTTCGATTTTTAGTAATTTTGGACAAGGAAGCGCAACTCGTCGAAATCTGACACATAATACATTGCAAGCAAAGGTCTCAATCAGTTCAAGATATTGTTCTTCTTGCCTCAAAGTCTCTTTAAAAAAAATGCATTTTTAGTGCCATTGGAAAACATATTATCTTCTACAATTATCCAATGTACACCCGTATAGAGTGCTAGTTCACTCTTCCTGGAACTTTCTAGGATTAGTGAATGGCTGCGGTGAAAAATGCAAATTTACATAGTATTAATTGCAAAATGTTGGTCCTCAGATATCCTAATGCCTTGAAGTAAATCCAGAAATCATGCTCTAGGTCAGGGTCTCGCTCCTGATCTTGTTCCTCATATTCCTCAAAGTCCTTCAAGGAAAACCGAAGTGAACATAAGAAGAGCAAACATGGGGCATAATCTCCTCAGTGCAAGTGGGGTCTAAAGATAAGTCTCCTTGACCCACTCCACCGCCAGCAGAGTCGTCTTGGAGCTGGAGCTAGTTGACACCACCCTGCCCGAAGGACCGCCTCCAGCGGCGTTGGCTGTATCAGTTTTAGGGAGGAGGAAAGGTATAGAGAGGAACAAAAAGACACCTCCTCATGCCAGATTTACTGGCAAACAATGACCTCTTTTCATGTTGTCCTCAGAAAGGCAGCTCATGTTCTAGACCTACCTCTACCAACAGTGGAGACCAGGTCAAATATTCTTACTGAGGTCTTACAACCTACTGCTTCCTTGGCCAAGCGACTATTGCCTTTCAGTGAGGCACTCATGGAACCTGTGAAAGATGTGTGGAAAAACCCCCATTGACTACTGCACTAAAACGCAGGATGGTGACGAGATATCGACCATCACCGGGTGACCCACCATTCTTGTCAATGCACCTTTACCTTGAGAGTCTTGTGGTGCGGGCACCATCCTGCTCAAAACAAGCCCAGAAGCTTTCCCAGTTCACCCACCTGATGTTTTTAATGTATTTTATTGCTTTGTTAAACATTAGCGGCATGGTACAGCTTTTGACAAGGGCAGTTATGTACCTAGTTAAGCATTTCTCCATTTCCATTCGAATGTTTACAATCCACATAATTTCATTAAGCAAATTATATAAATGAATAACATATTCACATTAAGATTGTCAAATATATAAGTCGGTTGTGCACATGCTAAAACAAACATAAACAGTAATCGATGTGGCTTGGCATGCCTGTGGTTTTCTCGCATTGACATAAGGGAGGCAAATATCTAAATATAGTGCAGACAGTCTGACATTTCCGATAAGGCAACATAACGTTATATAAATTGACAGAAGGCAATGAAAGAGGGCTAGTTTAAGTTTTCTTACCCAGGGGAGAGGGGAGGAATTAAACAATATTCTGACAGTGAGTCTAACATGGTTACGGTGAATGGTCTGTTAAGAGAAGAGATCTGTAGTGGATTATAAAAAGAGCAGGAGATATTCTGTGTTGTATCTCCTGTTCACCCACCTGATAGGGAGTAGAACATTTTGAAGGGCATGGGAAAAAAGATATTTAAAGCAGGCAGTCTGGTCTTTTCTTCCCTCAATGCAGCTTGTCAACTGAGGAGGTATACCCATGCTTTGTGGGACATGGCGGCATTGTTTAACATAAAATGACGGGACAACCTTAAAGAAAATGTTGCTGGGGTGGTCAGTGGCAGAGAGGACGCCTCTAGACAGACCACCCAGGATATTGTGGCACGGATTTTCCAATTTTGTGTCGCCAAAACTGACATTTTGTGGCGCAGCCTTGGGTTTCTTGCAGCAAAGTCGCAAAAAGTGATGCAAATGGTGGAGGAGTTTTGATAACTTATTTACTTTCCAGGGCACAATTGCATTGAAAATTAATTGAAAGTAATGCAAGGAAGTGTTTTTTGCTACTTTGTATTATTTGGCATCAAGGGGCTTCTTATGGGTGGTACATGGGTGTTCACACAAGTCCACCAACGGTTCTTTATGAAAAATCTTATCTACTAACAATGGTAGATGGGACTTTGCACCAAACAAATATGACACCTCCTTGACGCAGGCATTTTCTTGGAAAAATCTTCTAATTTCACCAAACTTTTCAATCTCTGCATGTGTACAGCACATAAACGATATCTGAAAAGTTTTAAACTATGTTTCAGCGTAGCTTTTTGAGCTTGAAGGATACCCTTTCAGTACAAAACCTGTGCTAAACATCACACAACTGTGCGTGTAGTGCTAGGCACTCTTAAAGAGTGGTGGGGAAGAAAGCAGCAGCACCATATCTAAGTAGATATTGTGCTGTCTTACTCCCTCCTCTTCCTGCAATGCAGAACAGCGACTTTGGTTACTGTGCTATGTTGTGCTGCATTTTAATGATTGGCTGCTGTTAGAAATGGGATTTCTGGTTGGCTAGGGCATGTGCCTAAGCCAGGTAGAAACCACCTCTCTAGTCAGGGCAAGGGAGTTACACGATGAAGATAATCCCTGCTCACCCCCTTGGTAGCTTGACAGAGCAGTCAGGCTTATCTCAGAGGCAATGTGTAAAGCGTTTGCGCAACACACTCACACAGCAGCGACACACTAGGCACACCACAAAAGAAACTCCACACAAGGTTATATAAAAATTAGCCTTTGTATTACTCAGAAAACACCTTAGAATGCAATCACATATATACACTGTGCCACCTGGCACTAGGTATTACTTCACAGGGGATTATATACATGAAAGGGCCAATCAGGCCACTGTCAGAACTATCACATATATTACCATTAGAATTATCTGCTAGTGAAAACAACCAGCAACTACTGGTCACATTGCATTTAGCATGAACGCATTAGGCATACATCATGGCATTAGCATCAGCATGTCATCATACCATCTCTCAGAGGGCACACATTACATCAGCACATCATGCCCACCTTAGGCATATGCAACGCACCGTTATGACGCATAGGGGGGCTAACCTTATGCCCACAGGCAACAATATGCCTACATATCCCCGGGAGCCCACCGGCCCCCAAATGGCAGTCCCAGCCCTTCAGCGCTTACGGTGTGGGCTGCATAGCAATGGCAGGAACGGGACCTCCGTCAAGGGTTGCCACCCCGTCCTGCTCTCGTGTGTCCCCAAGTCAGTGCTTTCTGAAGCGGGGGCCCCGTCCTGGGCTCGCCCCGCAATGCCACTTATGACCAACTTGCCCCCGATATCAGGTAGCACGCAGCTGCCCGCGACCATTCGGTGCAGCTGCAGTGAGGTGGACAAAATGCGGGAATGGCGTTGGTGCTACGAAGGCATGTTAGCAAGTTAACCCCAATGGCCCCTCGGGACTGAGAACCAACAGTGCGGCCTTGGGACAAGGGGCACTCACCTGGTCTGCTCCAGGACAGTCCCACGAGGTCCGTGAGGCTCTGTGCTCCCCCTGTGCCTCCGGCGGCGTACTCTGGGCGGGCCGGACTTCCCTCGCGGGAGGAGACGGGCTGGCCTCTTCTTCTGCGGAGCGAAGTCTCCGTCGTCTCAGGTGGAGCCCTCACGCTCCTGCACAGATGGGCTCTCCTCTTCTTGGATCAGGCCCCGCCCACAGTCAGGCCGAGTCGCCTGGCTTCCTGTCGAACTGCAACAGCCCGCGAGGCTCCGGCTCTCCTGCCGGCCCCGCCCACAATCAGGCGCCGTCACGCCTGAGTTCCGGTTTCGTGGACTGCTGAGCGAAGTCTCTGCAACTCCTCGGTTCTCCCAGCAGCTTCCGAGGCTGCGGGCACGATCCCTTTATGGAAAAAGGTGGACTCGTCACGGTGCGAGCACACCCTATGCCCGCCACACCTCTGCAGGCTGAGCCCACCTCTTGGGCTCCGGGATGAATTCCAAAGTGCCCACCACGCAACTCTGGGGTGCAACGTTGGAGCCCCCCTCCTCGGGCTCAGGCAATGAAAATAAGCGCCTCACGAGGCGCTGGGAAGCCGGAGCCCCCTTCTAGGGCTCAAAGGGGGCAATGAAGATGTAGCGCTCACGAGGCGCTAAGTCCACTGTCCAATAGGCAGAGCTGGGCACAGGCAGGCCAGCATGTAGGGACCCCCAGGAGACAGCAGTTGGGTCCCATGGCGGTTCCTCCTGGCCATCCAGCAGTCCTCTCTCCCAGTAAGCACAAAGTTCCACAAGCACACCTTTCATGGGGTTACAGCCCCAATATTTATATCCCATAAGGTCTTTGTTCTGCCCTGGCACAGGGCACTAGACCTAGTCCAAACCAGTTCTGGGGGGCACTTAACAAGTGCACAACAGTCCCCATTGTCAGTGTAGGCTCTGGCCCCAGACAGACCACAGGGGGGCGGAGCCAGCATTGTGGAAGGCAGGCACAGTCCCATTCAGTCCCAGGTGCTACTCCTCCCACCACTCCAAAAGCAGATTGGCCTATTCAGCCTAGTGCTGACTCACCCAGCCCCTCTGCAGCCACTGCACCTCCCCAGCCCCTGTCACTTCAGAGCCACACGTGCAATACACATCAGGCAGGCACAAAGACACATAGCACACAGAAATGCCCACTTCTAAAAGTGGAATTTCTAAAATAGTGATAATAAATCTACGAACACCATTATGCAGCGTTTGTTACCACTATTCCAAACATACCAAGCTTGACCACGCTACTCCTCTCATGTCAGGAATTACCACTGTAACACATATCAGGGAATCCCCAATGCATTCCTATGAGAGGACAGCCTCACAATAGTGAGAAACCAAAATGGCTGCTTGTCACTACCAGGACATGCCACACAGTTAGGGCACATGTCCTACCTTTTACCTACAGTGCACCCTGCCCATAGGGCTAGCTAGGGCCTCCCTTAGGGTGACTGATATGTAGTAAAAGGGGAGTCACAGACGTGGCAACCACTTTATGTGCCACGTCACAGCGGCAGTGAACCGCAGGTGCAGGCCCTGCAAAGGCAGAGGCCTGAGACAGGTTTGAAATACTACTTTGGTGGGTGGCACAAGCAGCGCTGCAAGCCCACCAGTAGCATTTAAATTACTGGCCCCGGGCATATGAGATATCACTTTACAGGGGACTGATAGGTAAATTAAATACGCCAAACAGGTGTAGACCAATCTTACCACGTTTACCATAGAGAGCACATGCACTTTACACTGGACAGCAGTGATAAAGTGCCCAGAGTCCTAAAACCACCAACACCAGGTCAGAAAAAATACCAGGAGGAAGGCAAAAGTT
Source organism: Calotriton arnoldi (assembly GCA_963921515.1). Lineage (NCBI taxonomy): Eukaryota > Metazoa > Chordata > Amphibia > Caudata > Salamandridae > Calotriton > Calotriton arnoldi. The sequence continues at coordinate 351,908 of CAWUFW010014874.1, forward strand.
CAGGGATGACCCTGCAAAAAGGGCCAAGTCTAACAGCTGCTTTCAGTGGTATGTTATCCTACACAAGTCTGTACTGTACTGCTCACTCAAACTATAAGTATCGTTTTCAAAGCAAATTTGTCTCACAGCCGTAAATACATTTTGGGGGGGATGCATACAAGTCTCTGGGACATGCTTCATGACTTCAAAGGCAGCACAAAGGAGAGAAAATAAACACCTTGCTTGTCTGCTGCAGATTCACCTTTTTAGTCCCAAAGCAGCGCTTGGACCAATAAAAGAAGGGACAAGGAGCTTGTGCAGGCAATTTTGTGGGTGCTTCTGGAAAAAATAAGACCTTTTTACAAAAGTGTTGATTTTGTGATTATTTAGTGACCCGCTAAATCCTATGGTGTCTGCTTAGATATGTCATTATGGCTGGATTACACACCACAGACTCTGTGTGATTAGGGCCATGGGCTCCTCAATAGGAGGCATGCTTGGCTAAGATCACTGGACTTCTCAGAACAGGTCCAATAGAGATTGATGGATATGCCCTTCAATGGGGCCCATCTCTGCAGGGACAAAGCTGATGCTGTCTTGAATAGTTCAAGGTTGGGAGGGCAACAGCCTGATCTTTGGGTTTCCCGTCTCCCATGGGGGATTATAGGCAATTTTGAAAATTGATTTAATTTCTGACAATGCCAACCTTCACAGTCTCCCTAGCACCAAAATCAACTGCTCCATCAATACAGAGGCAGGGGCCATCAGACCAACACCTATACCCCTCTTCCTCTTCCACTGCACTACTCGGAAAGCCTCTTTAGATTCTGATTGCAAGAGCATATGTGCCCCGTAGAAGGATAGGAATCCTCCTGAAAGGCCATAACATTAGACCAACGAGTCCTACAGATTATAGAAGGGGTTATGGCCTACCCTTACAGCAGACTCCCCCCCACTCAGACCACCGGCCCAGTCCCTTTAACCAGAAGGCCAGCCTTGAAACCTGCAGCAGTTGGTACCAGCCCTACTACGGAGAGGAGCGGTGGAATTGGTTCTAGAGCAGTAAATTGGGCAAAGGTGCTGCTGTTGGTACTTCCTGGTTCCCAAAAAGGACGGCAGCCTTTGTCCTATCCTAGACTTCGGACTGTGCCTGGCTTAGATTCTTGTGTCGCTGGAAGCAGAGGACCGGATGGTGTCCCTCAACTAGAAGGATGCATACTTCCACATTCCGATTCTGTAGTTGTACTGGAGGTTCCTGTAGGAAAGTGGGTTTCTGTTGCAGTTAGGCCTGGGCGGTGTACTCTGCTCCGTTCGTGGAGTTTTCTGCACTCCACGCTCCCCAGAGCTCGCGGAGTGCAGAAAACTCTGCGTAGTGCAGCAGAGTTTTTCCCCCGCTAGCGTACAGTAAGTTGGCGAGCGCAAGCTGCCGCTCGGATAGAATCTCTACCCAAGCGGCAGGAAGATCAGCGAGAACGGCAGTTCGCACTGCACACCGCCACTTGTGAAACTCCGCTGAGTTTTTTGTCACTTTGCAGAGTTCCGCATAGCGAAACTCTGCAAACTACGCCCAGGCCTGGTTGCAGTAACCACCCCACACACACACTTTTTGCCAAATTTCTGATGCACTTTGACTTGATGTGCCCTGGGTACCTGCCGATCAGGTTCCCAGGGTCTGTGTTCTTTCCCAAAACTGTACCTTTGTTTCAACAATTGGCACACCTATAAGTCCCTTGTAAAAGGTACCACTGGTACCAAGGGCTTTGTGGCCAGAGAGGGTCTCTAAGGGCTGCAGCATGTATTGTGCCACCCTCAGAGACCCCTCACCTAACACATACACACTGCCATTGCAGACTGTGTGTTTTGGTGCAGACAAAACTGAAGAGTCGACATGGCACACATGCCCACAAACACTGCCTGTGGCATAGGTAAGTCACCCCTCTAGCAGGTCTCACAGCCCTAAGGCAGGGCACACTATACCACATGTGAGGGCATAGCTTCATGAGCAATATGCTCCTACAGTGTTTAAGTCCATTCTTAGACATTGTAAGTGCAGTGAAGCCATATTGAGTACATGGGCAGGAAGTTTGTCATTACGAACTCCACAGCTCCATGATGGCTTCACTGAAAACTAAGAAGTTTGGGGCCAAACTTCTCAGCACAATAAAGCCACACTGATGTGTTGAATTTATTGTAAAATGCACTCAGAGGGCATTTTAGAGATGCCCCCTGAAAACTACCAACCCACTAGTGTGCAGCTGACTGGTCTGCACCAGCCTGCCACACACAGACATGTTTCTGACCCCCTGAGTTGATAGCCCTTGTGCTCTTGTGGGTCAGGAACAAAGCCTGCTTGGGTGGAGGGGCTTCACACCTACCCCCTAGCACGAAGAGCATTCAGTGCAGTGAGCCTCGAAGGCTTCCTGCCCTTTGTAGTGCTATCCAGGGCCTCTCTAGCCAGTGGAGATGGCTGCCTCCCTGACCAAGCCCCACTTTTGGCAGCAAGGTCGACTGGAAAATTAGTAGTCAGGAGAGGTGTGTCCCCTCTCAGACAGGACCACCCCTTCAGCTCTGGAAGTGACCCCTCCTCAGGAAATCCTCCATCTTGGATGTAAGGATTTTAGCCAATCAGGTTAGGGGATGCCCCCTCCCCAAAGGCAGGGGACATACAAAGGGTGTAGTCACCCTAAAGGCAAAGTAGCCAATTAGCTACTACCTGCCAGTACCGCCCCTAAATTTAGTATTGAGGGGCACCCCTGAACCTTGATCCTCAGATTCCTGCAACCTACGAAGAAGAAGGATGAAGAAGATGCGGTGCAGCAAAGCTTGAAGACAACGACTGACTTGGTCCCAGCCCTGTAGGCCTGTCTCCAGCTTGAAGAGCCTGCAAAGAAGACGATGCCTGTCCTGTGGCCAGCGACTTTCAAGAACCCTAGGAAGACTGCCACCCTTCAACAAAGACCAGATCTCCGAGGACATCGGCCCTGTCCAGAAAACTCCAACTCCAAGGACTTCGTATCCAGGCAGATCCAAAATCCCTGCCCACTCTGCACCCGACGCCCACGGCCCGAGTCTGAGTGGCGCACCTGTCCAGTGACGTCTCCCCAGCGATCCAGACCTCGACTCCATCGTGGCTCACCTCTCCTTGGCCCCATGAAGTCACCTGCAGCCTCTACACGAAGGGTCCCCCTGACCACGACCAGCTACGACAAAGAAAATTCAACACCAAAAGGTACCCCTGCATCCTCAGCCCCCCGGCCTTGGGGAGCCCAACCAATGGTGCCCAGACCTTACCCTTCATCCCAACTTACCTGGCCAGCCGGTGGTCACCTTCATCCAGCCTCCTGGTCTGAGCCTGCAGCCTTTTTCTGTGACCGAGATTCCCTATTGAAGAGCATTGGGCACCCAAAGCCGAACTGCACCCTGCACCCGGCTTACCCTGTGCCGCTGGTGTAGCTCCCCCCTGTGCTCAGCTTAACCCCTTGAGCCTGTGCCCTGAAACCGCAGGTACATACCTGCAATCTGCACCTTGTTCGGTGCCCCCAGTCACCATTGACTAAGATTGGGCCCATTGACATCTGCACCTGGCAGCCCCCGTGCCGCTGGTGGTGCAGTACCTATCTTAAACTGAACCTTGCCCAGTGTTGATCTAAACCCCCGAAGACTGGAAGAGTAAGTTGGGTACTTACTTGTTAATGCATATAACTGTTTTCCTTCCTTAGGATTGCATTCCATTTCTCCTATTGCATTTAAACTGTCTATCTTTGACAACTGTTAGGTCCTACTGTTTCTGATTGACAATACAAAAGTGTTTTGGATTACTATCAAGCATTTCTACTGCCTTGCAAAACAATTCCTACTGCATTCTGAAAAGTATTACTACTCTTGAAACTGTTACTTACCTTCAACTGAGTTCCTCTTGGTTCTAAAAATAAAATAACAAAGTAATAACTTGTTATACAAAAGAATTGGTCTTTGATTTAGTCTTTGAGTGTGTGTAATCAAAACTTGCCTGAGTGTGTACAACAAATGCTTAACACACCCCTCTGATAAGTCTAACTGCTTGACCACACTACCAGAAATAGAGCGTTTAGTATTATCTACTTAAGCCTCTGCAAGCCTCTGAGTATTCGCTGGACCCTGTGCACACTATACCTTCATTTGGTATAGTATATACAGAGCCAGCTTCCTAAACTTCTTGGTAGGGTCCTCTTACTACCAGTCCAGTTTAGGATCCTCCCATTTGGGCTGAAATCGGCCCCTCAGGTCTTCACCAAGGTGGTGGCAGTGTTTGCAGCTCATCTTAGAAGGATGAATTCCTGTACCTGAATGACTGGCTGCTCAAAGTCAGCTCGCTGCAGATGATGTGCATCACTTGTAGGCAGCAGCATCACCAATGTTCAGCCTGGGTTGTTCAATATCCATGCCCAAATATCACCTAGAGCCCTACCAGTGCCTCCTGTTCATAGAGGCACTACTGGACAAAACATCTGTACGAGCTTTCTCTCCTCCTCACTGGATCCGGGACATTTGGGATATCATTTTGATGTTTTGGGAAGGAGCTTGAATTCCAGTGCTGGTGCTTCTTTGTCTTATAAGTCTAGCTTCCTGCATCCTCTTAGTCAAATCAAATCAAATCAAAAAGATCTTTATTCGGTTACAATTAAGATAACCAAAAAAGCACAATTATACATTTCAATAATATACACACACAATACTATAGCTAAAATCATATAATAGATTTGCGACATTTAAAAATATTTTTTTTAAACGCAGAGACTGCGGCAATAACATAAACAACATCCAAAAATTGCAGTGCCAATAATGCAGGGCGACATTGTTTCAAGCCAAATTTCTGTAACACAGGGACAATCCACCTTTTTCTAGGTTTAATATAGTACTTACAAAAAAACAATATATGTATAGTTGACTGTGTGGAGACCCCATCACACGGACACTTACATAAATCTTTAGACCAGTCATTCGGTGTAGGAAAACTCAGTAATCGGTATAAAATATTCAGCCTAAAACGGGTCAACAGAAATCGATCGTAATCGCCCACAGTTAATGTAATATATGGCTGAATACTAACAGTCGACAGTGAAAGTTGGTGGGCGTGGACTGTTGATTTTTTCACTTCGTTTATGGCTCTTCTTTCCCCCAAATAACAGATGCATTTAACTTTAAAATCTTTCCTGGACACGTTACTCATAGTAAGCGGCTCATTAAAATATTCACTGTGCCCAATTCCAGTTAAAAACACTTTGACATATTGTATCCACCTATTATTTCTGACCCCATCCAATACTAATGCATCGGTTAAAATAAAACGATTAAAATTGGTTTAATCCGTTGTCCATATTTTATGCCACAAAAGTACTGGCTGTATCTTAATCAAATCTTCGAGATACGGCATGCCCAATTCTGAGTGGCAGATATAATTTGCAGTACTGTCAGGAACTGCCAAAAGAAATTTAAAAAAAAAAATTTCCGCAGTCTGCAGGGCATTTACCTCCGCATATCCCCAAACTCCAGCTCCGTAGGTGGCAATTGCCACACATTTCGCCTTGTAAATACGTAACAATTCCACAGGGGGTCGCCTGCCCAACTTACGACTAAAGTTGGAAAGTGCCATCAATGACTTAATGAACAACAACCGTCTCGTTATAACAGCCTGGGTCCAAGTTCCTGACTTATCAAACAGGATCCCCAGGTATGAAAACGTTCTAGCGCTTCCAATGGATTTTGAGTCTATAAAGAGGGGTTTTACCCTTTTGTTAACACCCTCCCCACAGTACATTGAAAACGTTTTGGAACAGTTAATCTTAAGCCCCAGACTTAACATAAAATTTGAAAAGGAGTTGACCACCCTTTGAAGAGCGAACGGGGTGCGAGCCATTAACACCGCGTCGTCCGCATATAATAGTGCAGGGATGGGTCGCCTCTCTACAGTGGGCAAGTCTCTACATTCCTTTACCAAGACAGATTCAAGATTATTTATATATAGTGTAAAGAGGAATGGGGCAAGGACACAGCCTTGCCTCACTCCTCTTGATACGCTAAAGTGCTTAGTGCATTCACCACCCTTCCCGAACCGGACCCTCGCCCTTGCCCCTGAATATAGCTGCCTCAAGAAGGTAATTATTAAAACATCCATGCCCATGTTCTCTAAAATTTGCCATAGCTTATTGTGAACAACACAATCAAAAGCCGCTGTTAGGTCGACAAAAATCATAAAAAGTCTGCCCCCTTTTGCTCTGGTATATTTATCCAAAATTATATGTAAATTTAAGCCCTGCTCAACTGTGCCCATGCCCTTACGGAAGCCATACTGAAGGTCACTTAAAATAGCCCGTTCATCTGCCCATGCCTGCATTCTATCTAATAAAACTCGCCCGATGACCTTAATTGTGGAATCCAGCAGCGAGATAGGACGATAACATTCTGGATTAGTCCTATCTCCCTTTTTAAAAATAGGCACAATTACAGATTCATACCAAGTTGATAATAAGCCTTTAGAACAGCATGCATTAAAAAGCTGAGTCAAAAGAGGCCCCCACAATTCCAAATTAGCTTTAAAAAGGTCCACCGGAATACCATCCGGACCTGCCGCCTTGCCTCCCGAGCTTAAATTAATTGCTTTTAAAACCTCACAAAGCGTAAAATCTAGTGTTAATCCCTTGGAATTAAGCAGAGGCATATTATTGATCGTATTCAGCATAGTATCAAGAGGATCATTAACTGGCTTCTCATACAATTTAGAATAATGTGAGATCCATTCCGATTCTGTAATGGCAATCTCAACCGTTGCTATATCATAATCGGCTAAGAAAGGTGCATTAACCGCTTTCCAAAAAGCGGAGGAATCTCGTTTTTCAGAAGCTTCTTCTAGCGTTAGCCATGCTTCTACTTTTAGTGCCGACTTTCTCGTTTTTAAAGCCTTCTTATATTCTTTCCTAGCCGCACTAATTAATTCCTTGTTCCTTACTGTTGCATGTAGAAGATTTTTAAGGTTGGAATAGGCCTTTGTACATCTTGTGTCAAACCAGCCTTGCTTATGTGTAGCCCGCTTTTTGTTTTTAACCCTTAATTCTTCTTTTATAAATTTAGAGATAACCAGAAAATGTTCTATAATTTCCTGATCCGTAGCCTTCTCTTTCAGACAGGTTAAGAACATTTCTTTACAGTTCAGTCCAACTTTTTAATAAATTCCCCGGAATCTATATTTACCCATCTGAGCGCATAACCATTTTGCCTACTCAGTACAATATTATCTACGGGGTCAGAGAGAACATCTCTGGTATTAAGTGACTGACTAGGCATTATTATGTCTAAGCTCAAAGGGAAGTGATCACTTAGGGCTATCTTGTGGGTATTAAAATTCTTAACACGAGATGCATGTTTGCTAGTTATTAAAATAAAATCAATAGTTGAGAATATACCTCTACCATTGAACGTGGGTCGAAATGGCACTGTTGGAGAGCACAGGTCATTTGCAAACCCCATGTCCAGGTTAAACATAGCATCATTCAAAATGTTTCCAAAAGAGGTATGCGGGAAGTGAGAGAAGCTAGAACCCTTATCGTAGGAGATACCACAGATCTCTTTATCCGAATGCTGGCACAGAGGCGAATTAAAATCCCCTCCCCAAATTACAAATACATCATGCAACTGCAAATTATTTATGTCATTGATCATCGAGCTCAATAAGCCCTTAAACAACGTAAAAGGTACATTATTATAAAAATTTAGTATAACTAAACAGGCTGCCTGTTCTAGATGGAGGCTAAGGATTTGATAGCATAATTCATTAACGTTTAATACTATTTTTCTTCTGTTAAGATAGTTAGAAATATAAATACCGAAGCCCCCTTTAGCCCTGCCATGGGAGGAAGCACTAGCAGGCGAGTGGAAGGTTTTATATCCATTTATGTGGATAGGATCCACCGCCCAAGTTTCTTGCAGGCTAACAATATCATAGCCATTCACAAACTCCATCCAGATTGTATTGGACACTTTTGCCTTTAGTCCCGCTGTATTCCAGAACATAAGCTGACATTTATCCTTCGTTACTTTGCCGCCACCATTTACCCCCCCACTATCGATATCTGCCATCTCAGAGTTAGTTTGTGTGGGTGGTAGTAAAGAGGGGACCAGCGAGTTATCATTGGCTATATTAGGTAGTAAAGCTACATTTTCATTGGCTATCATATCTATGCTTTTTTCTGTTTTTGATTTTAACAATAGGGAACCATCTTTTACTGTAACCCCCCCGCCTACATAGTACTGCAGTCTGTATAGGTACCGTCATTCGTGGTGAGCATTTCAAAACGATTTTTGGTGGGAACATTAAATCGGGAGGAATAATTCAGGGTGTGAGTTGTCCTATGTGTAATAGCATTGTTATGACCTAATGGTTGGTAAAAGTAGCCTAGTGGGAATATATTGACATCATGGTCAGCAATTATAGTGTTTCCTGCTCTTCCCAGGATCAGTCTTACCAACTGCGGAGTCTTAAAAGTCAGCACTACACAGTCACCGTTCAGATTCTTACAATTCCTTTAGGATCCTCCCATTTGGTCTGAAATCGGCCCCTCAGGTCTTCACCAAGATGGTGGCAGTGTTTGCAGCTCATCTTAGAAGGATGAATTCCTGTACCTGAATGACTGGCTGCTCAAAGTCAGCTCACTGCAGATGATGTGCATCACTTGTAGGCAGCAGCATCACCAATGTTCAGCCTGGGTTGTTCAATATACATGCCCAAATATCACCTACAGCCCTACCAGTGCCTCCTGTTCATTGAGGCACTACTGGACAAAACATCTGTACGAGCTTTCTCTCCTCCTCACTGGATCCGGGACATTTGGGATATCATTTTGATGTTTTGGGAAGGAGCTTGAATTCCAGTCCTGGTGCTTCTTTGTCTTATAAGTCTAGCTTCCTGCATCCTCTTAGTCACATACACATGGTGATAAATGAGGACTCTCCAATGGTGCTTCCGCAAGCATGGGCGAGATCTGTCCGACACCATTGTGATCTCCCGATGTGTCAGTGAGTTGCAAGCACTGGGCGTTCGTCTGTCCTACACATGCGTGTTACTGGAGAAATTGGTCCTCAGAACTAAAGTTGCTTTAATTCCCAAATAAGTGGCCCCTTTCGATCTTGGTCAATTCATTACACTTCCTACCTTCTAAGCTCTCCCTCATTCCACAACGGTGGAAGAGTGATTATACCAATTGACCCACAGATGAGCAGTTAGTTTTTAAATTGACGGCACCAAGGAGGTCAGGTCTGGCACCAGATGTTTGCATGATATACACGCAGGAAGAAAGCCAAGGCAGTTAAAAAAAAGGATTTTAGCTCAACGGATAATGTGTATAAAGATGTGCTACGCCCTTGCCAAGAGGTAACTGACGGAGGAAATCCATGTCCTTTCTATCAGGGCAAAGTCTTCCACTTCAGCACAGACCAGGCGTATTCCTGTGACTGAGATCTGTTGTGCAGTGACATGGGTGCCCGTCACACTTTTACCAAACATTATTGTTTGGATTCAGAGGTGAGAAGGGATGGCCATTTTGCCACCTCAGGGCTCCAGGATTGTCTCATCTGACTATTGCTTCAGACACACCACCTGGGGGGGGTACGAGGGGGGGACGAGGAGGTGCTTTGGAATCAGCTCAATGAGTGAGTAAAATGCAGGGAGAAGTATCCATCACAGGAAAAAGTTTCTTAACCTTCGGTAATGATCTTTCTGGTAGATACTCTATCTACCTGCATATACGTCACCTATCCCACCACCTTCCGTTTTCTGCAGGATGATCGTAGGTCACAATAAAAAGGTTCTGGTTTAGATTGCTGCACTGTCACAAATAATTGTCTTTTCCTCATCTCTACCTCAAAGGGCACAAACAATTTGAGGGGGAACTGATGTTGGTATGCCGAGGTGGGCACTTTATGGCTCCAGTGACATCACTATGGTGTTGTTTCCGGACCAAACTGGGGTCATGGCCCATGCGATGCAGGAGAGCTATGGAAAAGTTTCTGAAACCAGTCTAGTGCCTGTGGATATTCAACAGGTGAGGCTTCAACAGGTAAATTCTGGGCTTTACGTGGGCCGGGTCCTGTTGGTGCTCAGTATCGTCAGTTCTAAAAGACAAGTGCTGATGCCGGTCCCTATCTGGCTCTCCATGTTTGTCCTCAGTGTGAAAAAAAAGGCTTAACTCTTCAGCAGTGCCACCCATCACCGCCCTTTGATGTAACTTGGGCGAGACTTTTTTGTCATGGATTCTGCCACGCTCTGGAGCTGATCGGAAGATATGATCACCTGATAGTGATATGAAAGTGCACTTCCTGGTATCCGCAGAAGGGGTGATGGGCAGAGCTCAGGTCTACAGCGATGACGCTGCTAAGTATCAGCTGCTTTTAGACATTTTTCTGCCCACACTAAATAAAAGTAAATATTTTGCAAAGAGTTTGACTCAATGTCACTAATGGAGCGTTATAGTTATTTCACATAATTTCAGAATTGAAGCATTTTCAATATTATTTGCCACAAAGTCATTGTTGTTACTCGTTTATCTTAAGCACCTAACAACCACTGACAAAGCCAATAGTCCTAGCGTGTTTCGGGTATAATAATATCAGTTGTTGTGTTATATATCTGAAGGCAATAACAGAAAGAGGCAGGGAAACAGTTGTGCGGCACACTATGCTAAGCACAGGCTTTTAGCTTACATGTTTAAGCCACGCCCTTAATTACATAGACTACGCCCTTTTGAGAGACCCCGCCCCCAATTGATTCATGCCACTTAAAGCCCTGGGTAAATAGGGTGTGAACCAGAAAGATCCTTACCAAAGGGACATAACTTTCTCATCTAGTCACCAAATCTCAATCTGACTCACCAGTGGAAGGTCCTCTTCCGGCTTCCTTATCCACGCTTGGCAGTCCTACAACAAGGTATAATGGCTTGGCCAGAGGATTACACACAAAAAGTTCTGAAGAAAAGCACTGTCTCTTAACTCTAGGCCATTGCAGTTACAATACCCTTACAAGTCCACCCCAAACACAGCAGTTGACGGTGCCTGAACACTAAGCACCCCAAGTGTGACTGAGATCGCGTAACCTCCGCTCCATCTGCTGAATCTAGTGACTCGCAGTCTTAAGAGCCAGGGGCAATCTGATATTCTTAATTTGTTCTTGCCACTTATTAGTATCCAACAAGATTTTGAATAAGTAATCAAATGTTCAACTTCCTCCAGTCCTGCTCTTTAAGGGTAAAGCTACACTTCGCTGGATTGAGGCCCGGAACTACCTTTGTCTTTTTTAAGGTTTATAGTAAGTCCTTTTTTGACTACACTCTCTGAAGGCATTCAGGAATGACATGGAGACCTTATGGAGTTCTCAACACATTGAACTTTGAATGGTGCGGGGGTAGTACAAGTACTGCCAATAAATCTGTTACACCTCATTCCTGAAGGCTGAAACTGTGGTAGGACCAGCACACATTCGCTGGACTGGTTCCTTAGAAGGCTGGAATATTTACTGTGACCTCCTTCTCAAGGCCATAGCAGCAGCATGTGCTTATCTGTTAGTTTGAAGCAGCTTTGTGACATATATTCATCTATGCCCCATACCTTCCGGAACTAGGGAAGCCTAGGGTATTTGACTTTCAACAAAATCAAAAGTAGAAAATACATTAAGGTGAACTATATATATATAGGACAGTACTTTCTGGGATCTACATCATCATAATGAGCTCCAAGCAAAATGCAACATCAGTACTGCCAACAGTTATACTGAAATTTGCCTACATATGGGAGACTCTGTTTGTTATTACTTTATTTAGATTTGTAGTGACCCACACTATTAACCTTCATGTTTGACTTTCTCTTGGCCTGCCAATAATACCAACAAAAATATTTGTGGAACCTCACTAGCATACTGGAGAAAGAAAGCCAATTTTCCTGGAAAAGGCATCTACAACCTTTTTTTAAAAAACATTCTTGGCCTGTTTAAATACCCTTGGATGCTAGCCCAGCTGCATTACCGAACATAATGGTCAGTTTGTTGAGGAAACCCTTCTAGCTTCATTCTAGCTTGAATTAGGGCAGGGGTAGCCAACATCGGTTCAGATCAATGCACCCATGAAACTCTGCATTGAATAGATCCAGTCTCTCTGGCCCTACCTCAGATGGCCTGATTTTAGGGGAAAGGGTCATGATTCAAAGGGTTAACTTGCCAGTCCACCAAATACAGCATTGAGGAAGAAATCTTCAAGAGGACAAATAAGTAGGCAAGACTATTAGCGCCTTAGCATGTGGAGAAATCCCACGAGGATAGCTTATCAAACATAAATTGGTCTCTCAGGTTACATTGATTATCCCAGAGAGGTTTGTCCTTAATCCAAGTTGCAAGCAATCTCAGTTCCTGGGCTTCATATTAAGGAACAATGTAGGAATAGTCAAAGGACCATAGGGTTGATTTATAGCTAGGGGGTAATGGAAAAGCTTCTCATTTCTTGTGGAGTTACTGAATCCGAGGGAGAAATCAGGAGTGGCATTTACGCTCCATAGTACAAGTAAGCTGGAGGAATCTCGACAGGTGGATGCTGCTCCAGATTTAGCACTTTACCCAGAAATCATGTGATTGTCCAATACCACCCCTCTCTTAATTAAGATTGATGGATAATGTGGCGCACCTTGTCCAGTCCAGAGAGCAACACACCCAAAAGCTGTTTCAAGTTGTTTAAAATGTATAGACATAAATCATGATAAACAACATAACCAGTGGAACATAACAAGCATATGCAATATTATAAATGTCTGTTCCAGGCAAATGTATCCTCCAAACTATGTATACAGAATTTAGGAACAAATTGAAGGCTCAGCCAAGTCTGTTTTGGCTTGTGACTGGTCATAGACTTGCTTCCTCCACTGGCTTCACTTGGCCTCCACAGGCTGTCCACACAGGGCATATTGTTCCCAGTTGTACAGGGTTTGGAGGCATGTTTCTGATTGATTGATTTTGCCATTAATAGAGCGCAGCGATTACCTAAAAAGGCATCCTGGTACTAAAAGGAAATGGCTACGATTTCTGTAGGCTGAACACTAAATAGCGGATTGATATAGCCAGGTTTTAAGCTTCTTCTGAAAGTGAAACCGCACGGCCTGTACAGGAAATGCTCTACCACTCAGCCGAACCGAATTCATTTCGACAATATCAGTAGATAGGCATCCAAGGATCTCAGACAGTGGACAGGGTGGTAAAGCAAAAATTTGTCCAGAAGCTAGACGGCCCGGTACCTTGGAAATCTCTGTGCACCACACAAATGGACTTGAAAGTGATGCTTTTAGGCAACAGAACCCTGTGCAGTTTTTCCAGGGTCAAAGATGCAGACAATCGGCGAGGAAGAGACAGACCTAGTTGGGCTGCCGCTTTCTGTATTCTATGCAGGTGCTTGAGCAAAAAATTAGGGGACCCTAGAAACAGAGAGTTCCCATGTTAACACAACTCATTATGGTTACTTGTACCATCAGAGGGCAAGGGTGAGAAAGAAGAAGCAAAGGATCTTTCACAAAGGTCTTAGGAGGGCGAAACAAGAGGCGGCCAGCTCATTAACATGCAAAGTCAGAGATAGATCACTATCGAGTGGCATCCCAGGTTTTTGATGGAAAAGGTGGGAAGGAAGTTCAGACAGTTCAGGCCAAATGTCACAGAGGAGAGAGCGGAATATAGAGTTCCTGGATCAACAGAGTTCCTCTGTTTTACCCCTGTTAAACTGTAGAGCACTCCACCCCCATTGGGAGTACTGCCTGTAGTGCATGTCGGACCTGCAAGTATCGGTAGACTTCCGTTGGTTGCAATTGGTATTCCTGTTGCAACTCAGGCCACGGAATGATCTCTCCCTATTTCCACAAGTCTCCTACCCTGGAGATTCCTATAATGTCCCATTTGTCAAATCCCGACTGGTCGTGTAGGGACTGTAGGATAGTGGCATCCCACAATGGTGTCATCTGTGTGATAGTACTTTTCTACCCTAAGAATGCCGTTGCTTTCTTCCAGATCTGTACTGCCAATTGTGTAGGGTTTGGCCATTCTATGTGCACCCTATCATAGTATAGAGCCTTTGGGTAACTCCATTGCCCCATCACTTCCCAATCCATTCGAACCGCCGGCTCCATCATTGGGTGAAATACCCATCCATTGATTACTGTGAGCTGGGCCGCCCAATAATATTTTTGGATGTCAGGCACCGCTATCCCAACATTGAACCATCCCCTAGTAAGTTTAGACAGGGCTATACGTGGTGGACCCCGCATACAAAGTAATGTGTGCACCACCACTTCAATCGCCTTAAAGTAGGGGCTCGGCACCTTATAAGAAGTGTTTTGAAACAAATAGAGAAATCAGGGTATCGACTTCATTTTAAACAGGGCTGCCCTGCCCAGGAGGGAGATTAGGAGCGACTTCCAATGGCGCATGTCTTGCTGCAATCTATCGAGCACCAGCGACAGGCTGCATCGCTGAAAAAGAGTTTAATTTGAGGTCATATATATCCCTACTTTTTGGAAATTCGAATCCACTTTCGCCCTACAGTCCGGTCGCACTGGAGGCACAGGGCCTCTTTATGCCAATTAATAGTATAACCAGAATATCTACTGAAGATGGTGATGACGTGCATCAGCCAAGCCAGGGTCATGCCCGGGTCTGTCACATACAGGAGGATATCATTGGCATATAGGACTATTTTATCTTCCCACATTCCCTCCCATTGCATGCCTTGCACCAGCAGATCTTGTCGAATCCAGGCCGCCTGTGGCTCAAGAGCCAGGGTGAAAATTAGGGTAGAAAGCGGGCATCCTGGCAGGTGCCTTTGGATAATTTAAATGCCTTAGAGCGGCTGCCATTCACTTTGACTTGAGCTAGTGGTCCCGCGTATAGGAGTTGAACCCACTAGAGAAATCGGGGGCCAAATCCCATCTTCTCCAGCACTGCGAACATATAGTGCCATTTCAACATTTCAAAAGCCAAGTGATCAAGTGATAGCACCAGTGCTGGTATATTCAAGTTTGTGATTTGTCCCATCACCCCACACAGACAGCAGAGGTTAAGGTTGGTCCCACGGTGAGACATAAATCTTGACTGATCTGTTTTTTTTCTGAAGGTTTTGTGAAGATCCGTTCACATTTATTAGCAAACCAAAAAAACTATGGAACTATGGAAGCACGGCGGTGGTCAGTGATAATTACACAGCAAAAATATATATATATACACCAAAACCTGGATTACGGCCACTGCGGGACTCGCTGTCCCAGCCGCTGTCAATTCCAAGGAGGAGGGCCCACTGACGCTGCCACCCCACGCCACGCTACAAGAGCGCCTGCCATCTCCCGCAACATGGGACCAAAACTGGGATTACGGCTGCTGCGGGACTCGCTGCCCCAGACACCGTCACTTCCAAGGAGGAGGGACCACTGATGCTCCCACCATATGCCGCGCTACAAGAGCGCCTGCCATCTCCCGCGCCGCGGGTCCAAAACCGAGATTACAGCCGCTGGTCCACATTCGAGTAAGTCCTTTCAGAGGTGAGTGGAGCAATTTTTTCTGATGACTTTTATCTTGTCTGACTTTTTTCCTCCTATTAGCGATTTAGGTGTGGTTTTGCATAGTTAATCATGGGAAAGCGGATCTGTCAAGGGAAGGCACAGACCTCAGTTCCATCCCCACAGCTCACTTCAATCGATACAATGGTGCAGAGAGCCATAGGGGTTGTGGCTACTGAAATTAAATTAACAGAGCGACGGCTCTCTTTATTTTCTGATCAACATTGTGCCCAAATGAGTTTGCTACCTATTCCATCTTGTCTGTCTGACCAGCCTGCTAAAGGGATCAAATTACCCCCTGATCAATAAGGAGACAGTGATCAACGTTAGGAATTATTTAATGACTGCCTCTACCGAGGAGGAGAAGGTGCAAAATCTACCCTGGTTGTTAAGAGTAAGCCTGGCCCACGGTGCATGCCCAAGCGCAGGAAACGCTTGGAGGACATGACCGATAGCTCTTACTGTACACCTGATGATATAGACGCTACATGTGCTGGCAGAGAACGTGGAGACTCTATCTATCCCCCATGGGCCGCTAATTTAATAAGAGGCATCCTTGAACAGGTGAAAATCACTCTCCAGGAAGATCTTTCCCCTTTGTTGCTCGATTGGACAGGATGGACCAACTTTGAGGGGGCAGGGGGGTACATAATAAGACTATTGGGTGGCCAGGGGCAAAAGTAGCCATTATGTGTCAAACCGATTTTCCTCATTTGGCTAAATTGCCAAGGGAAACAGTAACAGTGTTAGCAATTGTGGGGGTACGGTAAAGTCCAACGGTGCTTGCTTGAGTCATTGCCTGCCCAAAGGCACTGTAATGGACCAGCCCATGAATAGGGCGGAAGGGGAGGGGTCTCGGATGGGTAGTGCTGATATTATACATTTCCCAATTATTATTCTGCGTCATGCCCCTATGTTGTGGTCCTGTCTGGGGTCCGTGAGTTAAAAAAGAACTAGAGAGAAACCCAGGAGGAGCTAAATAATAAATGTTTGCACTGGCTCGCCAGATTCAGGCATCTCCCTTACAATAGGGCTGGTGATATTCTTATGACTCGCAGGGCAAGTTGGATAGGAAAGGGTCACAAAGATAGGCAAGGGGACTGCATTGTTATTAATTTCAGGAACCTGAGGTTGGCCTATAATCTTGTGGCAGATGACCTTTCTGCACAAATACTGGGTTCAGGGATTATGCTTCTATCACTAGGTTACTTTTATAAACCACCCTATAGTGAACAAAACAAAAAGGCCTGGCTCCCCAGAATCTATCCTATAAGTGGGGCAGATATGCTACCAGACGTCCAGGCCCCCACTCTTTCAAAACCACTTGCGAACAGATTTGGGGTACTGGAGGGGGTGGATTGACTTTGCGGCCGTGTAAAGACTGAGCCGCCCAAGGCCCCTGTGGGGGATCATTTGAAGGGGATGGGACAGGATCTGGGCAACCATTGGACACCCAACTCCCTCAGGTGCATGATAAGGGGGGTGGGTGGCAAGATGAACTGTATGAGGTTCACACTAGCTTGGGCCCAGATAGAGAAGGGAAAGAGAATGGATTTTGGGACCCCTTAGGGCTTTGTCACTTGCATCATGGGTCCCCCTCCTTAGAACCCTCTGTGAAAGCTAGGCCCAGTATCAATGAGGGGTGTGTCCCCGGGGAAGAGGACCCTGAAAGCAGGAGTTGTCCGCTAGGGTTAGGGGGGAGTAGCCTAGTACAAGGGGCGGTGACATCTCAATGGGTAGAGTCCCATACGACAACTTCAAAAAATCGGGAAGTCCAAAAATCCCTCATGGTGGTGTCCTGCAATGCTGCTGGCTTAAAGAACAAATTGGATTCTAGTGACTGGGGGTCCTTTATAGATCAATTTGACGTGTGTTTGTTCCAGGAAACATGGTGCTTAGAGGAAGCTCAACAGCTGTTTTTTTTTTGGTCTTTACAAGGGTCGCCACCACCTGGCGGAGTAGTAGACCCTCTGGTGGGCTAACTATATGGGTGGCTACACAATTGGGCTGTAAGGCCAAGATGTTTGAGCTTGCCTCAAATGACATTTTGTGTGTTATACTTACCTTTCCTCCTAAGGCTGTTGTGGTGCTGGTCAATGTATATTCCAGACCTATGAGTATTGGACAGGAATCTCCGGCTGTGGAACAACTAGCTACTTTTTTGCCTTCCATTCTGACAAGTGCTTTTAAGGTTATAGTGGGTCATTTTAACTGTCAATTTGAGCCTTTAGATGCAAACTATGGTGATTACGTATGTGAAAAGGATAGGCTGTGGGCTATCCCAGAGTTGAGTATACCGCCCATCCACCAGTGGTCCCCTCTGGCTCTTCAGATCAATGCTCTTACCCTTAACCACTCAGTATGGGCCTGTAATAGAAGGACAAAATCGGATATTCAGGGGCTGCATACCTGTAATCGGGTAGGATCCTCGTCCTTAATTGACTACATTCTTGTGGAGACAAGGATGTGGTCTTTGCTTTTAGACTTTGCTGTCTTGCCAAGGCATGACTGTGATCACAATGCCTTGACCCTGGACCTTGCTCCACCAGAAATTATTGCTCAGTTGGATGACAGATCAAGGCTGACAACTAGTAGGCGTAGGATACTTTGGGCAGCAATGCACAGTCCCCTGATACAATTGTTACCCTGTATGAGGTGGTGAGCAATTTCCTATTAGACCTGAGCAAAGTTATTACAGTGGAAGGCAACATTTCTTCGCTCCCTGGGCTTGCCGAGATCCACACTTTACTAACTGATAAATTATTGGATTTACTTTTTGTTGAAGTATGGACCAGAGGCCAAAGTCAGACCCACCTCTCTTGGTTTAATCGACAATGTCGAGAAGCCCAACTAGCTCTATTAGAAGCTATAAAATCCAAAGATAGATCCGAGATTAAACTAAAGCGCACCATATATAGAGATGCCATCATCACGGCAAAAAAGTGGGATTCTCTCTCCGAGGCCCTAAGGTGCAAAGATCTTAAAGGTTTTCTGGAATACAGGAATATTTGGGACTGGCGAGGGAAGAGCTAGTTTTGAACCTGATATTGCGGCCGAAGTTTGGAATGAGCACTATCAGGCTTTGTATATTGCATTGGAGGGAGATGAAGCACAGAAGGGCACTGGTGCAGGCCATCTATGTAAGGAATTGTCCTTGTGTGAAGTAAAGGAGTACCCTGTGTTAACCCTTACAGAAGTGCTCAGTACCATCCACAAAATAGCCCCCCACAAGGCACCAGGGATTGACAAAATCCCTGGGGACCTCTTCCTTTCAGAACCAGCAGTTTGGGGCCCCTATTTGTGGGCAGTTTTTAATGATATAATGGAGGGAATGCTGATCCCAAAATCATGGGCTAGAGCAGAAATTGTACCCATTCACAAGAAGGGTTCCCCTTTGATACCAGGCAATTATAGACCCATTAGCCTGATTGATGTGATGCAGAAAGTCTTTGCCCGGGTACTATTGGTACAACTCCAGGGACGGATAGAGGCCCATAATGTTCTTAGCCCTCTTCAAGCAGGCTTTTAACAACGCACCTTCACTATAGATCACATTTTTAGGTTGCAACTCCTGTATTGGAAAACTGTAACCTTGGAGGGCGACAGCCTCTATTTAGGGGCCGATTCCGATCTCGGCCGGTAGGTCTCCGAATCGGATTCGGCTTTACCGGATCCGATTCGGATGCCCTGTTTCTGACCGAGTCGGACGTGCGTCCGGGCGAACGAGTACGATGCGAATGTACGCGAAATCGCCGACCGACTCGTTCGCGGGACCCAACCGCTCCGACCGACTCGCACGGACACGACTCGCACCGCGCATTGGAGACGTTCCCCGGCCGGGTAAGTACGATGCGCGCCGCAAGCAGTCTGACCGACTCGCGCCGTCCGGCTCAAAAGTGCAGTCGGAGCCACACTTTGGGGGTCCGTGTCGGAACCCCCTGTACGCGTAGCCGCGAGAGTCGCACACAGGGGGGACCCATGGGTCCCCCCTACCTGTGCGTGTAGGGCGCGACCCGCTTTGACGCGTACCCGCTATAGGGGGCGCCCTTGTTCGCCTCGCACCCATTGAGTCAATGGGAGCCCGCGTACGCGTTGTACGACCGGCTCCCATTGACTTCAATGGGAGTCCAACCGAATCGAGTCCGATTGCATGCGAACGCATCGTACTCATTCGGTCGGACTGCTAAGGTCCGATTCGGTCGGAAATCTCTCCGGGTCCGGCTCGGTCGGAGAGATTTCCTGCCTGAATCGGAATCGACCCCTTAATATCTCTACACCTCAAATCAGCCTTTGATTTAGTACCTAGAAACAAGCTGTGGTCAGTACTAACCAACATGGGGATCCCAGCCTATTTGTGTCATATGTTTAGGAGGCTACATGAGGGAAATGTTCCCCAGGTTCATTATGGAAAACACGGGGAGCTCTCTGGACCATTCACAGTCAGCAGGGGAGTTTGGCAGGACTGCGTGCTGGCCTGACATTATTCTGCTTATACATCAATGGCCTGGCGGATATATTAAATAGGGTTGATAATAACAATGCCCCTAAGATAGCTGCAAATAAACTACCAGCATTAATGTTTGCCGACGACACCCTCCTTCTTTCAAAATCTCCAATGGGCATCCAAAGGATACTTGATAGTTTTTATGATTTTTGTAAGGCAAGAGGATTAGAAATGAATGTCACCAAGACCAAAGTTATGGTTTTTAATCTATTTCATTCCACTCGCCCTAATCCCTGCCTGAATGACATCCCCCTCAAGAGGGTATCTACCTTTGACTATCTAGGGATAACCCTCAGTGAACATATGGACTAGTCAATCCATATTGCTAAATCCAGACTCAAATTAGCACAAATATCGGGGTACTGGCTAGGGTGCATAGGAACTTGTTCCATAAGCCCATAAGCCCACTGTTGAGATCTGCAAAGTGCAAGCTTTGGGTGCTATTATGTATGGGGCTGAACTCTGGGGGCGCAAATCTGTGAAAGATATTGAAAAGATTGAAAACTATTTTATCAGACAGTTAGTTATCCTCCCCTCAGTACCCCACTTGTTCCACTTCAATTAGGGGTAGGAATTAAACCCGTCTCTGAAGAAATTGGACTTAGACTCCTCACTTTCTGGAGAAGAATTTGGGCCACTCCTGAGTTGCTCTCCTACAGACTAGCGCTGGAGTAGATATTGGGGCTACCTGGGGCAGGTAGATTGCCCTGGCTTAACCATATCAGGGTTACACGGATAAGCATTGGTAAATTGATCCTTTTGAGGGATCCTGCTGTGACCTTCCCAATAACATCCAGAAAAGACCTTGTGAATTGCTGTAAGGGATATAAACTTTCTCTTCTCCAGATGTGTTTGTCTTTAGGCACTCTGACAGCGACTTTCATCAGAGTAAAAGACACTTATAGTTTAGACATCTTTTTAAACAAAGTATAACCCGCTCTAGCCAGGAACCTTTATACACAATTTAGACACGGGACACTTCCTCTGCGATCATTTACCAACAAATGGGGTGGCAATTTGTCCCCGAATTGTCCAGCTTGTGGAGCAGCAGAGGAATCTGAATTGCACATCCTTTTTTTCTGCCCTGCCTACAAAAAATGTAGGTCTAAATGGCTGATTCAATTGTGTAGGAATTTGGGAACTCCACATTGCCAAGTGACATTGAGGATCCTGAAATATGACATGCAACAACCCATTGTTTTTGCTGTTTCCAGATATTTGTTTACATTGTGGTGCATACGCAAGTGTTTTTCATGACTGCATCTATGCACCTACGGTTAGATCTATTTCCTATTTCCGGAATTCATATTGAAAAAGGAGGCAGTTGGCTAGGATATACTTTTGTTAAGAAGTTATCAAGGATCTTGGCTCATGAGAATTCGCTCTAGTGGGGCTGCTTTTATTTGGGGCTATAATGAAACCAAGCCTATGCCTTTGCTGCTGATTGGTATTGCACTTTACGTACTAACATGTCAGAGGTTAAATATTTGTTTTCAATTTTTGGCTGTTTCTAAATTTAATGCCTTTTTAAAATTAATATTTTATATTTATACGTATTTATTTGCTCTTTTATGGTAAATTGCCGAAATAAAGATGATATGAATATATTTATATATATATATCCACGATCCATCCTGCTCCCAAAAGAAGAAGGCACGCACTCGAGGGTTGACGGTATAAAGCATTCTTTATCCTCTCGGGTCTCCCTCGACCCCACAACTGAAGAGAACGTTTTCGGCTACCTAAGCAGCCTTTCTCAATCTCAATATATATATATTTTCTGATTGATATATATATTTATCGTACTTTCATTTTCCACTGCTCATGTTTATCTAGATCTGACCTTTAAATATATTTATTGAATTACACTCTGTATATTAGACTTTTAAGAGCCACATACACATTCTGATTGATATATATATATCATATCGTATATATATATATTACCTACTGGCGGTCGCCAGTAGGTAGTTATAGTTAACACCTTGTTTCTATTCAAAAAGTGTTTTTTCTTTTGCCAATATCTTTGGCGCCGTTTGAGGGATCTTTGCGAAATTTTCAAAACTAATGGCCCGCTCCGGTCAGCTCCTGTCTTGAAAGTTTCGGGGTGATTCGTCAAGCGGGGGCCGAGAAAAAAGGGGGGTCCCAAAACGCATTTTCCCCATGTTAATTTCCATAGGAAACTTTAGACACGGCTACAGCCCGAACTGCTGAACGGAATTACACCAAATTTGGCAAAAAGGTAGCTCTTGGTTCAGAAAACGACTTTTTTTTAAATGGTGTCAGTCCGTTCAGTAGTTTCTAAGAAATTCAAAAATAAAAAAATATCGATATCTGGGCGGAGCTTAACCACACATCTCATTGTGAGATCTGATTGGCTGTCAGCACTTCATCCTGGAATTGCTGGCAGCCATCTTGGGACCAATATACATGATAGCACCCCATTGAAATGCATTGTAGTGAATAGAAGATTTTGAGGGTCACCAAATGGAGAACTATAAAGGGTGATAACAGACTTTAGTTATATTAGAATTCATTTGTTTATGGTACCATACTAATTTTAGGAATTGTGGTGTGTTCTAAGGTGATTTTACCCTGTGAAAAACCTTCTGCTGGGATATCATGAATCATGTTTGAGAGAAAACTATTTTCTCATGCTTGACCCATAGAGGTTTGGAAGGTGCTCCAGAATCTAAAATGAGAGCATATTTTCTGTAAATTCACATTATCTTTCTCAGTCATGTGAGAATGAAGTCTGACATTCTCAGTAAAACATGTACATCCAACAAGGGCAGAGACTGTCAGTTGATTCCTTTGCAGTGTTGCCAGATTTTGAGACCCATCCCAAGCCCAAAGCCGCTCAAGTATAAGCCCAAATCCAGCCCAACGCAGACCAGTTTCAGCCCAAAAACCAGCCCAAAGTAGCAAGTCTCAAATTATGCAGAAATAGTCATCAGAAACAATTTTAAGGACACATATACATTCTATTCAATATACAGATAGTGGGAGGGAGTTAACTGTGCACCTGCCTTAATTTAATGCTACTCATTTTTAAGACCAGTCCTCACTGTGACTTTGTCATGGGAACCTAAGACCCATCTTAGGTTCTACTAATTGGATTTTGTCATTTTATTAATTCAAATTAGCTCCATTTTCTAAATTGATTTGGAATTGGAATTGTGTTTCACTTTATTACTGCTGGAGTGCTGCATAATTATTTTACACATTGCTTCCAAGTTAAGCCTGCTGGCTTTTGTGCCAATCTACCAGTGGGATAATCACAAATGTATTTATTGCCTTTTGTGGCTCACCCTGACAAGGATTGTGTTTATTATTTGAGTGGGGCTTTCACTGCTCTCAACTAATAACCCAATTTCTTACACTTTACAATATTATTTATGAAGTTTCTTTGCCCCTAGAGACAGTAGTGTATGTTTACCAAAACATATAAATATACATACTCTGGATATGTAAGAAGAAACTGATAATCGTTTTAAACATATTTTGACACTGTTCCAGAAAATTATGCATCTCCACCAAAATCTGGGGGCTAACTGACATTGAACAATATCAAAGAGCTTAATGTGTTCAGTTTGTCCAACTGCTGGTGTGAGTAATTCAGACAGCAGATTCTATTAGTACTGCATTTTTAAGTTGCCATTTTGATCTTGTAATTACATTACAAAAACTGTATGCCTAAGAGCAAACAACAAATAGATTGTCCACCACCATATTGCCCCTTGCAAGTGGACAGAAACCGTAAAAACATGAAAAATGAAAATACCACACCTTGGCATACTGTAAGCACAGCAGTGCCAGACATAGGCATACATAAACCTGCCACTTATGTGTATGGAACAATAAATTAACAGTACATCACAAGACTTCCAATATTTGCTAACTAAAAGGTGTGATGCTCATCCCAGGCTCACTGTGCCACTGGAACCACGCAATACCTGGCTGAAGAGCCCTAATTAGGCCAAGACTCCTCCTAGGTTGCTTGGGTTCTGGTTCAGGGAGGACCTGGCCAGACAATTCGGGCTGGACTGTTCCCATGAGGATCAGTGTGAAGCATGAATTGCATATGGCCGGGTCCAAACTGAGGTGGCACGGTGAGCAAAAAAAAGAGTGAATGGATTAATTCAAGCATTTCATTCATCACTTTGTGGACCATTTCAAGCATGGATCAACACTAGAACTAACAAACAGTGGGGGACGTTGGCAGAGGATGATGTCTCTTGGAGAAGGGAATCTAGCAATGACAGAGTGCGAGGAAGAGAGATGCTTAAGTAAGGGATATGAGAGGCATCCGACAGGGTATCTATGGTAAGGGATGAGGACGTACCGTGTAGGGCACCGCCCGGCGTTGTGATGGTGAGCTCTTACTTGCATCAAAAAATTGCGCTCTTCCAGACTGAAGCCTCGCTCCTCTGGTACATGCTCCACCCGAACATCCACCGGTTCAGCATTGGGGTTGTCGATGGCCAGCAGCGCGGTGTGTGAGGTGCCCAGACGCACACAGTCAACGCACACGAAAGGAGGCCGTGCAAAGAGTCCGACCTCTAGCACGGGACACTGCTCATCTTGCCCGATCTGCCCCTCAGCCGAGCACTGCCCTATGTCCAGATGCACAGGACGGGAAGCCCAGTTTTCCATGGCCATCTTGTGCCTCCAACCGGTGGGAGTTTGTCTCGGTTACGGGCTTTTCCACTTCCCTGGGTCAGTATCTACCTATTTCTGCCTCATTGCAGCCGTCCAGCGTTGTTGTCCCGACACGCGCCGAAAGGGAGAGCGCGTGTGTGTCACCCCCAGCATTTTAAGGAACCGCGCGGGGGCTGGCAAAATGATCCCCCAGGGCCGTCATTGGTAGCGCTTTCGCGCGCTACAAGATTGACGGCCGTGGGGACCCACATCGGCCCGCACACACTACTACCAAGCTAGGTGGTGGTGATCTGGTGCAGCGCTGCGCATGTGCAAGTGTAGCAGGTGCGCTTGGCTGCACTTACACAATTTCATGTGCAGGCTGCCTGCAGCCAGCCAGCCGCCTCATGTGTCGCTCGTGTGATGGGAGGGTAGAGGGTGGGTTCATGTGCGCACAGGTAGGCCCTGGTGGGTCCTACTCCAATGATTAGCACTGTGCTGCACTGATGTTAGCGCGCGCTGCACGCTCATTTGCCAATGGACCTTCTGCGCCACTGTGATAGGCGCACGCCACGGACTCATCGTGGCCAGCGCCGCCCCAGCCAGTAAATTGCGCACACTGGCCTAATACCAGCCCAAAAAGTAGCCCCCCGCCAGGTATGGGTTTTTCCCGCACAATTGGGAAAAATGTCGCCCAATTGTGCGGGAAATAGCCCAATCTGGCAACACTGTTCCTTTGTGTTCTACTGCAGCTTCCCAGAGTGTTCTACAGAACAACTAGAGCACTAACAGCCTTACTTATGACAAAAGTATGGCACACCTGAAGCCATCTTGATTGGAATGAACTGGTAACACTTAAAACATTTAATTTAAAAAGGAACAAAATGACGGGGTTCATTTTGTCATAGAAATTATGGTTAGTGCTGTAGAAAGAAAAATTAGGACATGTTTTAAGTGAGATCTCAAATATCTTCCTGTTATATTTCAACAGGAGCAGCCTGTCAGTTGATTCCTTTGTGTTCTACTGCAGCTTCCCAGAATGTTCTAAAGAACAACTAGAGTGCTAACAGTCTTATTTATGACAAAATTATGGCACACCTGAAGCCATCTTGATTGGAATAAACTGGTAACACTTAAAACATTTAATTTAAAAAGGAACAAAATGAGGGGGTTCATTTTGCCATAGAAATTATGGTTAGTGCTGCAGAAAGAAAAATTAGGGTATGTTTTAAGTGAGATCTAAAATCCTCTTCTATTTCATTAGAAAATCCTGACATGCAGACTGAAACAATCACTTTCAATACCAGCAGTAGACTTCCAGTTAACTCCCTGGTGAGCAGTAGCTTTACTACAGTGATCTAATGAGCAACTAGAGTGCTAACATTCTGAATTTATGGCAAATGTGTGACACATCTGAATGCCTTCTTGATGGAATCAAAGTAAAAAACTGAAAGCATTTCCTACTGAGGAGACTGCAGTAAATGAGGAAATTAGGAAACTTGATAACAAATAAGTCTCCCAAGATGGCCACCAGAGAAAAAAGAGTCCAAATGTAGCACAAATATCACCCAGATGTAGCCCACATATAGTCCATTATTTGGACCCCTTATTGCGTATTTTGCACGAAGTACATGAGATTGATCTTGCGAAACATTGAACTTTACTATTCTGTTAACCTGAAGTTGCTCTGAACCGGGCTTTGTAACACCTGTTTTTACCTACTGTTTTTAATTAATTCTCACTGTATTGTATTAAGTAAGAGGATTTACTGTTTTTATGTACACTTTTATGATCTATGTTTCTAAATCAGATCGAATAAAGTTTAATGAATTTAATTGAAGTCTCCCAAGATGGCAACCAGAGAAAAAGGAGCCCAAATGTAGCACAAATATCACCCAGATGTAGCCCACGTATAGCCCAATGACAGAAGTGTGGAAAACACTTTTTATCCTTTGTTTTTTTGCAGTTTTATATAGTGCAGGCTGGTCAGATATTGGAGTGCTTTACATGAGCATTGGTTACATCATACAAGGACAAACTCATTTTGGTTGTAGGCATGGGGAGATTAAGTGATTTAACCAGAATCACAGAATGTCGAGCTGAAGCAGAAACTCCAACTTGGTTCCCCAGTTGCAAAGTCTGCAGCTCTGGAAGTAACACCACATTCTCTCCCCTAAGCGTAACATTTAATCAAGTGGTCAACTGGATAAAAAAACATAAAGATAACAAATAATTTAAAAGTCCTTTGTCGCTATTTGAGAACTCAGAAAATATGTCCTCATTTTAGTTTTTTAGAGCACTAACCATAATTTCTATGTAAATAAGACCCTCTCATTTCTATAATTTCTAAAGGAAATGCTTTAGGTATTACAGTTTTGATTACATCAAGATGACGTCAGGCGTGCCACACTTTTGTAATAAATATAGAATGTTAGCATTCTAGTTGTGTCTTTCTGCACGTCTCTTGCCTCTTTCGGCACCTCTCTTGCCTCTTTCTGCAGCTCACTCTCTTCTTTCTGCACCTCTCTTGCCTCTTTCTGCACCTCTCTGCCCTCATTCTGCAGCTCACTCTCTTCTAGCTGTACCTCTCTTGCCTCTTTTGCACCTCTCTTGCCTCTTTCTGCACCTCTCTTGCCTCTTTCTGCACATCTCTTCCCTCTTTCTGCACCACTCTTGCCTCTTTCTACACCTCTCTTGCATCTTTCTGTACCTCTCTTGCCTCATTCTGCACCTCTGTTGCCTCTTTATGCACCTCTCTTCTTTCTGCACCTCTCTTGCCTCTTTCTGCACCTCTGTTGCCTCTTTATGCACCTCTCTTGCCTCTGTCTGCACTTCTCTTGCTTATTTCTGCAGCTCACTCTCTTCTTTCTGCACCTCTCTTGCCTCTTTCTGCACCTCTCTTGCCTCTTTCTGTAGCTCACTCTCTTCTTTCTGCACCTCTCTTGCCTCTTTCTGCACCTCTCTTGCCTCTTTCTGTAGCTCACTCTCTTCTTTCTGCACCTCTCTTGCCTCTTTCTGCACCTCTCATGCCTCTTTCTGCACTTCTCTTGGTTCTTTCTGCAGCTCACTCTCTTCTTTTTGTACCTCTCTTGCTTCTTTCTGTACCTCTCTTGCCTCTTTCTGCACCTCTCTTGCCTCTTTCTGCAACTCACTCTCTTCTTTCTGCACCTCTCCTGCCTCTTTCTGCACCTCTCTTGTCTCTTTCTGAACATTTCTTCCTCTTTCTGCACCTCTCTTGCCTCTTGATGCACCTCTCTTGACTCTTTTTGCTCTTCTCTTGCCTCTTTCTGCAGCTCACTTGCTTCTTTATGCACCTTTCTTCCTCTTTCTGTACCTCTCTTGACTCTTTCTACACCTCTTACCTCTTTCTGCACCTCTCTTGCCTCTTTCTGCACCTCTCTTGCCACTTTCTGCAGCTCACTCCCTTCTTTCTGCACCTCTCTTGCCTCTTTCTACACCTCTCTTCCCTCTTTCTGCAGCTCACTCTCTTCTTTCTGCACCCCTCTTGCCTCTTTATGCACCTCTCTTGCCTCTTTCTGCACCTCTCTTGCCTCTTTCTGCACATCTCTTGCCTCTTTCTGCACCAGTCTTGTCTCTTTCTACACCTCTCTTGCCTCTTTCTGTACCTATCTTGCCTCTTTGTGCACCTCTCTTGCCTCTTTCTGCACCTCTCGTCTCTTTCTGCACCTCTCTTGCCTCTTTCTGCACCTCACTTGCCTCTTTCTGCGCCTTTCTTCCTCTTTCTGCACCTCACTCTCTTCTTTTTGCAACTCTCTTGCTTCTTTCTGTGCCTCTCTTGCTTCTTTCCGCACTTCTCTTGCTTCTTTCTACACCTCTCTTGCCTCTTTCATTACTTCTCCTGCTTCTTTCTGCACCTTTCTTCCTCTTTTTGCACCTCTCTTTCTTTTTCTGCACTTTTCTTGCCTTTTTCTGTACTTCTCTTGCTTCTTTCTGCACTTCTCTTGCTTCTTTCTGCGCCTTTCTTTCTCTTTCTGCACGTCTTACCTATCTAGGTGTAGTTAGAAATTAGCATTTAAAAAACCTTAGAAATTCACTGAAAAAACCACAGGTTTTAGGGATGTTATAGTTAGAAATTAGCATTTAAAAAACCTTAGAAATTCACTGAAAAAACCATAGGTTTCAGGGACGTTATAGTTAGAAATTATCATTGAAAAAACCTTTGAAATTCACTGAAAAAACCATAGGTTTCAGAGACGTTATAGTTAGAAATTATCATTTAAAAAACCTTTGAAATTCACTGAAAAAACTATAGGTTTCAGGGACGTTATAGTTAGAAATTATCATTTAAAAACCTTTGAAATTCACTGAAAAAACCATAGGTTTCAGGGACGTTATAGTTTGTTGGACATTTCACTAGTACAAAACCAGAGAAATTTGCCCGTTATAGTTAATTGAGCTAACTATAACTCGCGCCCCCGCAATGCACTGCTGATGACGTCACATATTACATCATTCATGATATGGTCAGTGTTAGAAATGGGGATCTCTAGTCGGCAGTGGCTGGCGCCAATGTCCAAGTAGGGACCCTTCTTCCTAAGTCAGAGTAAGGGGGCTACACCCTTTGATAACCCCTGCTCAACCCTGTGGTAACGTAGCACGAGCAGACAGGCCTATCTCAGAGGCAGTGTGTGAAGCATTTGTGACCATACACAATAACGCAGTGAAGACACCACAAAGGGACACCACACAAGTAGTTATAGAAAAATAAGCATCTTTATATCAGCTTAACACAAGGCTCAAATACGATCAAAGAGCCACAATGCACGTAAATATAAGTTCACTAAAAAGGCAATCAAAGCACTCAAAAGCGTGTGAAACGAACTTAGTTCGAGATGGGGGTCTACGCGACCCGGTGATGCACAATGTACCTGAGGTTTAAAGGGGCACGGCACGCAGCTTCGGGAGGAAGCCGCGATGATGACAGGCGGACTCGCAGCGGCCGCAGCTCCCAGCTGCAGCGGTCCGCGGTGGGCACTCACGAGGCTCCTGAGGTGGTGATAAAAAGGCGGGCTCTCAGCAGCAGCAGCTCCTCAGCCGCAGCGGCCCACAATAGCGATAGCGCTGATCCTCGTAGCATAGACAAATGCGGGCTCTCAGTGGCAACAGCTCCTCAGCTGCGGCGGCCCGCGATAGCGATGATCCTCGTAGCACAGACAAATGCGGGCTCTAAGCGGCAACAGCTCCTCAGCTGCAGCGGCCCACAACAGCAATAGCGATGATTCTCGTAGTACAGACAAATGCGGGCTCTCAGCGGCAACAGCTCCTCAGCTGCAGCGGACCACAATAGCGATAGCGATGATTCTCGTAGCACAGACAGATGCGGGCTCTCAGCGGCAACAGCTCCTCGGCTGCAGCGGCCCGCAATAGCGATGATTCTCGTAGCACAGACAGATGCGGGCTCTCAGCGGCAACAGCTCCTCGGCTGCAGCGGCCCACAATAGCAATAGCGATGATTCTCGTAACACAGACAGATGCGGGCTCTCAGCGGCAACAGCTCCAAAGCTGCAGCAGCCCACGATAGCGATGATTCTCAGCCCGCGTTCCCCGCAGTAGACCCAGAGGCTCTGGAATTTCTTGACAGAGGCCTCACCTGCAAGTAGAACCCCTCTCAATAGGTATTCAGAAGGCTGATGGGTGAAGTCTAATGTCCTTGAGACTTCAGCAGGAGGCAAGCTCAAATCAGGCCCTTGGGTAGTTGCTTCAGCAAGATGGATGAAAGTTTCAAAGTCCTTTCCCTCTAGTTACACGGACAGAGGTTCGTCTTGACATCCAGAAGTAACACACCCTGTAGGGGTTTTGGCGCAGATCGTTATACCCCCCAGGTCTTTGTTCTCAAAAGTCACAAGTCACTGAACCCAGCCAGAACCATTTCGGTGTGGTGCTGGAGCACTTTATTTACGAGACGGCATCCTGCCTTTGAGGAAGAGGGGGTCTGCCATCAGACGCACAGTGGGGGCTGGAGCCATCATTCACCTTGCCAGGCCCAGCCCTGCTCAGACCAAAGGGTCACCCCTCCCCATACTCCAGCTGCAGATTCCGCTCTTCACCCCAGGTTGGGCTCAGCCGGCCCTGTCCCTCCAAGACCAGACATCCAATACACATAACAGCAGAGCACACGGGGCGACTTGGGCAAGAAAATAACTACTTCCTAGAAGTGGTATTTTCAAACACAGAATATCAAAATAATCCTCACTAAAAGATGTATTTTAATATTCTGAGCTCAGGCATACTAAATTCGACTTTCCAAACGTGTTCCTTGGGTCAGCTAGGATTATAGGATGTAATAATCAAAACTGCCCATTCTGGCCTAAGGGAACACATAACCTTGCAATAGTGAAAAACGAAATGGAGTGTAATTCACTATCAGGACATGCCACACAGACCAAGGCAGGTCCTATCTTTCACATACAACGCACCCTGCCATAGGGATGACTTACATGATGCCAAGGGAAGGTTGAGGGACTGGGAAGTGGGTTCACTTTACAGTCAAAGAATGGCAGTTCTGGACTGCGCACAGACTCTGCGATGGCAGGTCTGAGACACACTTTACGCGCTGCTTAGGTGGGTGGCGCAATCAGCGCTGCAGGCCCACCAGCAGCATTCGGTCTACCAGCCCTGGGCACGCACAGTGCACTATACTAGGGACTAACAGGTAAATCAAATGAGCCAATTATGGGAATACCAATTCATCCAGTCAATTTACAATAGGGAGCATTCGCGCTGTAGAACTGAATGGCAGTGGCACAGCGCCCAGAGCATCTAACACCAGCAAACACAGTGGAGACAAAAAGCGAAAGATGGAAGGGAGACCCACGCCAATGGTGCCAGGTCTAACAGTCAGTGACATCACTGATGACATCTCAAATGACATCACTGCTGACATCATCCAGTGACTATGTGTTTCTGTAAAGTTTAAATATGTTTTATATATATATATGCCAAGGTGTATTGAAGAATGAGTGGGTGTATAAGTGTCTGAATAGATGATTTAGTAGGTGTGTGACTGACTGTATAAGTGAGTGATTAATTGTGTCTTACTGAATGCATGGGTTAGTGACTAAACTGTGTGAATGTCTGTATTAGTCTGTCAGTTGGTGTGTAAGCGGCTGCATGGGTTGGTGAGTAGCTACATGTGTGTCTATATGGGTTATTGATTGGTTGTCTGAGTATCTGTATGGGTGCCTGAGTGTCTCTGAGGGTGGGTGGGGGGTGTGTGACTCTGTGCATAGATGTGTGAGTAGGTGATTCACTGGGTGTATGGGTTCAAGAGTGCATCTGTGAAGGGCTGTATGGGTGGGTGAGTGGGTGTATGGGTGTGTTGGTGAGTGAATGGATGTCTCAGTGGTACATGTGTGAGTAACTACAATTGTGAAAGGTAGTATATGTGAGTGTGTTGTAGGGATTCTGCACATACACAGAGCAATGCACAGGATCATAGGACCTCGGAATATAGTGGTGAGCCAACCATAATCCTTAGCACCTAAAACCCCAACCCGACTAGCTGTAGCGTCTCATTAGCACCAATGCTACCAATGATTAGACAACCCAGAACACGGTATCTCTCTCTCAGGACTCGCAGTAGCAAGAACACCCTTTCATAACTCACTCATACCTGTCCACAACGCGCGTAAGAAGAGACACTAGATATGTTAAAATGTTTATTTCAACAACGTGCTCTAAGATACAGTACACGTGCCAGTACTATCAGCATAATGCATAAGGATAATATGAGCAGCATAGTTACAACTCCATAGAATACAAACGGGGAAAGCATTTCATAAAGCAGTGGATATAGGGCTAAATGACCTTACCACCCTCCCCGTGCTAGTAGCTAGTTTATTATAAAAACAGAAGACCTCTGGGCTTTGACTAGCGAACCCCCATACCTCAAGATCTAGATGCAAGATTTACATCATGAGACAAGCACAGCTCTTCTCTCTGGAAATGTTTTTCTCCAAGTCTTCTAAACGTGATAATCACAATATTAAAAGCACCCGAATTTCTCCATGGCAGCTGTACATAGTGTTATGTCTAAGTGCGAGGGACTGGCCAGATCTGCAAGAACAAGGGACGTTGTTTGTCGACCTTGTACATGTTGTGCAGACGTAGCCCAAAGGGAACAGGAGAAAAGGTGAAAGACAGAAATGCAGACAGTTCTAAAATAGCCAGGCTGAAGCAGAGGCTGGAAAAACAACGGCACAAAGTAACGTGCGCAAAAAGGCATCATGGCAGCCAGGCCTAGTCAACGTAGCAAGGCAGACCAGGAGGCCACAAACCACAAGACACCCTCCCCTGGGCAGTCCATCGGCCAAGACACAGGACGAAGACAGAGTTCAAATCGACCGAGCAGAACAGAGACGTCTGTGGTGGAGCAGTCCCCATGAAGGACAACAAACGGGAGAGGAAGAGAAAAAAAAATTGTAGAGGCAAAGAAAAAAATTCCAGCTTGGCAGGTCGCAAAGAGCGAAGGCCATGTCAATCCAATAGAGTTTAAGTGCAGAAAAACGCCACACCTTCCAAGAGGACATCATTGGAATCGTTGGAAAACAGCGACGCCATCCAGTCCAATAAATCAAAGCTGCAGGCATGTTCCTCGCAGGAGGGAGCAGCGAATAGCAATGCGGGAAAACTTGCGTGGTACTCAACATAACTTTGTTGTAGGAGATTCTGAGCAGCCGCCCAGATATCCCATTGCGCCAAAACCCCCAGTGCAGCCGCACGCGCCATGTAGCCTGCAGCGGAACAGTCCCGTTCATGGGCCTCTAAGGGACCCACCAACTGAACAAAATCCGGAACAGACAAAGATGTATTGGAGAGGCAATAATCCATGGTCCACGAGAAAGGACATCTGATGCAAGACATCACAGGTTGCACGCAAGTGAAATACGCGGTGAGCAGTCAAAATATCGAAATTTTAATGTCGACATACCAAAATATCGATTGTGAAATATCTATGGTATAAAATATCGATGTTTAGTATATCGACATCAAAAATGTCGATATTGGAATGTGTAGTAAAATATCGAAGTATAATATATCGAATGTCATAATATCGTTGTATTAAAATATCGATTAAGTGTAGTATTGTGTAAATTTCTGTATGTTTTGTAATATTTTGTATACAAGTGTTTTAATATGTTATTTGTAATGTATTAAAAAAATATCTTTTTATATTTTAAATAATTTAAAATGTAAAGGAAATTTTATATATAATTTTAGGAGTGGGATGTTGGGTTTATAGGGGATAAGGGTGGGGAGTGTTTTAAAAATATTTATTTAAAAATAAATATTATGTACATTTTTTACAAATTCATAATTTATTTATCAAAAATAGAAAATTTATATTTAAATTTAAATTTGATAATTAATTTTAGGAGTGGGATGTTGGGTTTATAGGGGATAAGGGTGGGAAGTGTTTTAAAAATATTTATTTAAAAATAAATATTATGTAAATTTTTACAAATTTATAATTTATTTATAAAAAATAGAAAATTTATATATAAATTTAAATGTGATAATTAATTTTAGGAGCGGGATGTTGGGTTTATACGGGATAAGGGTGGGAAGTGTTTTAAAAATATTTATTTAAAAATAAATATTATGTAAATTTTTTACAAATTTAGGGGCCCATTACGATGGCGGGCGGAAGCACCACCGCCGTGCTGGCGGATGCAAAAAGCACCAGTTACCGCCGGCACGCAGCAGTCCACACGCCCGTCCAATTACGATGCGAAAAGTAGGCCAAACACCGCCGGCAAGCCAGCAACACCGTCCGCCATCAAAGTGCTCCCGTACACGTAGCGGCGCAGCTCAACTGCACACACCGTCCGACAAAATCACGTCCCGCCCGGCGTATAAATTACGATGCCGCAAACAAACGGCTCCCACGGCTAAGAGACACCGTACGACAAACCGAAGCGGTAACACGGACGCCGAGCACGGACAACGAAGAAGCGGCACCCCGAGCATGAATCCAGCACTGCAGGCCCTTCCCATGCTTCTGCTGATGCACCACCAAGGACGCAACGTACCGCGGAGACGCAGGTAGGCACACACACAACAAGTGCACGCAAACAGCGCACACAGTGCAAGGGCGGAAAAAGCGGACAACCCCCACCAGCGCGTGTACACTACACATCCACCATTGCATCCACATATGACACACAGGCCAAATCGTAACATCGCGGAACACATGTGTACACACCACCTGGGACTAGGAACCAACCACCCCGTCACGGCCCCAAAGCGCCGATGACGCCGCCACACATGCGCACAATGCAGAGGCCAACCGCAGCGCCATGCATGCGTCGCACACAGACACAGGGACACAACCAAGCAGCACACACATCAGCCCCACCCCGAACGCACATGACACGTGACAGGCCTGCCACAGACATGTCCCCAACGCCCAATTCACGGACAACACCCAACGCCACACAACCAGCGCACACATGTCAGTGAAGTCACGCAACAGCAGGACACACCCCAGTGTAACAAACATGGCGTAGCACACAGCGGCGGCAACACCAACTAGGAGAAGCAGGGCCCCTTCGGGAAGAGGAACGCCAGTACCACACAGAAACACCCATACCACCCTGCACATATGAACAAGACATATAAAACGGAACACCAAAGAGCCCGGGGACCGACAACAGGTGGCCCAAGAATAACATTCACACACAAGGCCCAACGCAGAGCGGAAAGGCAGCCTGCCGCCCACACAAGGGAGAGCAGACAGCACTGAATGACCTTCCATTCCAACTCCGAAACCACAGCCCTACGACAGAAGCCGGTGAATACAGCCATTGTCCAAGAATAGACCAACACAGGCTTGCCGAGGAGACCGACCACAGGGCAGATAGCGCATATCACAGAAGCACACAACGGACGGGGAAGAAAGAAGAAAACACTCCCCCATGTCGGCCACATGCAAGTTAATTGGAAGGAGTCACACATCACTGACCTTGAACTGTCTGAGAAGCATGTGGGATGAGGGCCCGTGTCCTCCAAACAAGCCAACAGAACACAAGTCCTGTCTCCCTACGACTACACAGAGCTCACAGCAACCTCGGAGCGTGCACATTGCAGACTGCACACACAGCCGGAGCACGCCACCACAACGCACCGCTGCGAAATGGCAACCGCAACACACCTACCCAACTACGCCGAACAGCTCAAGCTGTACAAAACCAACCTGTTTCATACATTGGGATGCGATCTCCTGTCCCTGCTGAACGTAAGTTACCGACTGACTTACCGCATCACATTGTTCAGCTGCGTCATGCCCGTCTTCTACTGTCGGAGGTGTCCCTACCAGCATCCCGTGGAGATATGCCTCTCCAACCCGGCATGTCTGAAGGCGGACCTGCTACCACTACTCCTCCCTCTGGACGCACACGACAGGGCCTGCTCTGCCTATGGGGGCATGGCGTATGTGGCCAACATCGCACCCGCACTGAAATGGGACCACTGTGCCTCCACACGACGGATCATCGAGAACAGCTACATCGAATGTCACCCAGCATGCCCCATCATGGTCCTCCAAGGGACAACTTACGAACAACACCTTGACAGCCACCATCCGCTACATTGGCTGGCAAACATGTACACCACCAATGACATGGAAGCCCTGCTGGACGTGCATCGCATACCTGACAACCTGTAAATACGTCGGACCACAACGCAGGTTCCCCGAGTGACCTATGATGTCCAACCCCGCACCCATGCTTAGCTTCCGCACGGACTGGCCAGTCACCACCACAACAGCCATACCAAACGACCGGCAACTGTAACCACACCATCAACGACATCGCCATGACATCGGATATGACCGGGACATGCACACTGTTCCCCATCACATCCAGGAACACTGCATGCATCGTGGGAGGCAGTGGCATGGGCTCTGTGTATCGCACCCACATGGACGGAACTGCACGAACAACCAGGACACGACATGGATCCAGCGCACATGGACACACACACCGCTCAGTGGACATGAATAGGTCGCCTGGAGTCTGTGGGTGCTGCACCCCTCCCACCCCCGCCCCGGGAATCCCATACCAGGACCTTTGCATGGACGACAAGTGCATACAACAACAACACGACCCCAGTGACTGTGACATGTCCAGTAACCACCACATTGCAACAACAAGTGGCACGCCGCTGCATGCACGCAAGCACATGCCCTGATGTCATCTCACATGCACGCGTGCATGAGGAACAACCGCAGCAAACCTGTCACATGGAACTGAGATGGACTGTGCCCATGATGCCAAGCGGTCTGGTAGGCTACATGTATACCGTCTGTGTCAAAGTCCGCAGCTCCGCAGCTATACGTAAATGTACATTAGCACAGCCTTGGCCAAGCAGATGTCACTCTGAAGCCCACATCCCACATGCAACAGCCAATCACATGTAACCCCACACCCTATCCCATTTGCAATCATGCTCAGTATATCCTCAACATGTATTCCGCTGCCAGTAGTGTCCACTATACTGCATCACAGAGGACAGAAGACTCAATATAATGTTTGAAACCAAAACTGTCTCCGCTGACTCATTTCACAAGTACGAATGAGAGAGGATGAGAGTATGTGAAGTACACGGCAGTCGTGACATGACCATGTAGTCCACTGGTATTGGATGTCAACGCAAATGAGTAGCACAACTGTGGAAGACACACATGTGTCGTGTGAAGTCGTATGGACGCAGTGCTCAGGTGGGTGGGTGTGACGGGTAGATGCGCACATGCCAAGTTGGAGCACGCCGTGTTGGGAGGGGTCATGAACAGTACACCACCGCTTCCCTGGGCATTGTGGAGAGGACACCTGTCGGGGGAGTGAACACGTGTGTGCACAGCAGCCGGGCACACGTACAAAGCGGTACCAGGCGCACCTCAGCCCACCCTCTGTGGACAAGCTGGATCCTGTTGTGCGCCCGCCATGCCCCTTGACAAGGCACACACAGCCCCAGTCGACCAGGTGTAACCCCAACATAGTCAATCCGCACAGGCGATACAGGGCACGGGATGGCAGTGGAGCATGGTGTGTGAGAGGTCTCCTCGCGCTCCTCCTGGTCATATCACGCAGGCAATAGAACCTCAACGTCTAGCATGGCACAAGTCAAATGGAAGTGTAGGGGACGCACCACAGCACGAGCAGCACTGACGTCACGGGAGGTGGCTCGCACCATCCCATCCATTGCCCATCATACCAACCACGCCACATGCCATTGCGACTAAGTGCAAGCGCGTGCGCCACCACCCCGAGCGCCTCCCCAGAGAGGCCAAAGAGTGAATGTGTGGGCCATCAGCCACAGACGGACGCGGCATGGCCGCAAGGGCAGCCACAGCCACTGGGTGTCGCAGGTGGCGGATCCGGAAGGCGAAGACTGTGATGCATAGTCCATGCAGGCCGGGTCTCCATTTGGGGCACCACGCAGGTGGATGGCGTCCCGCCACACATCATACCCTGAGACAGCCCACTCGTGCAACTGGACCCACACATACACTCCTTGCCCTCTCTGGTGCGAGCTTGGGGCTGCCTGTGCAAGCGCTAGCCTCGCAGGTGAGCATGCATATTGGGGGAGCGAGGGGAGGACATGAGGGCTGGGGCGAAGATGACTGTATCACTGTCAGTTAGTACAAGGGATGACCCAGATGTGGAAAGGAAGAGACGTGTCCCGTGTGTACTGCAACTAGTCGCCAATCCAACTACCCCCCATGTCCGGAATGTAAGCCCGCACCTAGGCCCGCCCATCCGCCACATCGAACATACCACCAGCACGACAACCTTCCCATTCGAAACACTGACTGGGGGTGGCGACCAGTGAACAATCATGTGTAGCCTACCCACGCGTACATGTGGGCCCTCCATGATCCATGTCACCTGCGGCAAAGTCATGACATGCGCAATGAGGGAAGTGAGGAGAGCTGTCCGCCCCACGCACAGAAGGTGCATCAGCTCCACAGACCCAGCAGCGAGTCCAGCAGGGGTCACATGTGCAGGGGCAGCTGTGCCTGGTGTGAAGGCACATCCATATAGACAGCACATCGACCAATGTGTAGTCTGCCCACATCCACAGTCCATCATCATGCGGACATAGGAATTGAACACAGGGCAACACATCTTAGTTGGTGCACCCACCGTGACCAACAATGCGCAATCATCGACGTACCCGCCCTGTGCATGGCCCCCACCCAACGGTGGCACATCCAGTGCCACCATCCCACACACACAAGCCTTCCACGGAACATGCTGTGTCCAATGGTCAGTACAGAGTCAGCGCCCATCTGGTGGATCCTGAACAGGAGACACATGCACACACATGCCAGCTCCCACTATGTACGTCTGCCACCTGGCACGTGCAATGTAACCTCTCACCTGTGACGTGTGACTGCAAGCACACAGCCGTCTTGGCATGGGGCTGTCAATGTGGACACCTGTCAATGTTTCGGGAGGTGTGATCCGTACAGTGCTGTACATAGGGTGCAGTGCTGACACCTACTACTGTCTCATATCCCCTCGTGCCACAGGTCCCACTTGTCTTGGCCGCTCAGCCTGTGCCCACATCGT